>JAUPTC010000010.1:15778728-15796100 GCA_030762895.1 Sophora flavescens | reverse complement strand
GACACGTAACCCTAATTGTAACCCAAAACCCTAATTCTAACCCTATTTTTGCCCCCAAAACATATCTTTAACTCAACCCTAATTCAAACCATAAACCCTAATTTGAACCAAAAAACCTAATTTCGACCCAAAACCTTAATTTTAACCCAGAGCCCTAATTTCGACCCAAAACCCTCATACTAACCCTATTTTTGACCCAAAACCCTATTTTAAACTCAAATCCCTATTTCAAACCCTAACTTTGACAATAAACCCAAAACCTTATTTTTAACTCAAAACCTTAATTCAAACCCTAATTTTGAACCAAAAACACAAATTTGGACTCAAAACCCAAGTTTTGACCCAAAACCCTAATTCTAACCATATTTTGACCCAAAACCCTATTTTAAACTCAACCCTAATTTTGATCCTAAACCTTAAATTTGACCCAAAACCCTATTTTTTCCCAAAACCCTAATTTTAACACAAAACCCTTATTCTAACCCTATTTTTGACCCAAAACCCTATTTTAATCTCAAAACCTAATTCAAACCCTAAACCCTAATTTGGACCATAAACCCTAAATTTGACCCAGAACCCTAATTTTGACCCGAAACCCTAATTTTACCCAAAAGCCTAATTCTAACCCTAATTCAAACCCTAAACCCTAATTTTGACCCAGAACCCTAATTTTGACCCGAAACCCTAAATTTTAACCCAAAACCCTAATTTTAACGCTATTTTTGACCCAAAACCCTATTTTAAACTCAAAACCCTAATTCAAACCCTAAACCCTAACTTTGATCCTAAACACTAATTTTAACCCAAAACCCTAACTGTAACCCAAAGCCCTAATTTTGACCCAAAACCCTAATTCTAACCCTATTTTGATTCCACACCCTATTTTAAACTCAAAACCCTAATAACAACCCTAAACCCAAATTTTGATCCTAAACCTTAAATTTTACCCAGAACCCTAATTTTACCCATAACCCTAATTTTAACCCAAAACCCTAATTCTAATCCTATTTTTGACCCAAAGCCCTATTTTAAACTCAAAACCTAATTCAAACCCTAAACCCTAATTTGGACCCTAAACCATAAATTTGACCCATAACCCTAATTTTGACCCCAAACCCTAATTTTACCCAAAAGCCTAATTCTAACCCTAAACCCTAATTTTGACCCAGAACCCTAATTTTGACCCGAAACCCTAAATTTTAACCCAAAACCCTAATTTGAACGCTATTTTTGACCCTAAAACCTATTTTAAACTCAAAACCCTAATTCAAACCCAAAACCCTAATTTTGATCCTAAACAGTAATTTCAACCCAAAACCCTAATTGTAACCCAATGCCCTAATTTTGACCCAAAACCCTAATTCTAACCCTATTTTGACCCAAAACCCTATTTTAAACTCAACCCTAATTCAAACCCTAAACCCTAACTTTGATCCTAAACCTTAAACCTGACCCAGAACCCTAATTTTTCCCAAAACCCTAATTTTAACCCAAAACCAAAATTCTATCCCAATTTTTGACCCAAAACCCTATTTTAAACTCAAAACCCTAATATTGATCCTAAACCTTAAATTTGACCCAGAACCCTATTTTTTCCCAAAACCCTAATTTTAACCCAAAACCCTAATTCTAACCCTATTTGAAACTCAAAACATAATTCAAACCCTAAACTCTAATTTTGACCCAGAACCCTAATTTTGACCTGAAACCCCAATTTTACCCAAAATCCTAATTCTATCCCAAATTCTAACCCTAAGCCCTAATTTGGACACAACCCTAATTTTAACCCAAAACCCCAATTCTAACCCTATTTTTGCCCCAAAAACATATCTTTAAATCAAAACCCTAATTCAAACCCTAAACCCTAATTTGGACCCTAAACCCTAAATTTGACCCAGAACCCTAATTTTGACCCGAAACCCTTAATTTTAACCCAAACCCCTAATTTTAACGCTATTTTTGACCCAAAACCCTATTTTAAACTCAAAACCCTAATTCAAACCCTAAACCCTAATTTTGATCCTAAACCTTAAATTTGACCCAGAACCCTAATTTTTCCCATAACCCTAATTTTAACCCAAAACCCTAATTCTAACCCTATTTTTGACCCAAAACCCTATTTTAAACTCAAAACCTAATTCAAACCCTAAACCCTAATTTGGACCCTAAACCCTAAATTTGACACAGAACCGTAATTTTGACCCGAAACTCTAATTTTACCGAAAAGCCTAATTCTAACGCTAATTCAAACTATAAACCCTAATTTTGACCAAGAACCCTAATTTTGACCCGAAACCCTAATTTTCAACCAAAACCCTAATTTTAACCCAAAGCCCTAATTTTGACCCAAAACCTTATTTTAAACTCAAAACCCTATTTCAAACCCTAAACCCTAACTTTGACCATAAACCCAAAATTTGAGCCAAAAACCTAATTTTGACTGGAAACCCTAATTTTAATCTAGAACCGTAATTCTAACCTTAATTTTGACCCAAAACCCTCTTTTTAACTCAAAACCTTAATTCAAACCCTAAACCCTAAGTTTGACCCAAAACCCTAATTTTAAACCAAAGCCCTAATTTTGACCTAAAACCCTAATTGTAACCCTATTTCAAACCCTAAACCCCAATTTTGACCCGAAACCCTAAATTGTCTCAAAACCCTAATTCAAACCCTAAACAATATTTTGTACCAAAAACCTTAATTTTGACCCCAAACCCTAATTTTGACCAAAAACCCTAATTCTAACCATATTTTTTACCCAAAAACCTATTTTTAAATCAAAACCCGAATTCAAACCCTAAACCCTAATTTTGACCCGAAACCCAAATTTGGACCCAAAACCCAAGTTTTGACCCAAAACCCTAATTCTAACCCTATTTTTAACTCAAACCCCTAATTCAAACCGTAAACCCCAATTTTGACCCTAAACCCAAAATTTGACCCAAAAACCTAATTTTAACCTGTAACACTAATTTTAATGCAAAAACCCTAATTCATACCCTATTTTTGACCCAAAACCCTATTTTAAACTCAAAACCCTATTTCAAACCCTAAACCCTAAATTTGACCCAGAACCCTAATTTTGACCCGAAGCCCTAATTTTAAACCGAAACCCTAATTGTAACTCAAAACCTTATTTCAAACCCTAAACCCTAATTTTGACCCTAAACCCAAAATTTGACCCGAAACCCTAATTTTAACCCAAAAACCTTTTTTTTAACTCAAAAACCTAATTCAAACCCTAAACCCTATGTTTGACCCAAAACCCTAATTTTAACACAAAGCCCTAATTTTGACCAAAAACACTAATTCTAACACTATTTTTGACCCAAAACCCTATTTTAAAGTCAAAACCATATTACATACCCTAAACCCTAATTTGGACCCTAAACCCTAAATTTGACCCCGAACCCTAATTTTGACCCGAAACCCTAATTTTGTCAAAAATCCTAATTCTAACCCAAATTCTAATCCTAAGCCCTAATTTTGACACATAACCCTAATTTCAACCCAAAACCCTAATTCTAACCCTATTTTTGCCCCAAAACATATCTTTAACTCAACCCTAATTCAAACCCTAAACCCTAATTTGTATCAAAAACCCTAATTTTTACCCAATACATAAATTTTAACCCAGAGCACTAATTTTGACCCAAAACCCTAATACCAACCCTATTTTTGACCCAAACCCCTATTTTAATCTCAAAACCCTATTACAAACCCTAAACCCTAACTTTGACCATAAACCCAAAATTTGACCCAAAAACCTAATTTTAACTCGAAACCCAAACTTTAACCCAAAAACCCAAATTCTAACCTTATTTTTGACCCAAAACCCTATTTTAACTGGAAACCTTAACTCAAACCCTAAACCCTGATTTTGACCCAAAACCCAACTTTGGACCCAAAACCCAACTTTTGACCCAAAACCCTAATTCTAACCCTATTTTGACCCAAAACCCTATTTTAAACTCAAAACCCTAATTCAAACCCTAAACCCTAATTTTGATCCTAAACCTTAAATTTGACCCAGAACCCAAATTTTGACCCGAAACCCTAATTTTACCCAAAAGGCTAATTCTAACCCTAATTCAAACCCTAAACCCTAATTTTGACCCAAAACCCTAATTTTGACCCAGAACCCTAATACTAACCCTATGTTATACCAAAAACCCTATTTTAAACTCAAAACACTATTTCAAACCCTAAACCCTAACTTTGACCATAAACCCAAAATTTGAACCAAAAACCTAATTTTGACTCGAAACCCTAATTTTAATCCAAAACCCTAATTCTAACCTTATTTTTGACCAAAAAATCTATTTTTAACTCAAAACCTTATTTCAAACCCTAAACCCTAAATTTGACCCAAAACCCAAATTTGGACCCAAAACCAAAGTTCTAACCCTATTTTGACCCAAAACCCTATAATAAACTCAAAACCCTAAACCCTAATTTTGATCCCAAAACCTTAAATTTGACCCAGAACCCTATTTTTCCCCAAAACCCTAATTCTAACCCTATTTTAAACTCAAAACTTAATTCAAACCCTAAACCCTAATTTGGACCCTAAACCCTAAATTTGACCCAGAACCCTAATTTTGACCCGAAACCCTAATTTTACCCAAAAGCCTAATTATAACTCTAATTCAAACCCTAAACCCTAATTTTGACCCAGAACCCTAAAAATTTAACCCAAAACCCTAATCTTAACGCTATTTTTGACCCAAAACCCTATTTTAAACTCAAAACCCTAATTCAAACCCTAAACCCTAATTTTGATCCAAAACACTAATTTTAACCCAAAACCCTAATTATAACCCAAAGCCATAATTTTGACCCAAAACCCTATTTTAAACACAAATCCCTAATTCAAACCCCAAACCCTAATTTTGATCCTACACCTTAAATTTGACCCAGAACCCTAATTTTTTCCATAACCCTAATTTTAACACAAAACCCTAATTCTAACTCTATTTTTGACCCAAAACCCTATTTTAAACTCAAAACCAAGTTCAAACCCTAAACCCTAATTTGGAGCCTAAACCCTAAATTTGACCCAGAACCCTAATTTTGACACGAAACCCAAATTTTACCCAAAAGCCTAATTTTGATCCAAAACCCAAATTTAGACCCAAAACCCAAGTTTCGAACCAAAACACTAATTCTAACCCATTTTTTAACTCTAAACCCTAAACCCTAATTTTGACCCTAAACCAAAAATTTGACCCAAAAACCTAATTTTGACCCGTAACCCTAATTTTAATGCAAAACCCTAATTCTTACCCTATTTTTGACCCAAAACCCTATTTTAAACTCAAAACCCTATTTCAAACCCTAAACCCTAAATCTGACCCAGAACCCTAATTTTGACCCGAACCCCTAATTTTAAACGACAACCCTAAATCTTACCCTATTTTTTTATCCAAAACCCTATTTATAACTCAAAACCTTAATTCAAACCCTAAACTCTAATTTTGACCCCAAACCCTAATTCTAACCCTATTTTGACCAAAAACCCTATTTTTAACTCAAATCCCTAATTCAAACCCTAAACCCTAATTTTGAGCCTAAACCCAAAATTTGTCCCAAAAACCTAATTTTGAACCGAAACCCTAATTTTAAACCAAAACCCAAATTTTAACCCAAATTTTAATTTTGACCCAAAACCCTAATTCTAACACTATTTTTGACCCAAAATCCTATTTTTAACTCAAAACCCTAATTCAAACCCTAAACCAAAAATTTGACCAGAAACCCTAATTTTAAACCAAAACCCAAATTCTAAGTCTATTTCTAACCCAAAAACCTTTTTTTAACTCAAAAACCTAATTCAAACCCTAAACCCTATGTTTGACCCAAAACCCTAATTTTAACACAAAGCCCTAATTTTGAACAAAAACCCTAATTCTAACACTATTTTTGACCCAAAACCCTATTTTAAACTCAAAACCATATTACAAACCCTAAACCCTAATTTTGACCCTAAACCCTAAATTTGACCCCGAACCTTAATTTTGACCCGAAACCCTAATTTTACCCAAAATCCTAATTCTAACCCAAATTCTAACCTTAAGCCCTAATTTGGACACAACCCTAATTTTTACCCAAAACCCTAATTCTAACCCTATTTTGGCCCCAAAAACATATCTTTAACTCAAAACCCTAATTCAAACGCTAAACCCTAATTTGTACCAAAAACCCTAATTTTGACCCAAAACCATAATTTTAACCCAGAGCCCTAATTTTGACCCAAAACCCTAATACTAACCCTATTTTTGACCCAAAACCCTATTTTAAGCTCAAAACCCTATTTCAAACCCTAAACCCTAACTTTGACCATAAACCCAAAATTTGACTCGAAAACCTAATTTTAACTCGAAACCCTAATTTAATCCCAAAACCCTAATTCTAACCTTATTTTTGACCCAAAACCCTATTTTAACTCAAAACCTTAATTCAAACCCTGAACCCTAAATTTGACCCAGAACCCTAATTTAAACCCAAAACCAAAATTCTAACCCTATTTTTGACCCAAAACCCTATTTTATACTCAAAATCTAATTCAAACCCTAAACCCTAAATTTGACCCAGAACCCTAATTTTGACCCGAAACCCTAATTTTACCCAACAGCCTAATTCAAACCCTAATTCAAACCCTAAATCCTAATTTTGACCCAGAACCATAATTTTGACATGAAACCCTAATTTTACCCAAAATCCTAATTCTATCCCAAATTCTAACCCTAATCCCTAATTTGGACACAGAACCCTAATTGTAACCCAAAACCCTAATTCTAACCCTATTTTTGCCCCAAAAACATATCTTTAACTCAAAACCCTAATTCAAACCCTAAACCCTAATTTGAACCAAAAACCCAAATTTTGACCCAAAACCTTAATTTTAACCCAGAGTCCTAATTTTGACCCAAAACCCTCATACTAACCCTATTTTTGACCCAAACCCCTATTTTAAACTCAAAACCCTAATTTTGATCCTAAACCTTAAATTTGACCCAGAACCTTATTTTTTCCCAACACCCTAATTTTAACCCAAAACCCTAATTCTAACGCTATTTTTGACCCAAAACCCTATTTTAAACTGAAAACCTAATTCAAACCCTAAACCCTAATTTGGACCCTAAACCCCAAATTTGACCCAGAACCCTAATTTTGACCCCAAACCCTAATTCTAACCCTATTTTGACCAAAAACCCTATTTTTAACTCAAATCCCTAATTCAAACCCTAAACCCTAATTTTGAGCCTAAACCCAAAATTTGTCCCAAAAACCTAATTTTGAACCGAAACCCTAATTTTAAACCAAAACCCAAATTTTAACCCAAATTTTAATTTTGACCCAAAACCCTAATTCTAACACTATTTTTGACCCAAAATCCTATTTTTAACTCAAAACCCTAATTCAAACCCTAAACCAAAAATTTGACCAGAAACCCTAATTTTAAACCAAAACCCAAATTCTAAGTCTATTTCTAACCCAAAAACCTTTTTTTAACTCAAAAACCTAATTCAAACCCTAAACCATATGTTTGACCCAAAACCCTAATTTTAACACAAATCACTAATTTTGAACAAAAACCCTAATTCTAACACTATTTTTGACCCAAAACCCTATTTTAAACTCAAAACCATATTACAAACCCTAAACCCTAATTTTGACCCTAAACCCTAAATTTGACCCCAACCTTAATTTTGACCAAAACCCTAATTTTACCCAAAATCCTAATTCTAACCCAAATTCTAACCTTAAGCCCTAATTTGGACCCAAACCCTAATTTTAACACAAAACCCTAATTCTAACCCTATTTTTGCCCCAAAACATATCTTTAACTCAAAACCCTAATTCAAACCCTAAACCCTAATTTGTACCAAAAACCCTAATTTTGACCCAAAACCATAATTTTAACCACCTAATTTTGACCCAAAACCCTAATACTAACCCTATTTTTGACCCAAAACCCTATTTTAAACTCAAAACCCTATTTCAAACCCTAAACCCTAACTTTGACCATAAACCCAAAATTTGACCCAAAACCTAATTTTAACTAAACCCTAATTTTATCCCAAAACCCTAATTTAACTTTTTTTTTGACCCAAAACCCTATTTTTAACTCAAAACCTTAATTCAAACCCTAAACCCTAAATTTGACCCTAAACCTAATTTAAACCCAAAACCAAAATTCTAACCCTATTTTTGACCCAAAACCCTATTTTATACTCAAAATCTAATTCAAACCCTAAACCCTAAATTTGACCCAACCCTAATTTTGTCCTAATTTTACCCAATTCCTTCAAACCCTAATTCAAACCCTAATTAACCCTAATTGACCCGAAACCTAATTTTGACATAAACCCTAATTTTACCCAAAATCCTAATTCTATCCCAAATTCTAACCCTAATCCCTAATTTGGACTATAATTTTAACCCAAAACCCTAATTCTAACCCTATTTTTGCCCCAAAAACATATCTTTAACTCAAAACCCTAATTCAAACCCTAAACCCTAATTTGAACCAAAAACCCAAATTTTGACCCAAAACCTATTTACTAATTTTGACCCAAAACCCTAATACTAACCCTATTTTTGACACAAACCCCTATTTTAAACTCAAAACCCTAATTTTCAAATTGACCCTAATTTTTCCCAAACCCTAATTTTAACCCAAAACCCTAATTCTAACCCTATTTTTGACCCAAAACCCTATTTTAATCAAAACCTAATTCAAACCCTAAACCCTAATTTGGACAACCCTAATACCCAACCCTAATTTAAACCTACAAACCTAAAACCAATCCTAATACCAAACCCTAATTAAACCTTTTTACCCTAATTCAAACCCTAAACCCTAATTTTGACCTAAACCCTTTTTGACCAAAAACCCTAAATTTTAACCCAAAACCCTAATTCTAACCCTATTTTAAACTCAAAACCCTAATTCAAACCCTAAACCCTAATTTTGATCCAAAACACTAATTTTAACCCAAAACCCTAGTTGTAATCCAAAGCCCTAATTTTGACCCAAAACCCTAATTCTATCCTATTTTGATCCAAAACACTACTTTTAACTCAAAACCCTAATTCAAACCCTAAACCCTAATTTTGATCCTAAACATTAAATTTGACCCAAACCTAATTTTTCCCATAACCCTAATTTTAACCCAAAACCCTAATTTCACCTATTTTTGACCAAAAGCCCTATTTTAATCTCAAAACCTAATTCAAACCCTAAACCATAATTTTGACCCTGAACCCTAAACTTTGACCAATAACGCTAATTTTGACCCGAAACCCTAATTTTACCCAAAAGCCTACTTCTAACCCTAATTCAAACCCTAAACCCTAATTTTGACCCGGAACCCTAATTTTGACCCGAAACCCTAAATTTTAACCCCAAACCCTAATTTTAACGCTATTTTTGGCCCAAAAACCTATTTTAAACTCAAAACCCTAATTCAAACCCTAAACCATAATTTTGATCCTCAACACTAATTTTAACCCAAAACCCTAATTGTAACCCAAAGCCCTAATTTTGACCCAAAACCCTAATTCTAACCCTATTTTGATCCCACACCCTATTTTAAACTCAAAACCCTAATTCAAACCCTAAACCCTAATTTGGACCCTAAACCCTAAATTTGACCCAGAACCCTAATTTTGACCCGAAACCCTAATTTTAAAACAAAGCCATAATTTTAACCCAAAGCCCTAATTTTGACCCAAAACGCAAATTCTAACCCTTTTTTGACCCAAAACCCTATTTTAAACTCAACCCTATTTCAAACCCTAAACCCTAACTTGGACCATAAACCCAAAATTTGAGCCAAAAACCTAATTTTGACTCGAAACCCTAATTTTAACCAAAAGCCCTAATTTTAACCCAAAGCCCTAATTTTGACCTAAAACCCTAATTCTAACCCTATACCCTAATTTTGACCCGAAAACCTAATTTGACTCAAAACACTAATTCAAACCCTAAACCCTAATTTGTACCGAAACCCTAATTTTGACCCAAAACCCTAATTTTGACCAAAAACCCTAATTCTAACCATATTTTTTTTCCCCAAAACCCTATTTTTAACTCAACCTTAATTCAACCCTAAACCCTAATTTTGACCCAAAACCCAAATTTGGACCCAAAACCCAAGTTTTGACCACAAACCCTAATTCTAACCCTATTTTTAACTCAAAACCCTAATTCAAACCCTTAACCCTAATTTTGACCCTAAACTCAAAATTTGACCCAAAAACCTAATTTTGACCCGTAAGCCTAATTTTAATGCAAAACCCTAATTCTTACCCTATTTTCACCCAAAACCCTATTTAGAACTCAAAACCCTATTTCAAACCCAAAAACCTGAATCTGACCCCGAACCCTAATTTTGACCCGAAACCCTGATTTTAAACCAAAACCCTAATTCTAACCCTATTTTTGAGCCAAAACCCTATTTATAACTCAAAACCTTAATTCAAACCCTAAACCCTAATTTTGACCCAAAACCCAAGTTCTAACCCTATTTTGACCCAAAACCCTATTTTAAACTCAAAATCCTAAACCTTAATTTTGATCCTAAACCTTAAATTTGACCCAGAACCCTATTTTTTCCCAAAACCCTAATTTTAACCCAAAACCCTAATTCTAACCCTATTTTAAACTCAAAACCTAATTCAAACCCTAAACCCTAATTTGGACCCTAAACCCTAAATTTGACCCATAACCCTAATTTTGACCCCGAAACCCTAATTTTACCCAAAAGCCTAATTCTAACCCTAATTTTGACCCAGAACCCTAATTTTGACTCGAAACCCTAAGTTTTAACCCAAAACCCTAATTTTAACGCCATTTTTGACCCAAAACCCTATTTTACACTCAAAACCCTAATTCAAACCCTAAACCCTAATTTTGATCCTAAACACTAATTTTAACACAAAACCCTAATTGTAACCCAAAGCCCTAATTTTGATCCAAAACACTATTTTAAACACAAAACCCTAATTCAAACCCTAAACCCTAATTTTGATCCTAAACCTTAAATTTGACCCAGAACCCTAATTTTTTCCATAACCCTAATTTTAACCCAAAACCCTAATTCTAACCCTATTTTTGACGCAAAATCCTATTTTAAACTCAAAACCTATTTCAAACCCTAAACCCTAATTCGGACCCTAAACCCTAAATTTGAGCCAGAACCCTAATTTTGACCCGAAACCCTAATGTTACCCAAAAGCCTAATGCTAACCCTAATTCAAACCCTAAACCCTAATTTTGACCCAGAACCCTAAATTTGACCCGAAACCCTAAATTTTTGACCCCAAACCCTATTTTAAACTCAAAACCTATTTCAAACCCTAAACCCTAATTTGGACCCATAACCCTAAATTTGACCCCTAACCCTAATTTTGACCCAAAACCCTAATTTTACCCAATAGCCATATTCTAACCCTAATTCAAACCCTAAACACTAATTTTGTCCCAGAACCCTAATTTTGACCCGAAACCCTAATTTTAAACCAAAACCCTAATTTTAACCCAAAGCCCTAATTTTGACCCAAAACACTAATTCTAACCCTATTTGTGACCCAAAACCCTATTTTAAACTCAAAACCCTATTTCAAACCCTAACCCCTAACTTTGACCATAAACCCAAAATTTGACCCAAAAACCTAAATTTGACTCGAATTCTAACGCTAAGCCCTAGTTATGACCCAGAACCTTAATATTAACCCAAAACCCTAATTCTAACCCTATTTTTGACCCAAAAACCTATTTTTAACTCAAAACGCTAATTCAAACCCTAAACCCTAATTTGTACCAAAAACCCTAATTTTGACCAAAAACCCTAATTCTAACCTTATTTTTGACCCAAAACCCTATTTTTAACTCAAAACCTTAATTCAAACCCTAAACCCTAATTTTGACCCAAAACCCAAATTTAGACCCAAACCCCAAGTTTCGACCCAAATCACTAATTCTAACCCTATTTTTAACTCAAAACCCTAATTCAAACCCTAAACCAAAATTTTGACCCAAAACCATAATTTTAACCCAAAGCCCTAATTTTGACCCAAAACGCTAATTCTAACCCTATTTTGACCTAAAACCCTATTTTAAACTCAAAACCCTATTTCAAACCCTAAACCCTAACTTTGACCATAAACCCAAAACATTATTTTAACCTCAAAACCCTAATTCAAACCCTAATTTTGACCGAGAACCCTAATTTTGATTCGAAACCGTAATTTTAAACCAAAACCAAAATTTTAACCCAAAGCCCTAATTTTGACCCAAAACACTAATTTAATCTCAAAACCCTATATTTCAAACCCTAAACCCTAACTTTGATCATAAACCCAAAATTTGAGCCAAAAACCTTATTTTGACTCGAAACCCTAATTTTAACCCAAAACCCTATTTTTAACTCAAAACCTTAATTCAAACCCTAAACCCTATGTTTGACCCAAACCCCTAATTTTAACCCAAAGCCTTAATTTTGACCTAAAACCCTAATTCTAACCCTATTTCAAAGCCTAAACCCTAATTTTGACCCGAAACCCTAATTTGACTCAAAACCCTAATTCAAACCCTAAACCCTAATTTGTCCCAAAACCCTAATTCAAACCTAAACCTAATTCAAACCCAAATTTGACGAAAACCTAATTTTGATGACCCTAATTTTAATGCAAACCCTAATTCTTCCCTATTTCAACGCAAACCCTATTTCAAACCCTAAACCCGAAATCTGACCTCGAACCCTAATTTTGACCCAAACCCTAATTTTAAACCAAACCCTACTTCTAACCCTATTTTTAACTCAAACCTTAATTCAAACCCTAAACCCTAATTTGGACCCAAACCCAAATTTGGACCCAAACCGTTCTAACCCTATTTTGACCCAAAACCCTATTTTTAACTCAAAACCCTAAACCCTAATTTTGATCCTAAACCTTAAATTTGACCCAACCCTATTTTTTCCAAAACCCTAATTTTAACCCAAAACCCTAATTCTAACCCTATTTTAAACTCAAAACCTAATTCAAACCCTAAACCCTAATTTGGACCCTAAACCCTAAATTTGACCCAGAACCCTAATTTTGACCCGAAACCCTAATTTTACCCAAATGCCTAATTCAAACCCAAATTCAAACCCTAAACCCAAATTTTGACCAAGAAACCTAATTTTGACCCGAAACCCTAAATTTTAACCCAAAACCCTAATTTTAATGCTATTTTTGACCCAAAACCCTATTTTAAACTCAAAAACCCTAATTCAAACCCTAAACCCTAATTTTGATCCTAAACACTAATTTTAACACAAAACCCTAATTGTAACCCAAAGCCCTAATTTTGACCCAAAACACTATTTTGAACACAAAACCCTAATTCAAACCCTAAACCCTAATTTTCATCCTAAACCTTAACCCTAAACACTAATTCTAACCCTATTTTTAACTCAACCCTAATTCAAACCCTTAACCCTAATTTTGACCCTAAACCCAAAATTTGACCCAAAAACCTAATTTTGACCTGTAACCCTAATTTTAATGCAAAACCCTAATTCTTACCCTATTTTTGACCCAATACCCTATTTTCAACTCAAAACCCTATTTCAAACCCTAAACCCTAAATCTGACCCAGAACCCTAATTTTGACCCGAAACCCTAATTTTAAAACAAAACCCTAATTCTAACCCTATTTTTGACCCAAAACCCTATTTTTAACTTAAAACCTTAATTCAAACCCTAAACATATTTTGACCCAAAACTCTAATTTTGACCCCAAACCCTAATTCTAACCTCAAAACCATATTACAAACCCTAAACCCTAATTTTGACCTTAAACCCTAAACTTGACCCCGAACCCTAATTTTGACCCGAAACCCTAATTTTACCCAAAATCCTAATTCTAACCCAAATTCTAACCCTAAGCCCTAATTTTGACACAGACCCCTAATTTTAACCCAAAACCCTAATTCTAACCCTATTTTGGCCCCAAAAACATATCTTTAACTCAAAACCCTAATTCAAACCCAAAACCCTAATTTCTACCAAAAACCCTAATTTTGACCCAAAACCATAATTTTAACCCAGAGCCCTAATTTTGACCCAAAACCCTAATACTAACCCTATTTTTGAACCAAAACCCTATTTTAAACTCAAATCCCTATTTCAAACCCTAAACCATAACTTTGACCTTAAACCCAAAATTTGACCCAAAAACCTAATTATAACTCGAAACCCTAAATTTATCCCAAAACCCTAATTCTAACCTTATTTTTGACCCAAAACCCTATTTAAACTCAAAACCTTAATTCAACCCCTAAACCCTAAATTTGACCCAAAACCCAAATTTGGACCCAATACCCAAGTTTTGACCCAAAACTCTAATTCTAACCCTATTTTGACCCAAAACCCTATTTTAAACTCAAAACCCTAATTCAAACCCTAAACCCTAACTTTGATCCTAAACCTTAAATTTGACCCAGAACCCTAATTTTTCCCAAAACCCTAATTTTAACCCAAAACCAAAATTCTAACCCTATTTTTAACCCAAAACCCTATTTTAAACTCAAAATCTAATTCAAACCCTAAACCCTAAATTTGACCCAGAACCCTAATTTTGACCCGAAATCCTAATTTTACCCAACAGCCTAATTCTAACCCTAATTCAAACCCTAAATCCTAATTTTGACCCAGAACCCTAATTTTGACCTGAAACCCTAATTTTACCCAAAATCCTAATTCTATCTCAAATTCTAATACTAAGCCCTAATTTGGACACAGAACCCTAATTGTAACCCAAAACCCTAATTCTAACCCTATTTTTGCCCCAAAAACATATCTTTAACTCAAAACTCTGATTCAAACCCTATACCCTAATTTGCACCAAAAACCCTAATTTTGACCCAAAACCTTAATTTTAACCCAGAGCCCTAATTTTGACCCAAAACCCTCATACTAACCCTATTTTTGACCCAAAACCATATTTTAAACTCAAAACCCTATTTCAAACCCTAACTTTGACCATAAACCCAAAATTTGACCCAAAAACCTAATTTTGACTCGAAACCGTAATTTTAACCCAAAACCCTAATTCTAACCTTATTTTTGACCCAAAACCCTATATTTTAACTCAAAACCTTAATTCAAACCCTAAACCCTAATTTTGACCCAAAACCCAAATTTGGACCCAAAACCCAAGTTTTGTCCCAAAACCCTAATTCTAACCCTATTTTGACCCAAAACCCTATTTTAAACTCAAAACCCTAATTCAAACCCTAAACCCTAATTTTAACCCAAAACCCTAATTGTAACCCAAAGCCCTAATTTTGACCCAAAACCATAATTCTAACCCTATTTTGATCCAAAACCCTATTTTAAACTCAAAACCCTAATTCAAACCCTAAACCCTAATTTTGATCCTAAACCTTAAATTTGACCCATAACCCTAATTTTTCCCATAACCCTAATTTTAACCCAAAACCCTAATTCTAACCCTATTTTTGACCCAAAGCCCTATTTTTAAAATCAAAACCTAATTCAAACCCTAAACCCTAATTTGGACACTAAACCCTAAATTTGACCCAGAACCCTAATTTTGACCCGAAACCCTAATTTTACCCAAAAGCATAATTCTAACCCTAATTAAAACCCTAATCCCTAATTTTGACCCAGAACCCTAATTTTGACCCGAAACCCTAAATTTTAACCTAAAACCCTAATTTTAGCGCTATTTTTGACCGTAAAACCTATTGTAAACTCAAAACCCTAATTCAAACCCTAAACCCTTTTTTTTTTTAAACTTGAAGTACTTTTGAGTACAACTCAATCTCCCTTGAAAGTAGAAGTTCGACCAACATATAAAAACTCAACTAACCAAAGATCCATGAGTTACAATGTCAAAATAAGACACTACAAAGTTTTAAAGAGATGGTAGCCAAATATAAGTTGAATAGTACTCTGCTAGAAGTTCCATCCAATTAGCATAATTATGCTTTGAGGCGTCCAAAGAACTTTTGCTTCTCTTGTGTTGTCTGGAAGCGGCCATGTCCAAACTTTGAAGAGGTGTCGATAAACTTGAGTTTGATCTCCTCCAGTGCAAGACGAGAAGTCTGCTTAAGGAGGGATTGGCGCAATGTGATAACCTTTTTCTTAGGACCAACACAGCAACCTTTGATCATGATATAATCATCCTTCACAATACCATAGTGTGGGAAGCCACCCATTGGGGTAATGTCTTTCTCAGTCCTATCAAACTCAGTAACAGCCTCGTGAGACTCTTGCCCAGCTTTGCCAAGTCTGTAAATCTTCTTGTTTAACTCAGTTCGGTGGTGGTATCCATTCTGACCATCCCTAGCAACAATGGAAAGAAACTCGGCGGGATGCCGGGCACCAATACAAGCAACCTTCCTCAAACCCTCGTGAGTCTTGCGGGAAGGCGGGTAACACCCCAACGAGTAACAACACCTTCATAACCCTTACCTTTTGTCACACCAATGATGTCAATCATCTCATCCTTCGGAACACAAGATCAATAGGAACTGTTTTCAAAGAAACTATATGCAAAGTCCACCTTCTGTGCAATAGTCCCACCATTGACCTGAACCTCCATGATATGGGCTTTCTTCTGCTTCAACCCCTTCATTTTTCTGATCTGAGTGTGAGCCAAAACACGGACAACAGTTGCAAACTTCTTTATTTTCTCGAGCTGTGCCTCAATGTTTTTCTTCCCTTCTTCAGATTCATACTGCTTTGAGTACTTTGTGAAAGCCTTCTTCTTGGACTTGCACCAGTTCTTATAGAACCTACGCTTCACCACCTCACTCAAATGCTGAGCCCACACAGTGTTCAATGTTCTAAGACCACGGGGAGTTTTCACGTAACCAACAACCCCAACAACAACCATTGGAGGGGTCTCAATAATTGTAACAGGCTCACAGGTCTCCTTCTTGTGAAGCTTTGATCCTGGCTTCTCGACCTCTCTGATAATGTGAGTCATACCAGCCTTGTAACCCAAGAAGGCAGTAAGCTTTGGTGGCTTGGATGGGTCATCCTTTGGGAATGCCTTCACTTTTCCTCTGTGACGAGCAGCACGCTTCCTGGGGAGAAATCCAAGGGAACCGTGCCTGGGGTGTTCGAACTTCCTGTGAGACATCCTTCCCCTCCCGACGTTGCTCCTGCGGCGACTGAAATCCCAAGCTTAGAGGCAGTAACCCTAAACCCTAATTTTGATCCTAAACACTAATTTTAACCCAAAACCCTAACTGTAACCCAATGCCCTAATTTTGACCCAAAACCCTAATTCTAACCCTATTTTGACCCAAAACCCTATTTTAAACTCAAAACCCTAATTC
>JAUPTC010000010.1:15715063-15778228 GCA_030762895.1 Sophora flavescens | reverse complement strand
AACTTTGTAGTGTCTTATTTTGACATTGTAACTCATGGATCTTTGGTTAGTTGAGTTTTTATATGTTGGTCGAACTTCTACTTTCAAGGGAGATTGAGTTGTACTCAAAAGTACTTCAAGTTTTAAAAAAAAAGGGTTTAGGGTTTGAATTAGGGTTTTGAGTTTACAATAGGTTTTACGGTCAAAAATAGCGCTAAAATTAGGGTTTTAGGTTAAAATTTAGGGTTTCGGGTCAAAATTAGGGTTCTGGGTCAAAATTAGGGATTAGGGTTTTAATTAGGGTTAGAATTATGCTTTTGGGTAAAATTAGGGTTTCGGGTCAAAATTAGGGTTCTGGGTCAAATTTAGGGTTTAGTGTCCAAATTAGGGTTTAGGGTTTGAATTAGGTTTTGATTTTAAAAATAGGGCTTTGGGTCAAAAATAGGGTTAGAATTAGGGTTTTGGGTTAAAATTAGGGTTATGGGAAAAATTAGGGTTATGGGTCAAATTTAAGGTTTAGGATCAAAATTAGGGTTTAGGGTTTGAATTAGGGTTTTGAGTTTAAAATAGGGTTTTGGATCAAAATAGGGTTAGAATTATGGTTTTGGGTCAAAATTAGGGCTTTGGGTTACAATTAGGGTTTTGGGTTAAAATTAGGGTTTAGGGTTTGAATTAGGGTTTTGAGTTTAAAATAGGGTTTTGGGTCAAAATAGGGTTAGAATTAGGGTTTTGGGTCAAAACTTGGGTTTTGGGTCCAAATTTGGGTTTTGGGTCAAAATTAGGGTTTAGGGTTTGAATTAAGGTTTTGAGTTAAAATATATGGTTTTGGGTCAAAAATAAGGTTAGAATTAGGGTTTTGGGTTAAAATTACGGTTTCGAGTCAAAATTAGGTTTTTGGGTCAAATTTTGGGTTTATGGTCAAAGTTAGGGTTTGAAATAGGGTTTTGAGTTTAAAATATGGTTTTGGGTCAAAAATAGGGTTAGTATGAGGGTTTTGGGTCAAAATTAGGGCTTTGGGTTAAAATTAAGGTTTTGGGTCAAAATTAGGGTTTTTGGTGCAAATTAGGGTATAGGGTTTGAATCAGAGTTTTGAGTTAAAGATATGTTTTTGGGGCAAAAATAGGGTTAGAATTAGGGTTTTGGGTTACAATTAGGGTTCTGTGTCCAAATTAGGGCTTAGTATTAGAATTTGAGATAGAATTAGGATTTTGGGTAAAATTAGGGTTTCAGGTCAAAATTAGGGTTCTGGGTCAAAATTAGGATTTAGGGTTTGAATTAGGGTTAGAATTAGGCTGTTGGGTAAAATTAGGATTTCGGGTCAAAATTAGGGTTCTGGGTCAAATTTAGGGTTTAGGGTTTGAATTAGATTTTGAGTTTAAAATAGGGTTTTGGGTTAAAAATAGGGTTAGAATATTGGTTTTGGGTTAAAATTAGGGTTTTGGGAAAAATTAGGGTTCTGGGTCAAATTTAAGGTTTAGGATCAAAGTCAGGGTTTAGGGTTTGAATTAGGGTTTTGAGTTTAAAATAGGGTTTTGGGTCAAAATAGGGTTAGAATTAGAGTTTTGGGTCAAAACTTGGGTATTGGGTCCAAATTTGGGTTTTGGGTCAAATTTAGGGTTTAGGGGTTGAATTAAGGTTTTGATTTAAATAGGGTTTTGGGTCAAAAATAAGGTTAGAATTAGGGTTTTGGGATAAATTTAGGGTTTCGAGTTATAATTAGGTTTTTGGGTCAAATTTTGGGTTTAAGGTCAAAGTTATGGTTTAGGGTTTGAAATAGGGATTTGAGTTTAAAATAGGGTTTTGGTTCAAAAATAGGGTTAGTATTAGGGTTTTGGGTCAAAATTAGGGCTCTGGGTTAAAATTATGGTTTTGGGTCAAAATTAGGGTTTTTGGTAGAAATTAGGGTTTTGGGTTTGAATTAGGGTTTTGAGTTAAAGATATGTTTTTGGGGCCAAAATAGGGTTAGAATTAGGGTTTTGGGTTAAAATTAGGGGTTTGTGTCAAAATTAGGGCTTAGGGTTAGAATTTGGGTTAGAATTAGGATTTTGGGTAAAATTAGGGTTTCGGGTCAAAATTAGGGTTCGGGGTCAAGTTTAGGGTTTAAGGTCAAAATTAGGGTTTAGGGTTTGTAATATGGTTTTGAGGTTAGAATTAGGGTTTGGGGTCAAAATTAGAGTTTTGGGTCAAAATATGTTTAGGGTTTGAATTAAGGTTTTAAGTTAAAAATAGGGTTTTGGGTCAAAAATAGGGTTAGAATTAGGGTTTTGTTTTAAAATTAGGGTTTCGGTCAAAATTAGGGTTGGGTCAGGGTTTAGGGTTTGAAATAGGGTTTTGAGTTGAAAATAGGGTATTGGGTCAAAAATAGGGTAAGAATTAGGGTTTTGCATTAAAATTAGGGTTCTGGTCAAAATTAGGTTTTGGGTCAAATTTTGGGTTTAGGGTCAAAATTAGGGTTAAGGGTTTGAATTAGGGTTGAGTTAAAAATAGGGTTAGAATTAGTGTTTAGGGTTAAGGTTTAGGATGAAAATTAGGGTTTAGGGTTTGAATTAGGGTTTTGTGTTCAAAATAGTGTTTTGGGTCAAAATTAGGGCTTTGGGTTACAATTAGGGTTTTGTGTTAAAATTAGTGTTTAGGATCAAAATTAGGGTTTAGGGTTTGAATTAGGGTTTTGAGTTTAAAATAGGGTTTTGGGTCAAAAATAGCATTAAAATTAGGGTTTTGGGTTAAAATTTAGGGTTTCGGGTCAAAATTAGGTTTCTTGGTCAAAATTTGGGTTTAGGGTTTGAATTTGGGTTTGAATTAGGCATTTGGGTAAAATTAGGGTTTCGGGTCAAAATTAGGGTTCTGGGTCAAATTTAGGGTTTAGGGTCCAAATTAGGGTTTAGGGTTTGAATTAGGTTTTGAGTTTAAAATAGGGTTAGAATTAGGGTTTTGGGTTAAAATTAGGGTTTTGGGAAAAAATAGGGTTCTGGGTCAAATTTAAGGTTTAGGATCAAAATTAGGGTTTAGGGTTTTGAGTTAAAAATAGGGTTTTGGGTCAAAATAGGGTTAGAACTTGGGTTTTGGGTCCAAATTTGGGTTTTGAGTCCAAATCAGGGTTTAGGGTTTGAATTAAGGTTTTGAGTTAAAAATAGGGTTAGAAGTAGGGTTTTGGTTTAAAATTAGGGTTTCGGGTCAAAATTAGGGTTCGAGGTCAGATTTCGGGTTTAGGGTTTGAAATAGGGTTTTGCGTTTGAAATAGGGTAAGAATTAGGGTTTTGCATTAAAATTAGGGTTACCGGTCAAAATTAGGTTTTTCGGTCAAATTTTGGGTTTGAATTAGGGTTTAGGTTTGAATTAGGGTTTTGAGTCAAATTAGGGTTTAGGGTTTGAATTAGGGTTTTAAGTCAAATTAGGGTTTCGGGTCAAAATTAGGGTTTAGGCTTTGAAATAGGGTTAGAATTAGGGTTTTAGGTCAAAATTAAGGCTTTGGGTTAAAATTAGGGGTTTGGGTCAAACATAGGGTTTAGGGTTTGAATTAAGGTTTTGAGTTAAAAATAGGGTTTTGGGTCAAAAATAAGGTTAGAATTACGGTTTTGGGTTAAAATTAGGGTTTCGAGTCAAAATAAGGTTTTTGGCTCAAATTTTGGGTTTATGATCAAAGTTAGGGTTTAGGGTTTGAAATATAGGGTTTTCAGATTAAATTAGTGTTTTGGGTCAAAATTAGGGCTTTGGGTTAAAATTTTGGTTTTGGTTTAAAATTACGGTTTCGAATCAAAATTAGGGTTCTCGGTCAAAATTAGGGTTTGAATTAGGGTTTTGAGGTTAAAATAATGTTTTGGGTTTATGGTCAAAGTTAGGGTTTAGGGTTTGAAATAGGGTTTTGAGTTTAAAATAGGGTTTTAGGTCAAAATAGGGTTAGAATTAGCGTTTTGGGTCAAAATTAGGGCTTTGGGTTAAAATTATGGTTTTGGGTCAAAATTTTGGTTTAGGGTTTGAATTAGGGTTTTGAGTTAAAAATAGGGTTAGAATTAGTGATTTGGGTCGAAACTTGGGGTTTGGGTCTAAATTTGGGTTTTGGGTCAAAATTAGGGTTTAGGGTTTGAATTAAGGTTTTGAGTTAAAAATAGGGTTTTGGGTCAAAAATAAGGTTAGAATTAGGGTTTTTGGTCAAAATTAGGGTTTTTGGTACAAATTAGGGTTTAGGGTTTGAATTAGGGTTTTGAGTTAAAAATAGGTTTTTGGGTCAAAAATAGGGTTAGAATTAGGGTTTTGGGTTAATATTAGGGTTCTGGGTCATAACTAGGGCTTAGCGTTAGAATTCGAGTCAAATTTAGGTTTTTGGGTCAAATTTTGGGTTTATGGTCAAAGTTAGGGGTTATGGTTTGAAATAGGGTTTTGAGTTTAAAATAGGGTTTTGGGTCACAAATAGGGTTAGAATTAGTGTTTTGGGTCAAAATTAGGGCTTTGGGTTAAAATTAGGGTTTTGGTTTAAAATTAGGGTTTCGGGTCAAAATTAGGGTTCTGGGACAAAATTAGTGTTTAGGGTTTGAATTAGGGTTAGAATATGGCTATTGGGTAAAATTAGGGTTTTGGGTCAAAATTAGGGTTCTGGGTCAAATTTAGGGTTATGGGTCCAAATTAGGGTTTAGGGTTTGAAATAGGTTTTGAGTTTAAAATAGGGTTTGGGGTCAAAAATTTAGGGTTTCGGGTCAAATTTAGGGTTCTGGGTCAAAATTAGGGTTTAGGGTTTGAATTAGGGTTAGCATTAGGCTTTTGGGTAACATTAGGGTTTCGGGTCAAAATTAGGGTTCTGGCTCAAATTTAGGGTTTAGGGTCCAAATTAGGGTTTAGGGTTTGAAATAGGTTTTGAGTTTAAAATAGGATTTTGCGTCAAAAATAGGGTTAGAATTAGGGTTTGGGTTAAAATTAGGGTTATGGAAAAAATTAGGGTTCTGGGTCAAATTTAAGGTTTAGGATCAAAATTAGGGTTTAGGGTTTGAATTAGGGTTTTGTGTTCAAAATAGTGTTTTGGGTCAAAATTAGGGCTTTGGGTTACAATTAGGGTTTTGTGTTAAAATTAGTGTTTAGGATCAAAATTAGGGTTTAGGGTTTGAATTAGGGTTTTTGAGTTTAAAATAGGGTTTTGGGTCAAAAATGGCATTAAAATTAGGGTTTTGGGTTAAAATTTAGGGTTTCGGGTCAAAATTAGGTTTCTTGGTCAAAATTTGGGTTTAGGGTTTGAATTTGGGTTTGAATTAGGCATTTGGGTAAAATTAGGGTTTCGGGTCAAAATTAGGGTTCTGGGTCAAATTTAGGGTTTAGGGTCCAAATTAGGGTTTAGGGTTTGAATTAGGTTTTGAGTTTAAAATAGGGTTAGAATTAGGGTTTTGGGTTAAAATTAGGGTTTTGGGAAAAAATAGGGTTCTGGGTCAAATTTAAGGTTTAGGATCAAAATTAGGGTTTAGGGTTTTGAGTTAAAAATAGGGTTTTGGGTCAAAATAGGGTTAGAACTTGGGTTTTGGGTCCAAATTTGGGTTTTGGGTCCAAATTAGGGTTTAGGGTTTGAATTAAGGTTTTGAGTTAAAAATAGGGTTAGAAGTAGGGTTTTGGTTTAAAATTAGGGTTTCGGGTCAAAATTAGGGTTCGAGGTCAGATTTCGGGTTTAGGGTTTGAAATAGGGTTTTGCGTTTGAAATAGGGTAAGAATTAGGGTTTTGCATTAAAATTAGGGTTACCGGTCGAAATTAGGTTTTTCGGTCAAATTTTGGGTTTGAATTAGGGTTTAGGTTTGAATTAGGGTTTTGAGTCAAATTAGGGTTTAGGGTTTGAATTAGGGTTTTGAGTCAAATTAGGGTTTCGGGTCAAAATTAGGGTTTAGGCTTTGAAATAGGGTTAGAATTAGGGTTTTAGGTCAAAATTAAGGCTTTGGGTTAAAATTAGGGGTTTGGGTCAAACATAGGGTTTAGGGTTTGAATTAAGGTTTTGAGTTAAAAATAGGGTTTTGGGTTAAAATTAGGGTTTCGAGTCAAAATAAGGTTTTTGGCTCAAATTTTGGGTTTATGATCAAAGTTAGGGTTTAGGGTTTGAAATATAGGGTTTTGAGATTAAATTAGTGTTTTGGGTCAAAATTAGGGCTTTGGGTTAAAATTTTGGTTTTGGTTTAAAATTACGGTTTCGAATCAAAATTAGGGTTCTCGGTCAAAATTAGGGTTTGAATTAGGGTTTTGAGGTTAAAATAATGTTTTGGGTTTATGGTCAAAGTTAGGGTTTAGGGTTTGAAATAGGGTTTTGAGTTTAAAATAGGGTTTTAGGTCAAAATAGGGTTAGAATTAGCGTTTTGGGTCAAAATTAGGGCTTTGGGTTAAAATTATGGTTTTGGGTCAAAATTTTGGTTTAGGGTTTGAATTAGGGTTTTGAGTTAAAAATAGGGTTAGAATTAGTGATTTGGGTCGAAACTTGGGGTTTGGG
The DNA here is from genome assembly GCA_030762895.1 of Sophora flavescens. Taxonomy (NCBI): domain Eukaryota; kingdom Viridiplantae; phylum Streptophyta; class Magnoliopsida; order Fabales; family Fabaceae; genus Sophora; species Sophora flavescens. The sequence continues at coordinate 15,771,800 of JAUPTC010000010.1, read as the reverse complement.
TCTAAATTTGGGTTTTGGGTCAAAATTAGGGTTTAGGGTTTGAATTAAGGTTTTGAGTTAAAAATAGGGTTTTGGGTCAAAAATAAGGTTAGAATTAGGGTTTTTGGTCAAAATTAGGGTTTTTGGTACAAATTAGGGTTTAGGGTTTGAATTAGGGTTTTGAGTTAAAAATAGGTTTTTGGGTCAAAAATAGGGTTAGAATTAGGGTTTTGGGTTAATATTAGGGTTCTGGGTCATAACTAGGGCTTAGCGTTAGAATTCGAGTTCAAATTTAGGTTTTTGGGTCAAATTTTGGGTTTATGGTCAAAGTTAGGGGTTATGGTTTGAAATAGGGTTTTGAGTTTAAAATAGGGTTTTGGGTCACAAATAGGGTTAGAATTAGTGTTTTGGGTCAAAATTAGGGCTTTGGGTTAAAATTAGGGTTTTGGTTTAAAATTAGGGTTTCGGGTCAAAATTAGGGTTCTGGGACAAAATTAGTGTTTAGGGTTTGAATTAGGGTTAGAATATGGCTATTGGGTAAAATTAGGGTTTTGGGTCAAAATTAGGGTTCTGGGTCAAATTTAGGGTTATGGGTCCAAATTAGGGTTTAGGGTTTGAAATAGGTTTTGAGTTTAAAATAGGGTTTGGGGTCAAAAATTTAGGGTTTCGGGTCAAATTTAGGGTTCTGGGTCAAAATTAGGGTTTAGGGTTTGAATTAGGGTTAGCATTAGGCTTTTGGGTAACATTAGGGTTTCGGGTCAAAATTAGGGTTCTGGCTCAAATTTAGGGTTTAGGGTCCAAATTAGGGTTTAGGGTTTGAAATAGGTTTTGAGTTTAAAATAGGATTTTGCGTCAAAAATAGGGTTAGAATTAGGGTTTGGGTTAAAATTAGGGTTATGGAAAAAATTAGGGTTCTGGGTCAAATTTAAGGTTTAGGATCAAAATTAGGGTTTAGGGTTTGAATTAGGGTTTTGTGTTCAAAATAGTGTTTTGGGTCAAAATTAGGGCTTTGGGTTACAATTAGGGTTTTGTGTTAAAATTAGTGTTTAGGATCAAAATTAGGGTTTAGGGTTTGAATTAGGGTTTTGAGTTTAAAATAGGGTTTTGGGTCAAAAATGGCGTTAAAACTAGGGTTTTGGGTTAAAACTTAGGGTTTCGAGTCAAAATTAGGGTTATGGGTCAAAATTAGGGTTAGAATTAGGCTTTTGGGTAAAATTAGGGTTTCGGGGTCAAAATTAGGGTTATGGGTCAAATTTAGGGTTTAGGGTCCAAATTAGGGTTTAGGGTTTGAATTAGGTTTTGAGTTTAAAATAGGGTTAGAATTAGGGTTTTGGGTTAAAATTAGGGTTTTGGGAAAAAATAGGGTTCTGGGTCAAATTTAAGGTTTAGGATCAAAATTAAGGTTTAGGATTTTGAGTTTAAAATAGGGTTTTGGGTCAAAATAGGGTTAGAACTTGGGTTTTGGGTCAAAATTAGGGTTTAGGGTTTGAATTAAGGTTTTGAGTTATAAATAGGGTTTTGACTCAAAAATAGGGTTAGAATTAGGGTTTTGGTTTAAAATCAGGGTTTCGGGTCAAAATTAGGGTTCGGGGTCAGATTCAGGTTTTTGGGTTTGAAATAGGGTTTTGAGTTCAAAATAGGGTTTTGGGTCAAAATAGGGTAGGAATTAGGGTTTTGCATTAAAATTAGGGTTACGGGTCAAAATTAGGTTTCTGGGTCAAATTTTGGGTTTAGGGTCAAAATTAGGGTTAAGGGTTTGAATTAGGGTTTTGAGTTAAAAATAGGGTTAGAATTAGGGTTTGTGGTCAAAACTTGGGTTTTGGGTCCAAATTTGGGTTTTGGGTCAAAATTATGGTTTAGGGTTGAATTAAGGTTGAGTTAAAAATAGGGTTTTGGGGAAAAAAATATGGTTAGAATTAGGGTTTTTGGTCAAAATTAGGGTTTTGGGTCAAAATTAGGGTTTCGGTACAAATTAGGGTTTAGGGTTTGAATTAGTGTTTTGAGTCAAATTAGGTTTTCGGGTCAAAATTAGGGTATAGGGTTAGAATTAGGGTTTTAGGTCAAAATTAGGGCTTTGGGTTAAAATTAGGGCTTTGGGTTAAAATTAGGGTTTCGAGTCAAAATTAGGTTTTTGGCTCAAATTTTGGGTTTATGGTCCAAGTTAGGGTTTAGGGTTTGAAATAGGGTTGAGTTTAAAATAGGGTTTTGGGTCAAAAAAAGGGTTAGAATTTGCATTTTGGGTCAAAATTAGGGCTTTGGGTTAAAATTATGGCTTTGTTTTAAAATTAGGGTTTCGGGTCAAAATTAGGGTTCTCGGTCAAATTTAGGGTTTAGGGTCTAAATTAGGGTTTAGGGTTTGAATTAGAGTTTTGAGTTTAAAATAGGGTGTGGGATCAAAATAGGGTTAGAATTAGGGTTTTGGGTCAAAATTAGGGCTTTGGGTTACAATTAGGGTTTTGGGTTAAAATTAGTGTTGAGGATCAAAATTAGGGTTTAGGGTTTGAATTAGGGTTTTGAGTTTAAAATAGGTTTTTGGGCAAAAAATAGCGTTAAAATTAGGGTTTGGGGTTAAAATTTAGGGTTTCGGGTCAAAATTAGGGTTCCGGGTCAAAATTAGGGTTTAGGGTTTGAATTAGGGTTAGAAGTAGGCTTTTGGGTAAAATTAGGGTTTCGGGTCAAAATTAGGGTTCTGGGTCAAAGTTTAGGGTTCAGGGTCCAAATTAGGGTTTAGGGTTTGAATTAGGTTTTGAGTTTAAAATAGGGCTTTCGGTCAAAAATAGGGTGAGAATTAGGGTTTTGGGTTAAAATTAGGGTTATGGGAAAAATTAGGGTTCTGGGTCAAATTTAATGTTTAGGATCAAAATTAGGGTTTAGGGTTTGAATTAGGGTTTTGAGTTAAAAGTAGTGTTTTGGATCAAAATAGGGATAGAATTAGGGTTTTGGGTCAAAATTAGGGCTTTGGATTACAACTAGGGTTTTGGGTTAAAATTAGTGTTTTGGATCAAAATTAGGGTTTAGGGTTTGAATTAGGGTTTTGAGTTTAAAATAGGTTTATAGGTCAAAAATTGCGTTAAAATTTGGGTTTTGGGTTAAAATTTAGGGTTTTTGGTCAAAATTAGGGTTCTGGGTCAAAATTAGGGTTTAGGCTTTGAATTAGGGTTAGAATTAGGCTTTTGTGTAAAATTAGGGTTTCGGGTCAAAATTAGGGTTCTGGGTCAAATTTGGGGTTTAGGGTCCAAATTAGGGTTTTGGGTTTGAATTAGGTTTTCAGTTTAAAATAGGGTTTTGGGTCAAAAATAGCGTTAGAATTAGGGTTTTGGGTTAAAATTAGGGTTTTGGAAAAAAATAAGGTTCTGGGTCAAATTTAAGGTTTAGGATCAAAATTAGGGTTTTGAGTTTAAAATAGGGGTTTGGGTCAAAAATAGGGTTAGTATGAGGGTTTTGGGTCAAAATTAGGACTCTGGGTTAAAATTAAGGTTTTGGGTCAAATTTTGGGTTTTTGGTTCAAATTAGGGTTTAGGGTTTGAATTAGGGTTTTGAGTTAAAGATATGTTTTTGGGGCAAAAATAGGGTTAGAATTAGGGTTTTGGGTTACAATTAGGGTTCTGTGTCCAAATTAGGGCTTAGGGTTAGAATTTGGGATAGAATTAGGATTTTGGGTAAAATTAGGGTTTCATGTCAAAATTATGGTTCTGGGTCAAAATTAGGATTTAGGGTTTGAATTAGGCTGTTGGGTAAAATTAGGGTTTCGGGTCAAAATTAGGGTTCTGGGTCAAATTTAGGATTTAGGGTTTGAATTAGATTTTGAGTATAAAATAGGGTTTTGGGTCAAAAATAGGGTTAGAATTTTGGTTTTGGGTTTAAATTAGGGTTCTGGGTCAAATTTAGGGTTCAGGGTTTGAATTAAGGTTTTGAGTTAAAATAGGGTTTTGGGTCAAAAATAAGGTTAGAATTAGGGTTTTGGGATTAAATTAGGGTTTCGAGTTAAAATTAGGTTTTCGAGTCAAATTTTGGGTTTATGGTCAAAGTTAGGGTTTAGGGTTTGAAATAGGGTTTTGAGCTTAAAATAGGGTTTTGGGTCAAAAATAGGGTTAGTATTAGGGTTTTGGGTCAAAATTAGGGCTCTGGGTTAAAATTATGGTTTTGGGTCAAAATTAGGGTTTTTGGTACAAATTAGGGTTTAGCGTTTGAATTAGGGTTTTGAGTTAAAGATATGTTTTTGGGGCCAAAATAGGGTTAGAATTAGGGTTTTGGGTAAAAATTAGGGTTGTGTCCAAATTAGGGCTTAAGGTTAGAATTTGGGTTAGAATTAGGATTTTGGGTAAAATTAGGGTTTCGGGTCAAAATTAAGGTTCGGGGTCAAATTTAGGGTTTAGGGTCAAAATTAGGGTTTAGGGTTTGTAATATGGTTTTGAGTTTAAAATAGGGTTTTGGGTCAAAAATAGTGTTAGAATTAGGGTTTTTGTTCAAAATTAGGGCTTTGTGTTAAAATTAGGGTTTTGGGTCAAACATAGGGTTTAGGATTTGAATTAGGTTTTTGAGTTAAAAAAAGGTTTTTGGGTTAGAAATAGACTTAGAATTTGGGTTTTGGTTTAAAATTAGGGTTTCTGGTCAAATTTTTGGTTTAGGGTTTGAATTAGGGTTTTGAGTTAAAAATAGGATTTTGGGTCAAAAATAGTGTTAGAATTAGGGTTTTGGGTCAAAATTAAAATTTGGGTTAAAATTTGGGTTTTGGTTTAAAATTAGGGTTTCGGTTCAAAATTAGGTTTTTGGGACAAATTTTGGGTTTAGGCTCAAAATTAGGGTTTTGGGTTTGAATTAGGGATTTGAGTTAAAAATAGGGTTTTTGGTCAAAATAGGGTTAGAATTAGGGTTTGGGGTCAAAATTAGAGTTTTGGGTCAAAAATAGAGTTTAGGGTTTGAATTAAGGTTTTGAGTTATAAATAGGGTTTTGGATAAAAAATATGGTAAGATTTAGGGTTGTCGTTTAAAATTAGGGTTTCGGGTCAAAATTAGGGTTACAGGTCGATTTAGGGTTTAGGGTTTGAAATAGGGTTTTGAGTTTAAAATAGGGTTTTGGGTCAAAAATAGGGTAAGAATTAGGGTTTTGCATTAAAATTAGGGTTACGGGTCAAAATTAGGTTTTTGGGTCAAATTTTTGGTTTAGGGTCAAAATTAGGGTTTAGGGTTTAGAGTTAAAAAATGGGTTAGAATTAGTGTTTTGGTTCGAAACTTGGGTTTTGGGTCTAAATTTGGGTTTTGGATCAAAATTAGGCTTTTGGGTAAAATTTGGGTTTCGTGTCAAAATTAGGGTTTGGGTCAAATTTAGGGTTTAGGGTCCAAATTAGGGTTTAGGGTTTGAACTTGGTTTTGAGTTTAAAATAGGGTTTTGGGTCAAAAATAGAGTTAGAATTAGGGTTTTGTGTTAAAATTAGGGTTATGGAAAAAATTAGGGTTCTGGGTCAAATTTAAGGTGTAGGATCAAAATTAGGGTTTGGGGTTTGAATTAGGGATTTGTGTTTAAAATAGGGTTTTGGGTCAAAATTAGGGCTTTGGGTTACAATTAGGGTTTTGGGTTAAAATTAGTGTTTTGGATCAAAATTAGGGTTTAGGGTTTGAATTAGGGTTTTGAGTTTAAAATAGGGTTTTGGGTCAAAAATAGCGTTAAGATTAGGGTTTTGGGTTAAATTTTTAGGGTTCTGGGTCAAAATTAGGGTTTAGGGTTTGAATTAGGGTTATAATTAGGCTTTTGGGTAAAATTATGGTTTAGGGTCAAATTAGGGTTTTGGGGAAAAATAGGGTTCTGGGTCAAATTTAAGGTTTTGGGATCAAAATTAGGGTTTAGGGTTTTGAGTTTATTATAGGGTTTTGGGTCAAAATAGGGTTAGAACTTGGGTTTTGGGTCCAAATTTGGGTTTTGTGTCAAATTTAGGGTTTAGGGTTTGAAATAAGGTTGAGTTAAAAATAGGGTTTTTGGTCAAAAATAAGGTTAGAATTAGGGTTTTGGATTAAAATTAGGGTTTCGAGTCAAAATTAGGTTTTTGGTTCAAATTTTGGGTTTATGGTCAAAGTTAGGGTTTAGGGTTTGAAATAGGGTTTTGAGTTTAAAATAGGGTTTTTGGTATAAAATAGGGTTAGTATTAGGGTTCTGGGTCAAAATTAGGGTTTTGGGTCAAAATTAGGGTTTAGGGTTTGAATTAGGGTTAGAATTAGCCTTTTGGGTAAAATTAGGGTTTGGTCAAAATTTGGGTTGGGTCAAATTTAAGGTTTAGGATCAAAATTAGGGTTTAGGGTTTGAATTAGGGTTTTGAGTTTAAAATAGGGTTTTGGGTCAAAATAGGTTAGAATTAGGGTTTTGGGTCAAAAGTTGGGTTTTGGGTCCAAATTTGGGTTTTGGGTCAAAATTAGGGTTTAGGGTTTGAGTTAAGGTTTCCAGTTAAAATAGGGTTTTGGGTCAAAAATAAGGTTAGAATTAGGGTTTTTGGGTTAAAGTTTGGGTTTCGAGTTAAAATTAGGTTTTTGGGTCAAATTTTGGGTTTATGGTCAAAGTTAGGGTTTAGGGTTTGTAATAGGGTTTTGAGATTAAAATAGGGGTTTGGGTCAAAAATAGGGTTGGTATTAGGGTTTTGGGTCAAAATTAGTGCTCTGGGTTAAAATTTATGTATTGGGTAAAAATTAGGGTTTTTGATACAAATTAGGGTTTAGGTTTTGAATTAGGGTTTTGAGTTAAAGATATGTTTTGGGGCAAAAATAGGGTTAGAATTAGGGTTTTGGGTTGAAATTAGGGTTATGTGTCAAAATTAGGGCTTAGGATTAGAATTTGGGTTAGAATTAGGATTTTTGACAAAATTAGGGTTTCGGGTCAAAATTAGGGTTCGGGGTCAAATTTAGGGTTTAGGGTCCAAATTAGGGTTTAGGGTATGTAATATGGTTTTGACTTTAAAATAGGGTTTTGGGTCAAAAATAGTGTTAGAATTAGTGTTTTTGGTCAAAATTAGGGCTTTGTGTTAAAATTAGGGTTTTGGGTCAAACACAGGGTTTAGGGTTTGAATTAGGTTTTTGAGTTAAAAAAAAGGTTTTTGGGTCAGAAATAGGGTTAGAATTAGGGTTGTGGTTAAAATTAGGGTTTCGGGTCAAATTTTGGGTTCAGGGTCAAAATTAGGGTTTAGGGTTTGAAATAAGGTTTTGAGTTACAATTAGGGTTTCGGTTTAAAATTAGGGCTTCGGGTCAAAATTAGGGTTCTGGGTCAAATTTAGGGTTTAGGGTTTGAAATAGGGTTTTGAGTTTAAAATAGGGTTTTGGGTCAAAAATAGGGTATGAATTAGGGTTTTGCATTAAAATTAGTGTTACAGGTCAAAATTAGGTTTTTGGGTCAAATTTTGGGTTTAGGGTCAAAATTGGGGTTTACGGTTTGAATTAGGGTTTTGAGTTAAAAATAGGGTTAGAATTAGGGTTTTGGGTCAAAACTTGGGTTTTGGGTCCAAATTTGGGTTTTGGGTCAAAATTAGGGTTTAGGGTTTGAATTCGGGTTTTGAGTTAAAAATAGGTTTTTGGGTAAAAAATATGGTTAGAATTAGGGTTTTTGGTCAAAATTAGGGTTTGGGGTCAAAATTAAGGTTTTTGGTACAAATTAGTGTTTAGGGTTTGAATTAGGGTTTTGAGACAATTTAGGGGTTCGGGTCAAAATTGGGGTTTAGGGTTTGAAATAGGGTTACAATTAGGGTTTTAGGTCAAAATTAGGGCTTTGGTTTAAAATTAGGGTTTTGGGTCAAACATAGGGTTTAGGGTTTGAATTAAGGTTTTGAGTTAAAAAGAGGGTTTTGGGTCAAAATTAAGGTTAGAATTACGGTTCTGGATTAAAATTAGGGTTTCCAGTCAAAATTAGGTTTTTGGCTCAAATTTTGGGTTTATGGTCAAAGTTAGGGTTTAGGGTTTGAAATAGGGTTTTGAGTTTAAAATAAGGTTGTGGGTCAAAATTAGGGCTTTGGGTTAAAATTAGGGTTTTGGTTGAAAATTAGGGTTTCGGGTCAAAATTAGGGTTCTTGGTCAAAATTAGGGTTTATAGTTTGAATTAGCGTTAGAATTAGGCTTTTCGGTAAAATTAGAGTTCGGGTCAAAATTACGGTTCTGTGTCAAATTTAGGGTTTAGGGTCCAAATTAGGGTTTAGGGTTTGAATTAGGTTTTGAGTTTAAAATAGGGTTTTGGGTCAAAAATAGGGTTAGAATTAAGGTTTTGGGTTAAAATTAGGGTTATGGGAAAAATTAGGGTTCTGGGTCAAATTTAAGGTTTAGGATCAAAATTAGGGTTTAGGGTTTGAATTAGGGTTTTGAGTTTAAAATAGGGTTTTGGGTCAAAAATAGCGTTAAAATTAGGGGTTTGGGTTAAAATTAAGGGTTTCGGGTCAAAATTAGGGTTCTGGGTCAAGTTTAGGGTTTAGGGTCCAAATTAGGGTTTAGGGTTTGAATTAGGGTTTTGATTTAAAGATATGTTTTTGGGGCAAAAATAGGGTTAGAATTGGGGTTTTGGGTTAAAATTAGGGTTGTGTCCAAATTAGGGCTTAGGGTTAGAATTTGGGATAGAATTAGGATTTTGGGTAAAATTGGGGTTTCAGGTCAAAATTAGGGTTAGGGTCAAAATTAGAGTTTAGGGTTTGAATTATGTTTTGAGTTTCAAATAGGGTTAGAATTAGGGTTTTGGGTTAAAATTAGGGTTTTGGGAAAAAATAGGGTTCTGGGTCAAATTTAAGGTTTAGGATCAATATTAGGGTTTTGAGTTTAAAATAGGGTTTTGGGTCAAAAATTGGGATAGAATTTTGGTTTTGGGTTAAAATTAGGATTTTGGGAAAAATTAGGGTTCTGGGTCAGGTTTAAGGTTTAGGATCAAAGTTAGGGTTTAGGGTTTGAATAAGGGTTCAGTTTAAAATAGGGTTTTGGGTCAAAATAGGGTTAGAATTAGGGTTTTGGGTCAAAATTAGGGCATTGGGTTACAATTAGGGTTTTGGGTTGAAATTAGTGTTTAGGATCAAAATTAGGGTTTTTGGTTTGTATTAGGGTTTTGAGTTTAAAATAGGTTTTAGGGTCAAAAATAGCGTTAAAATTAGGGTTTTGGGTTAAAATTTAGGGTTTTGGTCAAAATTAGGGTTAGGGTCAAAATTAGGGATTAGGGTTAGAATTAGGCTTTTGGGTAAAATTAGGGTTTGGGGTCAAAATTAGGGTTATGGGTCAAATTTATGGTTTAGGGTCCAAATTAGGGTTTAGGGTTTGAATTAGGTTTTGAGTTTAAAATAGGGCTTTGGGTCAAAAATAGGATTAGAATTAGGGTTTTGGGTTAAAATTAGGGTTATGGGAAAAATTAGGGTTTGGGTAAAATTTAAGGTTTAGGATCAAAATTTGGGTTTAGGGTTGTTATTAGGGTTTTGAGTTTAAAATAGGGTGTGGGATCAAAATAGGGTTAGAATTAGGGTTTTGGGTCAAAATTAGGGCTTTGGAGTTCTGATTAGGGTTTTGGGTTAAAATTAGTGTTTAGGATCAAAATTAGGGTTTAGGGTTTGAATTAGGGTTTTGAGTTTAAAATAGGGTTTTGGGTCAAAAATAGCGTTAAAATTAGGGGTTTGGGTTAAAATTAAGGGTTTCGGGTCAAAATTAGGGTTCTGGGTCAAATTTAGGGTTTAGGGTCCAAATTAGGGTTGAGGGTTTGAATTAGGGTTTTGATTTAAAGATATGTTTTGGGGCAAAAATAGGGTTAGAATTGGGGTTTTGGGTTAAAATTAGGGTTGTGTCCAAATTAGGGCTTAGGGTTAGAATTTGGGATAGAATTAGGATTTTGGGTAAAATTGGGGTATCAGGTCAAAATTAGGGTTCTGGGTCAAAATTAGGGTTTAGGGTTTGAATTATGTATTGAGTTTCAAATAGGGTTAGAATTAGGGTTTTGGGTTAAAATTAGGGGTTTGGGAAAAAATAGGGTTCTGGGTCAAATTTAAGGTTTAGGATCAATATTAGGGTTGAGTTTAAAATAGGGTTTTGGGTCAAAAATTGGGATAGAATTTTGGTTTTGGGTTAAAATTAGGGTTTTGGGAAAAATTAGGGTTCTGGGTCAGGTTTAAGGTTTAGGATCAGAGTTAGGGTTTAGGGTTTGAATTAGGGTTGAGTTTAAAATAGGGTTTTGGGTCAAAATAGGGTTAGAATTAGGGTTTTGGGTCAAAATTAGGGCATTGGGTTACAATTAGGGTTTTGGGTTGAAATTAGTGTTTAGGATCAAAATTACGGTTTTGGGTTTGAATTAGGGTTTTGAGTTTAAAATAGGTTTTAGGGTCAAAAATAGTGTTAAAATTAGGGTTTTGGGTTAAAATTTAGTATTTCGGGTCAAAATTAGGTTTAGGTCAAAATTTGGTTTTAGGGTTAGAATTAGGCTTTTGGGTAAAATTAGGGTTTGGGGTCAAAATTAGGGTTATGGGTCAAATTTATGGTTTAGGGTCCAAATTAGGGTTTAGGGTTTGAATTAGGTTTTGAGTTTAAAATAGGGCTTTAGGTCAAAAATAGGATTAGAATTAGGGTTTTGGGTTAAAATTAGGGTTATGGGTAAAATTTAAGGTTTAGTATCAAAATTTGGGTTTAGGGTTGTTATTAGGGTTTTGATTTTAAAATAGGGTGTGTGATAAAAATAGCGTTAGAATTAGGGATTTGGGTCAAAATTAGGGCTTTGGAGTTCTGATTAGGGTTTTGGGTTAAAATTAGTGTTTAGTATCAAAGTTAGGGTTTAAGGTTTGAATTAGGGTTTTGAGTTTAAAATAGGGTTTTGGGTCAAAAATAGCGTTAAAATTAGGGTTTTGGGTTAAAATTTAGGGTTTTGGTCAAAATTAGGGTTCTGGGTCAAAATTAGGGTTTAGCGTTTGAATTAGGGTTAGAATTAGGCTTTTGGGTAAAATTAGGGTTTCGTGTCAAAATTAGGGTTCTGGGTCAAATTTAGGGTTTATGGTCCAAATTAGGGTTTAGGGTTTGAATTAGGTTTTGAGATTAAAATTGGGTTTTGGGTCAAAAATAGGGTTAGAATAAGGGTTTTGTGTTAAAATTAGGGTTTTGGGAAAAAATAGGGTTTTGGGTCAAATTTAAGGTTTAGGATCAAAATTAGGGTTGAGTTTAAAATAGGGTTTTGGGTCAAAATAGGGTTAGAATTAGGGTTTTGGGTCAAAACTTTGGTTTTGGGTCCAAATTTGGGTTTTTGGGTCAAAATTAGGGTTTGAATTAAGGTTTTGAGTTAAAAATAAGGTTTTGGGTTTATTGTCAAAGTTAGGGTTTGAAATAGGGATTTGAGTTTAAAATAGGGTTTTGGGTCAAAAATAGGGTTAGTATGAGGGTTTTGGGTCGAAATTAGGGCTCTGGGTTAAAATTAAGGTTTTGGGTCGAAATTAGGTTTTTTGGTTCAAATTAGGGTTTATGGTTTGAATTAGGGTTGAGTTAAAGATATGTTTTGGGGGCAAAATAGGGTTAGAATTTGGGTTTTGTGTTACTATTAGGGTTCTGTGTCCAAATTAGGGCTTAGGGTTAGAATTTGGGATAGATTTAGGATTTTGGGTAAAATTAGGGTTTCAGGTCAAAATTAGGGTTCTGGGTCAAAATTAGGATTTAGGGTTTGAATTAGGGTTAGAATTAGGTCATTGGGTAAAATTAGGGTTTGGTCAAAATTAGGGTTGGGTCAAATTTAGGGTTTAGGGTTTGAATTATATTTTTAGTTTAAAATAGGGTTTTGGGTCAAAAATAGGGTTAGAATTTTGGTTTTGGGATAAATAAGGGTTTTGTGAAAAATTAGGGTTCTGGGTCAAATTTAAGGTTTAGGATCAAAGTTAAGGTTTAGGGTTTGAATTAGGGTTATGAGTTTAAAATAGGGTTTTGGGTCAAAATAGGGATAGAATTAGGGTTTGGGTAAGTGGTAAAATATGGTTAGAATTAGGGTTTTGGGTCAAAAATATGGTTAGAATTAGGGTTTTGGGATAGAATTAGGGTTTCGAGTTAAAATAGGTTTAGGTTTTGGGTCAAATTTTGGGTTTATGGTCAAAGTTAGGGTTTAGGGTTTAAAATAGGGTTTTGGGTCAAAAATAGGGTTAGTATTAGGGTTTTGGGTCAAAATTAGGGCTCAGGTTAAAATTATGGTTTTGGGTCAAAATTAGGGTTTTGGTACAAAATTAGGGTTTTAGGTTTGAATTAGTGTTTTGAGTTAAAGATATGTTTTTTGGCCAAAAATAGGGTTAGAATTAGGGTTTTGGGTTAAAATTAGGGTTGTGTCAAAATTAGGGCTTAAGGTTAGAATTTGGGTTAGAATTAGGATTTTGGGTTAAAATTAGGTTTTTGGGTCAAAATTAGTGTTCCGGGTTAAATTTAGGGTTTAAGGTCAAAATTAGGGTTTAGGGTTTGTAATATGGTTTTGAGTTTAAAATAGGGTTTTGGGTCAAAAATAGTGTTAGAATTAGGGTTTTTGTTCAAAATTAGGGCTTTGTGTTAAAATTAGGGTTTGGGGTCAAACATAGGGTTTAGGGTTTGAATTAGGGTTTTGGGTTAAAAAGGTTTTGGGTTAGAAATAAGGTTAGAATTAGGGTTTTGGGTTAAAATTAGGGTTTCGGTCAAATTTTTGGTTTAGGGTTTGAATTAGGGTTTGGGTTGAATTAGGTTGAGCAAAATAGGTTAGAATTAGGGTTTTGAGTTAAAAATAGGGTTTTGGGTTCAAAAATAGGGGTTAAAATTAGGGTTTTGGTTTTAGGTTTGGGAAAATTTGGGTTTAGGGTCAAAATTAGGGTTTAGGGTCCGATTTAGGGATTGAGGTTAAAATAGGGTTTTGAGTTTAAAATAGGGTTTTTGGGTCAAAAATAGGGGGTTTGGGTTTTGGGTTTTGGGGTTTTGGATAAAAAGCTTAGGGTTTGGGTCTAAAATTAGGGTTTTGGGTCAAAATTAGGGGTTTAGGGTTTGAATTAAGGTTTAGGAGTTAAAATTAGGTTTTTAAGTTTAAATAAGGGTTTTGGGTCCAAAATAGGTTAAGAATTAGGGTTTTGCATTAAAATTAGGGTCTTGGGTCAAAAATTAGGGTTTTGAGTCAAATTAGTTTTTTGGGTCAAAATTAGGGTTTAGGGTTAAGAGTTAAATTTGGGATCAAAATTAGGGTTTGGGTCAAAATTAGGGTTTAGGGTTTTGGTTTTGGGTTAAAATTAGGCTTTTGGGTAAAATTTGGGTTTCGTGTCAAAATTAGGGTTGGGTCAAATTTAGGGTTTAGGGTCCAAATTAGGGTTTAGGGTTTGAACTTGGTTTTGAGTTTAAAATAGGGTTTTGGGTCAAAAATAGCGTTAGAATTAGGTTTTGTGTTAAAATTAGGGTTATGGAAAAAATTAGGGTTCTGGGTCAAATTTAGGGTTTACGGTCAACATTAGGGTATAGGCTTTGAATTAGGGTTTTGAGTTAAAAATAGGGTTTTGGGTAAAAATTATGGCTTTGGGTTATAATTAGGGTTTTGGGTTAAAATTAGGGTTTCGGGTCAAAATTAGGGTGCTGGGTCAAATTTAGGGTTTAGGGTTTTGAGTTTAAAATAGGGTTTTGGGTCGAAAATAGGGTTAGAATTAGGGTTTTGGGTTAATTTTTTAGGGGTTCGGTCAAAATTGGGGTTTAGGGTTTGAATTAGGGTTATAATTAGGCTTTTGGGTAAAATTAGGGTTTTCGTTAAAATTACGGTTTCGGGTTAAAATTAGGGTTTAGGGTCCAAATTAGGGTTTAGGGTTTGAATTAAGTTTTGAGTTTAAAATAGGGTTAGAATTAGGGTTTTGGGTTAAAATTAGGGTTTTGGGAAAAATAGGGTTGGGTCAAATTTAAGGTTTTGGGATCAAAATTAGGGTTTAGGGTTTTGAGTTTAATATAGGGTTTTGGGTAAAAATAGGGTTAGAACTTAGGTTTTGGGTCCAAATTTGGGTTTTGGGTCAAATTTAGGGTTTAGGGTTTGAAATAAGGTTTTGAGTTAAAAATAGGGTTTTTGGTCAAAAATAAGGTTTGAATTAGGGTTTTGGATTAAAATTTGGGTTTCGAGTCAAAATTAGGTTTTTGGTTCAAATTTTGGGTTTATGGTCAAAGTTAGGGTTTAGGGTTTGAAATAGGGTTTTGAGTTTAAAATAGGGTTTTTGGTATAAAATAGGGTTAGTATTAGGGTTCTGGGTCAAAATTAGGGTTTTGGGTCAAAATTAGGGTTTAGGGTTTGAATTAGGGTTAGAATTAGCCTTTTGGGTAAAATTAGGGTTTCGGGTCAAAATTTGGGTTCTGGGTCAAATTTAAGGTTTAGGATCAAAATTAGGGTTTAGGGTTTGAATTAGGGTTTTGAGTTTAAAATAGGGTTTTGGGTCAAAATAGGGTTAGAATTAGGGTTTTGGGTCAAAAGTTGGGTTTTGGGTCCAAATCTGGGTTTTGGGTCAAAATTAGGGTTTAGGGTTTGAGTTAAGGTTTCCAGTTAAAATAGGGTTTTGGGTCAAAAATAAGGTTAGAATTAGGGTTTTTGGGTTAAAGTTTGGGTTTCGAGTTAAAATTAGGTTTTTGGGTCAAATTTTGGGTTTATGGTCAAAGTTAGGGTTTAGGGTTTGTAATAGGGTTTTGAGATTAAAATAGGGGTTTGGGTCAAAAATAGGGTTGGTATTAGGGTTTTGGGTCAAAATTAAGGGTTAAAATTTATGTATTGGGTAAAAATTAGGGTTTTTGATACAAATTAGGGTTTAGGGTTTGAATTAGGGTTTTGAGTTAAAGATATGTTTTGGGGCAAAAATAGGGTTAGAATTAGGGTTTTGGGTTGAAATTAGGGTTATGTGTCAAAATTAGGGCTTAGGATTAGAATTTGGGTTAGAATTAGGATTTTTGACAAAATTAGGGTTTCGGGTCAAAATTAGGGTTCGGGGTCAAATTTAGGGTTTAGGGTCCAAATTAGGGTTTAGGGTATGTAATATGGTTTTGACTTTAAAATAGGGTTTTGGGTCAAAAATAGTGTTAGAATTAGTGTTTTTGGTCAAAATTAGGGCTTTGTGTTAAAATTAGGGTTTTGGGTCAAACATAGGGTTTAGGGTTTGAATTAAGGTTTTGACTTAAAAAAAGGTTTTGGGTTAAAATTAGGGTTTTGGTCAAATTTTGGGTTTAGGGTCAAAATTAGGGTTTAGGGTTTGAAATAAGGTTTTGAGTTACAATTAGGGTTTCGGTTTAAAATTAGGGCTTGGTCAAAATTAGGGTTCGGGTCAAATTTAGGGTTTAGGGTTTGAAATAGGGTTTTGAGTTTAAAATAGGGTTTTGGGTCAAAAATAGGGTATGAATTAGGGTTTTGCATTAAAATTAGTGTTACAAGTTAAAATTAGGTTTTGGGTCAAAATTTGGGTTTTGGGTCAAAATTAGGGTTTAGGGTTTGAATTCGGGTTTGATTTAAAAATAGGTTTTTGGGTAAAAAATATGGTTAGAATTAGGGTTTTTGGTCAAAATTAGGGTTTGGGGTCAAAATTAAGGTTTTTGGTACAAAATATTGTTTAGGGTTTGAATTAGGGTTTTGAGACAATTTAGGGTTTCGGGTCAAAATTGGGGTTTAGGGTTTGAAATAGGGTTACAATTAGGGTTTTAGGTCAAAATTAGGGCTTTGGTTTAAAATTAGGGTTTTGGGTCAAACTTAGGGTTTAGGGTTTGAATTAAGGTTTTGAGTTAAAAAGAGGGTTTTGGGTCAAAATTAAGGTTAGAATTACGGTTCTAGATTAAAATTAGGGTTTCCAGTCAAAATTAGGTTTTTGGCTCAAATTTTGGGTTTATGGTCAAAGTTAGGGTTTAGGGTTTGAAATAGGGTTTTGAGTTTAAAATAAGGTTTTGGGTCAAAATTAGGGCTTTGGGTTAAAATTAGGGTTTTGGTTGAAAATTAGGGTTTCGGGTCAAAATTAGGGTTCTTGGTCAAAATTAGGGTTTATAGTTTGAATTAGCGTTAGAATTAGGCTTTTCGGTAAAATTAGAGTTTCGGGTCAAAATTACGGTTCTGTGTCAAATTTAGGGTTTAGGGTCCAAATTAGGGTTTAGGGTTTGAATTAGGTTTTGAGTTTAAAATAGGGTTTTGGGTCAAAAATAGGGTTAGAATTAGGGTTTTGGGTTAAAATTAGGGTATTGGAAAAATTAGGGTTCTGGGTCAAATTTAAGGTTTAGGATCAAAATTAGGGTTTAGGGTTTGAATTAGGGTTTTGAGTTTAAAATAGGGTTTTGGGTCAAAAATAGCGTTAAAAGTAGGGGTTTGGGTTAAAATTAAGGGTTTCGGGTCAAAATTAGGGTTCTGGGTCAAATTTAGGGTTTAGTGTCCAAATTAGGGTTTAGGGTTTGAATTAGGGTTTTGATTTAAAGATATGTTTTTGGGGCAAAAATAGGGTTAGAATTGGGGTTTTGGGTTAAAATTAGGGTTGTGTCCAAATTAGGGCTTAGGGTTAGAATTTGGGATAGAATTAGGATTTTGGGTAAAATTGGGGTTTCAAGTCAAAATTAGGGTTCTGGGTCAAAATTAGAGTTTAGGGTTTGAATTATGTTTTGAGTTTCAAATAGGGTTAGAATTAGGGTTTTGGGTTAAAATTAGGGTTTTGGGAAAAAATAGGGTTCTGGGTCAAATTTAAGGTTTAGGATCAATATTAGGGTTTTGAGTTTAAAATAGGGTTTTGGGTCAAAAATTGGGATAGAATTTTGGTTTTGGGTTAAAATTAGGGTTTTGGGAAAAATTAGGGTTCTGGGTCAGGTTTAAGGTTTAGGATCAAAGTTAGGGTTTAGGGTTTGAATTAGGGTTGAGTTTAAAATAGGGTTTTGGGTCAAAATAGGGTTAGAATTAGGGTTTTGGGTCAAAATTAGGGCATTGGGTTACAATTAGGGTTTTGGGTTGAAATTAGTGTTTAGGATCAAAATTAGGGTTTTGGGTTTGAATTAGGGTTTTGAGTTTAGAATAGGTTTTAGGGTCAAAAATAGCGTTCAAATTAGGGTTTTGGGTTAAAATTTAGGGTTTTGGTCAAAATTAGGGTTCGGGTCAAAATTAGGGTTTAGGGTTAGAATTAGGCTTGTGGGTAAAATTAGGGTTGGGGGTCAAAATTAGGGTTATGGGTCAAATTTATGGTTTAGGGTCCAAATTAGGGTTTAGGGTTTGAATTAGGTTTTGAGTTTAAAATAGGGCTTTGGGTCAAAAATAGGATTAGAATTAGGGTTTTGGGTTAAAATTATGGTTATGGGTAAAATTATGGTTATGGGTAAAATTTAAGGTTTAGGATCAAAATTTTGGTTTAGGGTTGTTATTAGGGTTTTGAGTTTAAAATAGGGTTTGGAATAAAAATAGGGTTAGAATTAGGGTTTTGGGTCAAAATTAGGGCTTTGGGTTACAGTTAGGGTTTTGGGTTAAAATTAGTGTTTAGGATCAAAGTTAGGGTTTAGGGTTTGAATTAGGGTTTTGAGTTTAAAATAGGGTTTTGGGTCAAAAATAGCGTTAAAATTAGGGTTTTGGGTTAAAATTTAGGGTTTCGGGTCAAAATTAGGGTTCTGGGTCAAAATTAGGGTTTAGGGTTTGAATTAGGGTTAGAATTAGGCTTTTGGGTAAAATTAGGGTTTCGGGTCAAAATTAGGGTTCTGGGTCAAATTTAGGGTTTATGGTCCAAATTAGGGTTTAGGGTTTGAATTAGGTTTTGAGATTAAAATAGGGTTTTGGGTCAAAAATAGGGTTAGAATAAGGGTTTTGTGTTAAAATTAGGGTTTTGGGAAAAAATAGGGTTTTGGGTCAAATTTAAGGTTTAGGATCAAAATTAGGGTTGAGTTTAAAATAGGGTTTTGGTTCAAAATAGGGTTAGAATTAGGGTTTTGGGTCAAAACTTGGGTTTTGAGTTCAAATTTGTGTTTTTGGTTCAAAATTAGGGTTTGAATTAAGGTTTTGAGTTAAAAATAAGGTTTTGGGTTTATTGTCAAAGTTAGGGTTTGAAATAGGGATTTGAGTTTAAAATAGGGTTTTGGGTCAAAAATAGGGTTAGTATGAGGGTTTTGGGTCGAAATTAGGGCTCTGGGTTAAAATTAAGGTTTTGGGTCGAAATTAGGTTTTTTGGTTCAAATTAGGGTTTATGGTTTGAATTAGGGTTGAGTTAAAGATATGTTTTGGGGGCAAAAATAGGGTTAGAATTAGGGTTTTGGGTTACAATTAGGGTTCTGTGTCCAAATTAGGGCTTAGGGTTAGAATTTGGGATAGATTTAGGATTTTGGGTAAAATTAGGGTTTGGAGTCAAAATTAGGGTTGGGTCAAAATTAGGATTTAGGGTTTGAATTAGGTTAGAATTAGGCGTTGGGTAAAATTAGGGTTTTGGGTCAAAATGGGTTAGGGTCAAATTTAGGGTTTAGGGTTTGAATTAGATTGAGTTTAAAATAGGGTTTTGGGTCAAAAATAGGGTTAGAATTTTGGTTTTGGTATAAATAAGGGTTTTGTGAAAAATTAGGGTTCTGGGTCAAATTTAAGGTTTAGGATCAAAGTTAAGGTTTAGGGTTTGAATTAGGGTTATGAGTTTAAAATAGGGTTTTGGGTCAAAATAGG
This sequence comes from Sophora flavescens, assembly GCA_030762895.1. NCBI lineage: Eukaryota > Viridiplantae > Streptophyta > Magnoliopsida > Fabales > Fabaceae > Sophora > Sophora flavescens. The sequence continues at coordinate 15,753,249 of JAUPTC010000010.1, read as the reverse complement.
GTTAGAATTAGGGTTTTGGGTCAAAACGTGGGTCAAAAATATGGTTAGAATTAGGGTTTTGGGTCAAAAATATGGTTAGAATTAGGGTTTTGGGATAAAATTAGGGTTTCGAGTTAAAATTAGGTTTTTGGGTCAAATTTTGGGTTTATGGTCAAAGTTAGGGTTTAGGGTTTGAAATAGGGTTTTGGGTCAAAAATAGGGTTAGTATTAGGGTTTTGGGTCAAAATTAGGGCTCTGGGTTAAAATTATGGTTTTGGGTCAAAATTAGGGTTTTGGTACAAAATAGGGTTTTGGGTTTGAATTAGTGTTTTGAGTTAAAGATATGTTTTTGCGGCCAAAATAGGGTTAGAATTAGGGTTTTGGGTTAAAATTAGGGTTGTGTCAAAATTAGGGCTTAGGGTTAGAATTTGGGTTAGAATTAGGATTTTGGGTAAAATTAGGATTTTGGGTCAAAATTAGTGTTCGGGGTTAAATTTAGGGTTTAAGGTCAAAATTAGGGTTTAGGGTTTGTAATATGGTTTTGAGTTTAAAATAGGGTTTTGGGTCGAAAATAGTGTTAGAATTAGGGTTTTTGGTCAAAATTAGGGCTTTGTGTTAAAATTAGGGTTTGGGGTCAAACATAGGGTTTAGGGTTTGAATTAGGTTTTGGCTTAAAAAAGATTTTTGGGTCAAAATTAGGGTTAGAATTAGGGTTTTGGGTTAAAATTAGGTTTTCTGGTCAAATTTGTGGTTTAGGGTCAAAATTAGGGTTTAGGGTTTGAATTAGGGTTTTGAGTTAAAAATAGGATTTTGGGTCAAAATTAAAATTTGGGTTAAAATTTTGGGTGCGGTTTAAAATTAGTGTTTAGGGTCAAAATTAGGTTTTTGGGACAAATTTTGGGTTTAGGGTCAAAATTAGGGTTTAGGGTTTGAATTAGGGATTTGAGTTAAAAATAGGGTTTTTGGTCAAAATAAGGTTAGAATTAGGGTTTGGGATCAAAATTAAAGTTTTGGGTCAAAATTAGAGTTTAGGGTTTGAATTAAGGTTTTGAGTTAAAAATAGGGTTTTGGGTCAAAAATTGGGTTAGAATTAGGGTTTCGGTTTAAAATTAGGGTTTCAGGTCAAAATTAGGGTTCTGGGTCCGATTTTGGGATTAGGGTTTGAAATAGGGTTTTGACTTTAAAATAGGGTTTTGGGTCAAAAATAAGGTAAGAATTAGGGTTTTGGGTCGAAACTTGGGTTTTGGGTCTAAATTTGGGTTTTGGGTCAAAATTAGGGTTTAGGGTTTGAATTAAGGTTTTGAGTTAAAAATAGGGTTTTGGGGCAAAGATATGTTTAGAATTAGGGTTTTTGGTCAAAATTAGGGTCTTGGGTCAAAAATAGGGTTAGAATTAGTGTTTTGGGTCAAAATTAGGGCTTTGGGTTAAAATTAGGGTTTTGGTTTAAAATTCGGGTTTCGGGTCAAAATTAGGGTTCTGGGTCAAGATTAGGGTTTAGGGATTGAATTAGGGTTAGAAAATGGCTTTTGGTTAAAATTAGGGTTTTGGGTCAAAATTAGGGTTCTGGGTCAAATTTAGGGTTATGGGTCCAAATTAGGGTTTAGGGTTTGAATTAGGTTTTGAATTTAAAATTGGGTTTTGGGTCAAAAATAGTGTTAAAATTAGGGTTTTGGGTTAAAATTTAGGATTTCGGATCAAAATTAGGGTTCTGGGTCAAAATTAGGGTTTAGGGTTTGAATTAGGGTTAGAATTAGGCTTTTGGGTAAAATTTGGGTTTCGTGTCAAAATTAGGGTTCTGGGTCAAATTTAGGGTTTAGGGTCCAAATCAGGGTTTAGGGTTTGAACTTGGTTTTGAGTTTAAAATAGGGTTTTGGGTCAAAATAGCGTTAGAATTAGGGTTTTGTGTTAAAATTAGGGTTATGGAAAAAATTAGGGTTCTGGGTCAAATTTAAGGTGTAGGATCAAAATTAGGGTTTGGGTTTTGAATTAGGGATTTGTCTTTAAAATAGGGTTTTGGGTCAAAATTAGGGCTTTGGGTTACAACTAGGGTTTTGGGTTAAAATTAGTGTTTTGGATCAAAATTAGGGTTTAGGGTTTGAATTAGGGTTTTAAGTTTAAAATAGGGTTTTGGGTCAAAATAGCGTTAAGATTAGGGTTTTGGGTTAAATTTTTAGGGTTCTGGGTCAAAATTAGGGTTTAGGGTTTGAATTAGGGTTTTGGGTAAAATTAGGGTTTCGGGTCAAAATTAGGGTTCTCGGTCAAATTTAGGGTTTAGGGTCCAAATTAGGGTTTAGGGTTTGAATTAAGTTTTGAGTTTAAAATAGGGTTAGAATTAGGGTTTTGGGTTAAAATTAGGGTTTGGGGAAAAAATAGGGTTCTGGGTCAAATTTAAGGTTTTGGGATCAAAATTAGGGTTTAGGGTTTTGAGTTTAATAAATGGTTTTGGGTCAAAATAGGGTTAGAACTTGGGTTTTGGGTCCAAATTTGGGTTTTGGGTCAAAATTAGGGTTTACGGTTTGAAATAAGGTTTTGAGTTAAAAATAGGGTTTTTGGTCAAAAATAAGGTTAGAATTAGGGTTTTGGATTAAAATTAGGGTTTCGAGTCAAAATTAGGTTTTTGGTTCAAATTTTGGGTTTATGGTCAAAGTTAGGGTTTAGGGTTTGAAATAGGGTTTTGAGTTTAAAATAGGGTTTTTGGTATAAAATAGGGTTAGTATTAGGGTTCTGGGTCAAAATTAGGGTTTTGGTTCAAAATTAGGGTTTAGGGTTTGAATTATGGTTAGAATTAGCCTTTTGGGTAAAATTAGGGTTTCGGGTCAAAATTTGGGTTCTGGGACAAATTTAAGGTTTAGGATCAAAATTAGGGTTTAGGGTTTGAATTAGGGTTTTGAGTTTAAAATAGGGTTTTGGGTCAAAATAGGGTTAGAATTAGGGTTTTGGGTCAAAAGTTGGGTTTTGGGTCCAAATTTGGGTTTTGGGTCAAAATTAGGGTTTAGGGTTTGAGTTAAGGTTTCCAGTTAAAATAGGGTTTTGGGTCAAAAATAAGGTTAGAATTAGGGTTTTTGGGTTAAAGTTTGGGTTTCGAGTTAAAATTAGGTTTTTGGGTCAAATTTTGGGTTTATGGTCAAAGTTAGGGTTTAGGGTTTGTAATAGGGTTTTGAGATTAAAATAGGGGTTTGGGTCAAAAATAGGGTTGGTATTAGGGTTTTGGGTCAAAATTAGTGCTCTTGGTTAAAATTTATGTATTGGGTAAAAATTAGGGTTTTTGATACAAATTAGGGTTTAGGGTTTGAATTAGGGTTTTGAGTAAAAGATATGTTTTGGGGCAAAAATAGGGTTAGAATTAGGGTTTTGGGTTGAAATTAGGGTTATGTGTTAAAATTAGGGCTTAGGGTTAGAATTTGGGTTAGAATTAGGATTTTTGACAAAATTAGGGTTTCGGGTCAAAATTAGGGTTCGGTGTCAAATTTAGGGTTTAGGGTCCAAATTAGGGTTTAGGGTATGTAATATGGTTTTGACTTTAAAATAGGGTTTTGGGTCAAAAATAGTGTTAGAATTAGTGTTTTTGGTCAAAATTAGGGCTTTGTGTTAAAATTAGGGTTTTGGGTCAAACATAGGGTTTAGGGTTTGAATTAGGTTTTTGAGTTAAAAAAAAGGTTTTTGGGTCAGAAATAGGGTTAGAATAAGGGTTTTGGGTTAAAATTAGGGTTTCGGGTCAAATTTTGGGTTTAGTGTCAAAATTAGGGTTTAGGGTTTGAAATAGGGTTTTGAGTTAAAATTAGGGTTTCGGTTTAAAATTAGGGCTTCGGGTCAAAATTAGGGTTCTGGGTCAAATTTAGGGTTTAGGGTTTGAAATAAGGTTTTGAGTTTAAAATAGGGTTTTGGGTCAAAAATAGGGTATGAATTAGGGTTTTGCATTAAAATTAGTGTTACAGGTCAAAATTAGGTTTTTGGGTCAAATTTTGGGTTTAGGGTCAAAATTGGGGTTTACGGTTTGAATTAGGGTTTTGAGTTAAAAATAGGGTTAGAATTAGGGTTTTGGGTCAAAACTTGGGTTTTGGGTCCAAATTTGGGTTTTGGGTCAAAATTAGGGTTTAGGGTTTGAAATCGGGTTTTGAGTTAAAAATAGGTTTTTGGGTAAAAAATATGGTTAGAATTAGGGTTTTTGGTCAAAATTAGGGTTTGGGGTCAAAATTAAGGTTTTTGGTACAAATTAGTGTTTAGGGTTTGAATTAGGGTTTTGAGACAATTTAGGGTTTTGGGTCAAAATTGGGGTTTAGGGTTTGAAATAGGGTTACAATTAGGGTTTTAGGTCAAAATTAGGGCTTTGGTTTAAAATTAGGGTTTTGGATCAAACATAGGGTTTAGGGTTTGAATTAAGGTTTTGAGTTAAAAAGAGGGTTTTGGGTCAAAATTAAGGTTAGAATTACGGTTCTGGATTAAAATTAGGGTTTCCGGTCAAAATTAGGTTTTTGGCTCAAATTTTGGGTTTATGGTCAAAGTTAGGGTTTAGGGTTTGAATTAGGTTTTGAGATTAAAATAGGGTTTTGGGTCAAAAATAGGGTTAGAATAAGGGTTTTGTGTTAAAATTAGGGTTTTGGGAAAAATAGGGTTTTGGGTCAAATTTAAGGTTTAGGATCAAAATTAGGGTTGAGTTTAAAATAGGGTTTTGGGTCAAAATAGGGTTAGAATTAGGGTTTTGGGTCAAAACTTGCGTTTTAGGTCCAAATTTGGGTTTTTGGGTCAAAATTAGGGTTTGAATTAAGGTTTTGAGTTAAAAATAAGGTTTTGGGTTTATTGTCAAAGTTAGGGTTTGAAATAGGGATTTGAGTTTAAAATAGGGTTTTGGGTCAAAAATAGGGTTAGTATGAGGGTTTTGGGTCGAAATTAGGGCTCTGGGTTAAAATTAATGTTTTGGGTCAAAATTAGGTTTTTTGGTTCAAATTAGGGTTTAGGGTTTGAATTAGGGTTGAGTTAAAGATATGTTTTGGGGGCAAAAATAGGGTTAGAATTAGGGTTTTGGGTTGAAATTAGGGTTATGTGTCAAAATTAGGGCTTAGGGTTAGAATTTGGGTTAGAATTAGGATTTTTGACAAAATTAGGGTTTCGGGGTCAAAATTAGGGTTCGGTGTCAAATTTAGGGTTTAGGGTCCAAATTAGGGTTTAGGGTATGTAATATGGTTTTGACTTTAAAATAGGGTTTTGGGTCAAAAATAGTGTTAGAATTAGTGTTTTTGGTCAAAATTAGGGCTTTGTGTTAAAATTAGGGTTTTGGGTCAAACATAGGGTTTAGGGTTTGAATTAGGTTTTTGAGTTAAAAAAAAGGTTTTTGGGTCAGAAATAGGGTTAGAATTAGGGTTTTGGGTTAAAATTAGGGTTTCGGGTCAAATTTTGGGTTTAGGGTCAAAATTAGGGTTTAGGGTTTGAAATAAGGTTTTGAGTTAAAATTAGGGTTTCGGTTTAAAATTAGGGCTTCGGGTCAAAATTAGGGTTCTGGGTCAAATTTAGGGTTTAGGGTTTGAAATAGGGTTTTGAGTTTAAAATAGGGTTTTGGGTCAAAAATAGGGTATGAATTAGGGTTTTGCATTAAAATTAGTGTTACAGGTCAAAATAAGGTTTTTGGGTCAAATTTTGGGTTTAGGGTCAATATTGGGGTTTACGGTTTGAATTAGGGTTTTGAGTTAAAAATAGGGTTAGAATTAGGGTTTTGGGTCAAAACTTGGGTTTTGGGTCCAAATTTGGGTTTTGGGTCAAAATTAGGGTTTAGTGTTTGAATTCGGGTTTTGAGTTAAAAATAGGTTTTTGGGTAAAAAATATGGTTAGAATTAGGGTTTTTGGTCAAAATTTGGGTTTGGGGTCAAAATTAAGGTTTTTGGTACAAATTAGTGTTTACGGTTTGAATTAGGGTTTTGAGACAATTTAGGGTTTCGGGTCAAAATTGGGGTTTAGGGTTTGAAATAGGGTTACAATTAGGGTTTTAGGTCAAAATTAGGGCTTTGGTTTAAAATTAGGGTTTTGGATCAAACATAGGGTTTAGGGTTTGAATTAAGGTTTTGAGTTAAAAAGAGGGTTTTGGGTCAAAATTAAGGTTAGAATTACGGTTCTGGATTAAAATTAGGGTTTCCAGTCAAAATTAGGTTTTTGGCTCAAATTTTGGGTTTATGGTCAAAGTTAGGGTTTAGGGTTTGAATTAGGTTTTGAGATTAAAATAGGGTTTTGGGTCAAAAATAGGGTTAGAATAAGGGTTTTGTGTTAAAATTAGGGTTTTGGGAAAAATAGGGTTTTGGGTCAAATTTAAGGTTTAGGATCAAAATTAGGGTTGAGTTTAAAATAGGGTTTTGGGTCAAAATAGGGTTAGAATTAGGGTTTTGGGTCAAAACTTGGGTTTTAGGACCAAATTTGGGTTTTTGGGTCAAAAGTAGGGTTTGAATTAAGGTTTTGAGTTAAAAATAAGGTTTTGGGTTTATTGTCAAAGTTAGGGTTTGAAATAGGGATTTGAGATTAAAATAGGGGTTTGGGTCAAAAATAGGGTTGGTATTAGGGTTTTGGGTCGAAATTAGGGCTCTGGGTTAAAATTTATGTATTGGGTAAAAATTAGGTTTTTTGATACAAATTAGGGTTTAGGGTTTGAATTAGGGTTTTGAGTTAAAGATATGTTTTGGGGCAAAAATAGGGTTAGAATTAGGGTTTTGGGTTGAAATTAGGGTTATGTGTCAAAATTAGGGCTTAGGGTTAGAATTTGGGTTAGAATTAGGATTTTTGACAAAATTAGGGTTTCGGGTCAAAATTAGGGTTCGGTGTCAAATTTAGGGTTTAGGGTCCAAATTAGGGTTTAGGGTATGTAATATGGTTTTGACTTTAAAATAGGGTTTTGGGTCAAAAATAGTGTTAGAATTAGTGTTTTTGGTCAAAATTAGGGCTTTGTGTTAAAATTAGGGTTTTGGTTCAAACATAGGGTTTAGGGTTTGAATTAGGTTTTTGAGTTAAAAAAAAGGTTTTTGGGTCAGAAATAGGGTTAGAATTAGGGTTTTGGGTTAAAATTAGGGTTTCGGGTCAAATTTTGGGTTTAGGGTCAAAATTAGGGTTTAGGGTTTGAAATAAGGTTTTGAGTTAAAATTAGGGTTTCGGTTTAAAATTAGGGCTTCGGGTCAAAATTAGGGTTCTGGGTCAAATTTAGGGTTTAGGGTTTGAAATAGGGTTTTGAGTTTAAAATAGGGTTTTGGGTCAAAAATAGGGTATGAATTAGGGTTTTGCATTAAAATTAGTGTTACAGGTCAAAATAAGGTTTTTGGGTCAAATTTTGGGTTTAGGGTCAATATTGGGGTTTACGGTTTGAATTAGGGTTTTGAGTTAAAAATAGGGTTAGAATTAGGGTTTTGGGTCAAAACTTGGGTTTTGGGTCCAAATTTGGGTTTTGGGTCAAAATTAGGGTTTAGTGTTTGAATTCGGGTTTTGAGTTAAAAATAGGTTTTTGGGTAAAAAATATGGTTAGAATTAGGGTTTTTGGTCAAAATTTGGGTTTGGGGTCAAAATTAAGGTTTTTGGTACAAATTAGTGTTTACGGTTTGAATTAGGGTTTTGAGACAATTTAGGGTTTCGGGTCAAAATTGGGGTTTAGGGTTTGAAATAGGGTTACAATTAGGGTTTTAGGTCAAAATTAGGGCTTTGGTTTAAAATTAGGGTTTTGGATCAAACATAGGGTTTTGGGTTTGAATTAAGGTTGAGTTAAAAAGAGGGTTTTGGGTCAAAATTAAGGTTAGAATTACGGTTCTGGATTAAAATTTGGGTTTCAAGTCAAAATTAGGTTTTTGGCTCAAATTTTGGGTTTATGGTCAAAGTTAGGGTTTAGGGTTTGAAATAGGGTTTTGAGTTTAAAATAGGGTTTTTGGTATAAAATAGGGTTAGTATTAGGGTTGTGGGTCAAAATTAGGGTTTTGGGTCAAAATTAGGGTTTAGGGTTTGAATTAGGGTTAGAATTAGCCTTTTGGGTAAAATTAGGGTTTCGGGTCAAAATTTGGGTTCTGGGTCAAATTTAAGGTTTAGGATCAAAATTAGGGTTTAGGGTTTGAATTAGGGTTTTGATTTTAAAATAGGGTTTTGGGTCAAAATAGGGTTAGAATTAGGGTTTTGGGTCAAAAGTTGGGTTTTGGGTCCAAATTTGGGTTTTGGGTCAAAATTAGGGTTTAGGGTTTGAGTTAAGGTTTCCAGTTAAAATAGGGTTTTGGGTCAAAAATAAGGTTAGAATTAGGGTTTTTGGGTTAAAGTTTGGGTTTCGAGTTAAAATTAGGTTTTTGGGTCAAATTTTGGGTTTATGGTCAAAGTCAGGGTTTAGGGTTTGTAACAGGGTTTTGAGATTAAAATAGGGGTTTGGGTCAAAAATAGGGTTGGTATTAGGGTTTTGGGTCAAAATTAGTGCTCTTGGTTAAAATTTATGTATTGGGTAAAAATTAGGGTTTTTTATACAAATTAGGGTTTAGGGTTTGAATTAGGGTTTTGAGTTAAAGATATGTTTGGGGGGCAAAAATAGGGTTAGAATTAGGGTTTTGGGTTGAAATTAGGGTTATGTGTCAAAATTAGGGCTTAAGGTTAGAATTTGGGTTAGAATTAGGATTTTTGACAAAATTAGGGTTTCGGGTCAAAATTAGGGTTCGGTGTCAAATTTAGGGTTTAGGGTCCAAATTAGGGTTTAGGGTATGTAATATGGTTTTGACTTTAAAATAGGGTTTTGGGTCAAAAATAGTGTTAGAATTAGTGTTTTTGGCCAAAATTAGGGCTTTGTGTTAAAATTAGGGTCTTGGGTCAAACATAGGGTTTAGGGTTTGAATTAGGTTTTTGAGTTAAAAAAAAGGTTTTTGGGTCAGAAATAGGGTTAGAATTAGGGTTTTGGTTTAAAATTCGGGTTTCGAGTCAAATTTTGGGTTTAGGGTCAAAATTAGGGTTTAGGGTTTGAAATAAGGTTTTGAGTTAAAATTAGGGTTTCGGTTTAAAATTAGGGCTTCGGGTCAAAATTAGGGTTCTGGGTCAAATTTAGGGTTTAGGGTTTGAAATAGGGTTTTGAGTTTAAAATAGGGTTTTGGGTCAAAAATAGGGTATGAATTAGGGTTTTGCATTAAAATTAGTGTTACAGGTCAAAATTAGGTTTTTGGGTCAAATTTTGGGTTTAGGGTCAAAATTGGGGTTTACGGTTTGAATTAGGGTTTTGAGTTAAAAATAAGGTTAGAATTAGGGTTTTGGGTCAAAACTTGGGTTTTGGGTCCAAATTTGGGTTTTGGGTCAAAATTAGGGTTTAGGGTTTGAATTCGGGTTTTGAGTTAAAAATAGGTTTTTGGGTAAAAAATATGGTTAGAATTAGGGTTTTTGGTCAAAATTAGGGTTTGGGGTCAAAATTAAGGTTTTTGGTACAAATTAGTGTTTAGGGTTTGAATTAGGGTTTTGAGACAATTTAGGGTTTCGGGTCAAAATTGGGGTTTAGGGTTTGAAATAGGGTTACAATTAGGGTTTTAGGTCAAAATTAGGGCTTTGGTTTAAAATTAGGGTTTTGGATCAAACATAGGGTTTAGGGTTTGAATTAAGGTTTTGAGTTAAAAAGAGGGTTTTGGGTCAAAATTAAGGTTAGAATTACGGTTCGGGATTAAAATTAGGGTTTCCAGTCAAAATTAGGTTTTTGGCTCAAATTTTGGGTTTATGGTCAAAGTTAGGGTTTAGGGTTTGAATTAGGTTTTGAGATTAAAATAGGGTTTTTGGTATAAAATAGGGTTAGTATTAGGGTTCTGGGTCAAAATTAGGGTTTTGGGAAAAAATTAGGGTTTAGGGTTATAATTAGGGTTAGAATTAGCCTTTTGGGTAAAATTAGGGTTTCGGGTCAAAATTTGGGTTCTGGGTCAAATTTAAGGTTTAGGATCAAAATTAGGGTTTAGGGTTTGAATTAGGGTTTAGAGTTTGAATTAGGGTTTAGGGTCAAAATAGGGTTAGAATTAGGGTTTTGGGTCAAAAGTTGGGTTTTGGGTCCAAATTTGGGTTTTGGGTCAAAATTTCGGTTTAGGGTTTGAGTTAAGGTTTCCAGTTAAAATAGGGTTTTGGGTCAAAAATAAGGTTAGAATTAGGGTTTTTGGGTTAAAGTTTGGGTTTCGAGTTAAAATTAGGTTTTTGGGTCAAATTTTGGGTTTATGGTCAAAGTCAGGGTTTAGGGTTTGTAATAGGGTTTTGAGATTAAAATAGGGGTTTGGGTCAAAAATAGGGTTGGTATTAGGGTTTTGGGTCAAAATTAGTGCTCTTGGTTAAAATTTATGTATTGGGTAAAAATTAGGGTTTTTGATACAAATTAGGGTTTAGGGTTTGAATTAGGGTTTTGAGTTAAAGATATGTTTTGGGGCAAAAATAGGGTTAGAATTAGGGTTTTGGGTTGAAATTAGGGTTATGTGTCAAAATTAGGGCTTAGGGTTAGAATTTGGGTTAGAATTAGGATTTTTGACAAAATTAGGGTTTCGGGTCAAAATTAGGGTTCGGTGTCAAATTTAGGGTTTAGGGTCCAAATTAGGGTTTAGGGTATGTTATATGGTTTTGACTTTAAAATAGGGTTTTGGGTCAAAAATAGTGTTAGAATTAGTGTTTTTGGTCAAAATTAGGGCTTTCTGTTAAAATTAGGGTTTTGGTTCAAACATAGGGTTTAGGGTTTGAATTAGGTTTTTGAGTTAAAAAAAAGGTTTTTGGGTCAGAAATAGGGTTAGAATTAGGGTTTTGGGTTAAAATTAGGGTTTCGGGTCAAATTTTGGGTTTAGGGTCAAAATTAGGGTTTAGGGTTTGAAATAAGGTTTTGAGTTAAAATTAGGGTTTCGGTTTAAAATTAGGGCTTCGGGTCAAAATTAGGGTTCTGGGTCAAATTTAGGGTTTAGGGTTTGAAATAGGGTTTTGAGTTTAAAATAGGGTTTTGGGTCAAAAATAGGGTATGAATTAGGGTTTTGCATTAAAATTAGTGTTACAGGTCAAAATTAGGTTTTTGGGTCAAATTTTGGGTTTAGGGTCAAAATTGGGGTTTACGGTTTGAATTAGGGTTTTGAGTTAAAAATAGGGTTAGAATTAGGGTTTTGGGTCAAAACTTGGGTTTTGGGTCCAAATTTGGGTTTTGGGTCAAAATTAGGGTTTAGGGTTTGAAATCGGGTTTTGAGTTAAAAATAGGTTTTTGGGTAAAAAATATGGTTAGAATTAGGGTTTTTGGTCAAAATTAGGGTTTGGGGTCAAAATTAAGGTTTTTGGTACAAATTAGTGTTTAGGGTCTGAATTAGGGTTTTGAGACAATTTAGGGTTTCGGGTCAAAATTGGGGTTTAGGGTTTGAAATAGGGTTACAATTAGGGTTTTAGGTCAAACTTAGGGCTTTGGTTTAAAATTAGGGTTTTGGATCAAACATAGGGTTTAGGGTTTGAATTAAGGTTTTGAGTTAAAAAGAGGGTTTTGGGTCAAAATTAAGGTTAGAATTACGGTTCTGGTTTAAAATTAGGGTTTCCAGTCAAAATTAGGTTTTTGGCTCAAATTTTGGGTTTATGGTCAAAGTTAGGGTTTAGGGTTTGAATTAGGTTTTGAGATTAAAATAGGGTTTTGGGTCAAAAATAGGGTTAGAATAAGGGTTTTGTGTTAAAATTAGGGTTTTGGGAAAAATAGGGTTTTGGGTCAAATTTAAGGTTTAGGATCAAAATTAGGGTTGAGTTTAAAATAGGGTTTTGGGTCAAAATAGGGTTAGAATTAGGGTTTTGGGTCAAAACTTGGGTTTTAGGTCCAAATTTGGGTTTTTGGGTCAAAATTAGGGTTTGAATTAAGGTTTTGAGTTAAAAATAAGGTTTTGGGTTTATTGTCAAAGTTAGGGTTTGAAATAGGGATTTGAGTTTAAAATAGGGTTTTGGGTCAAAAATAGGGTTAGTATGAGGGTTTTGGATCGAAATTAGGGCTCTGGGTTAAAATTAATGTTTTGGGTCAAAATTAGGTTTTTTGGTTCAAATTAGGGTTTATGGTTTGAATTAGGGTTGAGTTAAAGATATGTTTTGGGGGCAAAAATAGGGTTAGAATTAGGGTTTTGGGTTGAAATTAGGGTTATGTGTCAAAATTAGGGCTTAGGGTTAGAATTTGGGTTAGAATTAGGATTTTTGACAAAATTAGGGTTTCGGGTCAAAATTAGGGTTCGGTGTCAAATTTAGGGTTTAGGGTCCAAATTAGGGTTTAGGGTATGTAATATGGTTTTGACTTTAAAATAGGGTTTTGGGTCAAAAATAGTGTTAGAATTAGTGTTTTTGGTCAAAATTAGGGCTTTGTGTTAAAATTAGGGTTTTGGGTCAAACATAGGGTTTAGGGTTTGAATTAGGTTTTTGAGTTAAAAAAAAGGTTTTTGGGTCAGAAATAGGGTTAGAATTAGGGTTTTGGGTTAAAATTAGGGTTTCGGGTCAAATTTTGGGTTTAGGGTCAAAATTAGGGTTTAGGGTTTGAAATAAGGTTTTGAGTTAAAATTAGGGTTTCGGTTTAAAATTAGGGCTTCGGGTCAAAATTAGGGTTCTGGGTCAAATTTAGGGTTTAGGGTTTGAAATAGGGGTTTGAGTTTAAAATAGGGTTTTGGGTCTAAAATAGGGTATGAATTAGGGTTTTGCATTAAAATTAGTGTTACAGGTCAAAATTAGGTTTTTGGGTCAAATTTTGGGTTTAGGGTCAAAATTGGGGTTTACGGTTTGAATTAGGGTTTTGAGTTAAAAATAGGGTTAGAATTAGGGTTTTGGGTCAAAACTTGGGTTTTGGGTCCAAACCCTAATTTTGGGTCAAAATTAGGGTTTAGGGTTTGAATTCGGGTTTTGAGTTAAAAATAGGTTTTTGGGTAAAAAATATGGTTAGAATTAGGGTTTTTGGTCAAAATTAGGGTTTGGGGTCAAAATTAAGGTTTTTGGTACAAATTAGTGTTTAGGGTTTGAATTAGGGTTTTGAGACAATTTAGGGTTTCGGGTCAAAATTGGGGTTTAGGGTTTGAAATAGGGTTACAATTAGGGTTTTAGGTCAAAATTAGGGCTTTGGTTTAAAATTAGGGTTTTGGATCAAACATAGGGTTTAGGGTTTGAATTAAGGTTAGAATTACGGTTCTGGATTAAAATTAGGGTTTCCAGTCAAAATTAGGTTTTTGGCTCAAATTTTGGGTTTATGGTCAAAGTTAGGGTTTAGGGTTTGAATTAGGTTTTGAGATTAAAATAGGGTTTTGGGTCAAAAATAGGGTTAGAATAAGGGTTTTGTGTTAAAATTAGGGTTTTGGGAAAAATAGGGTTTTGGGTCAAATTTAAGGTTTAGGATCAAAATTAGGGTTGAGTTTAAAATAGGGTTTTGGGTCAAAATAGGGTTAGAATTAGGGTTTTGGGTCAAAACTTGGGTTTTAGGTCCAAATTTGGGTTTTTGGGTCAAAATTAGGGTTTGAATTAAGGTTTTGAGTTAAAAATAAGGTTTTGGGTTTATTGATAAGTTAGGGTTTGAAATAGGGATTTGAGTTTAAAATAGGGTTTTGGGTCAAAAATAGGGTTAGTATGAGGGTTTTGGGTCGAAATTAGGGCTCTGGGTTAAAATTAAGGTTTTGGGTCAAAATTAGGTTTTTTGGTTCGAATTAGGGTTTATGGTTTGAATTAGGGTTGAGTTAAAGATATGTTTTGGGCGCAAAAATAGGGTTAGAATTAGGGTTTTGGGTTACAATTAGGGTTCTGTGTCCAAATTAAGGCTTAGGGTTAGAATTTGGGATAGATTTAGGATTTTGGGTAAAATTAGGGTTTCAGGTCAAAATTAGGGTTCTGGGTCAAAATTAGGATTTAGGGTTTCAATTAGGGTTAGAATTAGGCTGTTGGGTAAAATTAGGGTTTCGGGTCAAAATTAGGGTTCTGGGTCAAATTTAGGGTTTAGGGTTTGAATTAGATTTTGAGTTTAAAATAGGGTTTTGGGTCAAAAATAAGGTTAGAATTTTGGTTTTGGGATAAATAAGGGTTTTGTGAAAAATTAGGGTTCTGGGTCAAATTTAAGGTTTAGGATCAAAGTTAAGGTTTAAGGTTTGAATTAGGGTTATGAGTTTAAAATAGGGTTTTGGGTCAAAATAGGGTTAGAATTAGGGTTTTGGGTCAAAACGTGGGTCAAAAATATGGTTAGAATTAGGGTTTTGGGTCAAAAATATGGTTAGAATTAGGGTTTTGGGATAAAATTAGGGTTTCGAGTTAAAATTAGGTTTTTGGGTCAAATTTTGGGTTTATGGTCAAAGTTAGGGTTTAGGGTTTGAAATAGGGTTTTGGGTCAAAAATAGGGTTAGTATTAGGGTTTTGGGTCAAAATTAGGGCTCTGGGTTAAAATTATGGTTTTGGGTCAAAATTAGGGTTTTGGTACAAATTAGGGTTTTGGGTTTGAATTAGGGTTTTGAGTTAAAGATATGTTTTTGCGGCCAAAATAGGGTTAGAATTTGGGTTTTGGGTTAAAATTAGGGTTGTGTCAAAATTAGGGCTTAGGGTTAGAATTTGGGTTAGAATTAGGATTTTGGGTAAAATTAGGGTTTTGGGTCAAAATTAGGGTTCGGGGTTAAATTTAGGGTTTAAGGTCAAAATTAGGGTTTAGGGTTTGTAATATGGTTTTGAGTTTAAAATAGGGTTTTGGGTCAAAAATAGTGTTAGAATTAGGGTTTTTGGTCAAAATTAGGGCTTTGTGTTAAAATTAGGGTTTGGGGTCAAACATAGGGTTTAGGGTTTGAATTAGGTTTTGGCTTAAAAAAAGGTTTTGGGTCAGAAATAGGGTTAGAATTAGGGTTTTGGGTTAAAATTAGGTTTTCTGGTCAAATTTTTGGTTTAGGGTGAAAATTAGGGTTTAGGGTTTGAATTAGGGTTTTAAGTTAAAAATAGGATTTTGGGTCAAAAATATGGTTAGAATTAGGGTTTTGGGTCAAAATTAAAATTTGGGTTAAAATTTGGGGTGCGGTTTAAAATTAGTGTTTAGGGTCAAAATTAGGTTTTTGGGACAAATTTTGGGTTTAGGGTCAAAATTAGGGTTTAGGGTTTGAATTAGGGATTTGAGTTAAAAATAGGGTTTTTGGTCAAAATAAGGTTAGAATTAGGGTTTGGGATCAAAATTAAAGTTTTGGGTCAAAATTAGAGTTTAGGGTTTGAATTAAGGTTTTGAGTTAAAAATAGGGTTTTGGGTCAAAAATAGGGTTAGAATTAGGGTTTTGGTTTAAAATTAGGGTTTCAGGTCAAAATTAGGGTTCTGGGTCCGATTTTGGGTTTAGGGTTTGAAATAGGGTTTTGGGTCAAAAATAGGGTAAGAATTAGGGTTTTGGGTCGAAACTTGGGTTTTGGGTCTAAATTTGGGTTGTGGGTCTAAATTAGGGTTTAGGGTTTGAATTAAGGTTTTGAGTTAAAAATAGGGTTTTGGGGCAAAAATATGTTTAGAATTAGGGTTTTTGGTCAAAATTAGGGTCTTGGGTCAAAAATAGGGTTAGAATTAGTGTTTTGGGTCAAAATTAGGGCTTTGGGTTAAAATTAGGGTTTTGGTTTAAAATTCGGGTTTCGGGTCAAAATTAGGGTTCTGGCTCAAGATTAGGGTTTAAGGATTGAATTAGGGTTAGAAAATGGCTTTTGGTTAAAATTAGGGTTTTGGGTCAAAATTAGGGTTCTGGGTCAAATTTAGGGTTATGGGTCCAAATTAGGGTTTAGGGTTTGAATTAGGTTTTGAGTTTAAAATAGGGTTTTGGGTCAAAAATAGCGTTAAGATTAGGGTTTTGGGTTAAATTTTTAGGGTTCTGGGTCAAAATTAGGGTTTAGGGTTTGAATTAGGGTTAGAATTAGGCTTTTGGGTAAAATTAGGGTTTCGGGTCAAAATTAGGGTTCTGGGTCAAATTTAGGGTTTAGGGTCCAAATTAGGGTTTAGGGTTTGAATTAAGTTTTGAGTTTAAAATAGGGTTAGAATTAGGGTTTTGGGTTAAAATTAGGGTTTTGGGAAAAAATAGGGTTCTGGGTCAAATTTAAGGTTTTGGGATTAAAATTAGGGTTTAGGGTTTTGAGTTTAATATAGGGTTTTGGGTCAAAATAGGGTTAGAACTTAGGTTTTGGGTCAAAATTAGGGTTTAGGGTTTGAAATAAGGTTTTGAGTTAAAAATAGGGTTTTTGGTCAAAAATAAGGTTAGAATTAGGGTTTTGGATTAAAATTAGGGTTTCGAGTCAAAATTAGGTTTTTGGTTCAAATTTTGGGTTTATGATCAAAGTTAGGGTTTAGGGTTTGAAATAGGGTTTTGAGTTTAAAATAGGGTTTTTGGTATAAAATAGGGTTAGTATTAGGGTTCTGGGTCAAAATTAGGGTTTTGGGTCAAAATTAGGGTTTAGGGGTTGAATTAGGGTTAGAATTAGCCTTTTGGGTAAAATTAGGGTTTCGGGTCAAAATTTGGGTTCTGGGTCAAATTTAAGGTTTAGGATCAAAATTAGGGTTTAGGGTTTGAATTAGGGTTTTGAGTTTAAAATAGGGTTTTGGGTCAAAATAGGGTTAGAATTAGGGTTTTGGGTCAAAAGTTGGGTTTTGGGTCCAAATTTGGGTTTTGGGTCCAAATTAGGGTTTAGGGTTTGAGTTAAGTTTTCCAGTTAAAATAGGGTTTTGGGTCAAAAATAAGGTTAGAATTAGGGTTTTTGGGTTAAAGTTTGGGTTTCGAGTTAAAATTAGGTTTTTGGGTCAAATTTTGGGTTTATGGTCAAAGTTAGGGTTTAGGGTTTGTAATAGGGTTTTGAGATTAAAATAGGGGTTTGGGTCAAAAATAGGGTTGGTATTAGGGTTTTGGGTCAAAATTAGTGCTCTTGGTTAAAATTTATGTATTGGGTAAAAATTAGGGTTTTTGATACAAATTAGGGTTTAGGGTTTGAATTAGGGTTTTGAGTTAAATATATGTTTTGGGGCAAAAATAGGGTTAGAATTAGGGTTTTGGGTTGAAATTAGGGTTATGTGTCAAAATTAGGGCTTAGGGTTAGAATTTGGGTTAGAATTAGGATTTTTGACAAAATTAGGGTTTCGGGTCAAAATTAGGGTTCGGGGTCAAATTTAGGGTTTAGGGTCCAAATTAGGGTTTAGGGTATGTAATATGGTTTTGACTTTAAAATAGGGTTTTGGGTCAAAAATAGTGTTAGAATTAGTGTTTTTGGTCAAAATTAGGGCTTTGTGTTAAAATTAGGGTTTTGGGTCAAACATTGGGTTTAGGGTTTGAATTAGGTTTTTGAGTTAAAAAAAAGGTTTTTGGGTCAGAAATAGGGTTAGAATTAGGGTTTTGGGTTAAAATTAGGGTTTCGGGTCAAATTTTGGGTTTAGGGTCAAAATTAGGGTTTAGGGTTTGAAATAAGGTTTTGAGTTAAAATTAGGGTTTCGGTTTAAAATTAGGGCTTCGGGTCAAAATTAGGGTTCTGGGTCAAATTTAGGGTTTAGGGTTTGAAATAGGGTTTTGAGTTTAAAATAGGGTTTTGGGTCAAAAATAGGGTATGAATTAGGGTTTTGCATTAAAATTAGTGTTACAGGTCAAAATTAGGTTTTTGGGTCAAATTTTGGGTTTAGGGTCAAAATTGGGGTTTACGGTTTGAATTAGGGTTTTGAGTGAAAAATAGGGTTAGAATTTGGGTTTTGGGTCAAAACTTGGGTTTTGGGTCCAAATTTGGGTTTTGGGTCAAAATTAGGGTTTAGGGTTTGAATTCGGGTTTTGAGTTAAAAATAGGTTTTTGGGTAAAAAATATGGTTAGAATTAGGGTTTTTGGTCAAAATTAGGGTTTGGGGTCAAAATTAAGGTTTTTGGTACAAATTAGTGTTTAGGGTTTGAATTATGGTTTTGAGACAATTTAGGGTTTCGGGTCAAAATAGGGGTTTAGGGTTTGAAATAGGGTTACAATTAAGGTTTTAGGTCAAAATTAGGGCTTTGGTTTAAAAGTAGGGTTTTTGATCAAACATAGGGATTAGGGTTTGAATTAAGGTTTTGAGTTAAAAAGAGGGTTTTGGGTCAAAATTAAGGTTAGAATTACGGTTCTGGATTAAAATTAGGGTTTCCAGTCAAAATTAGGTTTTTGGCTCAAATTTTGGGTTTATGGTCAAAGTTAGGGTTTAGGGTTTGAATTAGGTTTTGAGATTAAAATAGGGTTTTGGGTCAAAATAGGGTTAGAATAAGGGTTTTGTGTTAAAATTAGGGTTTTGGGAAAAAATAGGGTTTTGGGTCAAATTTAAGGTTTGGGATCAAAATTAGGGTTGAGTTTAAAATAGGGTTTTGGGTCAAAATAGGGTTAAAATTAGGGTTTTGGGTCAAAACTTGGGTTTTGGGTCCAAATTTGGGTTTTTGGGTCAAAATTAGGGTTTGAATTAAGGTTTTGAGTTAAAAATAAGGTTTTGGGTTTATTGTCAAAGTTAGGGTTTGAAATAGGGATTTGAGTTTAAAATAGGGTTTTGGGTCAAAAATAGGGTTAGTATGAGGGTTTTGGGTCGAAATTAGGGCTCTGGGTTAAAATTAAGGTTTTGGGTCAAAATTAGGTTTTTTGGTTCAAATTAGGGTTTATGGTTTGAATTAGGGTTGAGTTAAAGATATGTTTTGGGGGCAAAAATAGGGTTAGAATTAGGGTTTTGGGTTACAATTAGGATTTTGGGTAAAATTAGGGTTTCAGGTCAAAATTAGGGTTCTGGGTCAAAATTAGGATTTAGGGTTTGAATTAGGGTTAGAATTAGGCTGTTGGGTAAAATTAGGGTTTCGGGACAAAATTAGGGTTCTGGGTCAAATTTAGGGTTTAGGGTTTGAATTAGATTTTGAGTTTAAAATTGGGTTTTGGGTCAAAAATAGGATTAGAATTTTGGTTTTGGGATAAATAAGGGTTCTGTGAAAAATTAGGGTTCTGGGTCAAATTTAAGGTTTAGGATCAAAGTTAAGGTTTAGGGTTTGAATTAGGGTTATGAGTTTAAAATAGGGTTTTGGGTCAAAATAGGGTTAGAATTAGGGTTTTGGGTCAAAACTTGGGTCAAAAATATGGTTAGAATTTGGGTTTTGGGTCAAAAATATGGTTAGAATTAGGGTTTTGGGATAAAATTAGGGTTTCGAGTTAAAATTAGGTTTTTGGGTCAAATTTTGGGTTTATGGTCAAAGTTAGGGTTTAGGGTTTGAAATAGGGTTTTTGGGTCAAAAATAGGGTTAGTATTAGGGTTTTGGGTCAAAATTAGGGCTCTGGGTTAAAATTATGGTTTTGGGTCAAAATTAGGGTTTTCATACAAATTAGGGTTTTGGGTTTGAATTAGGGTTTTGAGTTAAAGATATGTTTTTGCGGCCAAAATAGGGTTAGAATTAGGGTTTTGGGTTAAAATTAGGGTTGTGTCAAAATTTGGGCTTAGGGTTAGAATTTGGGTTAGAATTAGGATTTTAGGTAAAATTAGGGTTTTGGGTCAAAATTAGTGTTCGGGGTTAAATTTAGGGTTTAAGGTCAAAATTAGGGTTTAGGGTTTGTAATATGGTTGAGTTTAAAATAGGGTTTTGGGTCAAAAATAGTGTTAGAATTAGGGTTTTTGGTCAAAATTAGGGCTTTGTGTTAAAATTAGGGTTTGGGGTCAAACATAGGGTTTAGGGTTTGAATTAGGTTTTGGCTTAAAAAAAGGTTTTTGGGTCAGAAATAGGGTTAGAATTACGGTTTTGGGTTAAAATTAGGGTTTCTGGTCAAATTTTTGGTTTAGGGTGAAAATTAGGGTTTAGGGTTTGAATTAGGGTTTTGAGTTAAAAACAGGATTTTGGGTCAAAAATATGGTTAGAATTAGGGTTTTGGGTCAAAATTAAAATTTGGGTTAACATTTGGGGTGCGGTTTAAAATTAGTGTTTAGGGTCAAAATTAGGTTTTTGGGACAAATTTTGGGTTTATGGTCAAAATTAGGGTTTAGGGTTTGAATTAGGGATTTGAGTTAAAAATAGGGTTTTTGGTCAAAATATGGTTAGAATTAGGGTTTGGGATCAAAATTAAAGTTTTGGGTCAAAATTAGAGTTTAGGGTTTGAATTAAGGTTGAGTTAAAAATAGGGTTAGAATTAGGGTTTTGGTTTAAAATTAGGGTTTCAGGTCAAAATTAGGGTTCTGGGTCCGATTTTGGGATTAGGGTTTGAAATAGGGTTTTGAGTTTAAAATAGGGTTTTGGGTCAAAAATAGGGTAAGAATTATGGTTTTGGGTTGAAACTTGGGTTTTGGGTCTAAATTTGGGTTTAGGGTCAAAATTAGGGTTTAGGGTTTGAATTAGGGATTTGAGTTAAAAATAGGGTTTTTGGTCAAAATAAGGTTAGAATTAGGGTTTGGGATCAAAATTAAAGTTTTGGGTCAAAATTAGAGTTTAGGGTTTGAATTAAGGTTTTGAGTTTAAAATAGGGTTTTGGGTCAAAAATAGGGTTAGAATTAGGGTTTTGGTTTAAAATTAGGGTTTTAGGTCAAAATTAGGGTTCTGGGTCCGATTTTGGGTTTGAAATAGGGTTTTGAGTTTAAAATAGGGTTTTGGGTCAAAAATAGGGTAAGAATTAGGGTTTTGGGTCGAAACTTGGGTTTTGGGTCTAAATTTGGGTTTTGGGTCAAAATTAGGGTTTAGGGTTTGAATTAAGGTTTTGAGTTAAAAATAGGGTTTTGGGGCAAAAATATGTTTAGAATTAGGGTTTTTGGTCAAAATTAGGGTCTTGGGTCAAAAATAGGGTTAGAATTAGTGTTTTGGGTCAAAATTAGGGCTTTGGGTTAAAATTAGGGTTTTGGTTTAAAATTCGGGTTTCGGGTCAAAATTAGGGTTCTGGCTCAAGATTAGGGTTTAAGGATTGAATTAGGGTTAGAAAATGACTTTTGGTTAAAATTAGGGTTTTGGGTCAAAATTAGGGTTCCGGGTCAAATTTAGTGTTTAGGATCAAAATTAGGGTTTAGGGTTTGAAATAGGGTTTTGAGTTTAAAATAGGGTTTTGGGTCAAAATAGCGTTAAATTTAAGGTTTTGGGATAAAATTTAGGATTTCGGGTCAAAATTAGGGTTCTGGGTTTGAATTAGGGTTTTGGGTAGAATTAGGCTTTCGGGTCAAAATTAGGGTTCTGGGTCAAATTTAAGGTTTAGGGTCCAAATTAGGGTTTAGGGTTTGAATTAGGTTTTGACTTTAAAATAGGGTTAGAATTAGGGTTTTGGGGAAAAATAGGGTTCTGGGTCAAATTTAAGGTTTAGGATCAAAATTAGGGTTTAGGGTTTTGAGTTTAAAATAGGGTTTTGGGTCAAAAATAGGGTTAGAACTTGGGTTTTGGGTCCAAATTTGGGTTTTGGGTCAAAATTAGGGTTTAGGATTTGAATTAAGGTTTTGAGTTAAAAATAGGGTTTTGGGTCAAAAATAGGGTTAGAATTAGGGTTTGGGTTTAAAATTAGGGTTTCGGGTCAAAATTAGGGTTCGGGGTCAGATTTAGGGTTTAGGGTTTGAAATAGGGTTTTGAGTTTAAAATAGGGTTTTGGGTCAAAAATAGGGTAAGAATTAGGGTTTTGCATTAAAATTAGGGTTACGGGTCAAAATTAGGGTTTACGGTTTGAATTAGGGTTTGAGTTAAAAATAGGGTTAGAATTAGGGTTTGGGTAAAAATTAGGGCTATTGGTTAAAATTAGGGTTTTGGGTCAAAATTAGGGTTTTGGTACAAATTAGGGTTTAGGGTTTGAATTAGGGTTTTGAGTCAAATTAGGGTTTCGGGTCAAAATTACGGTTTAGGGTTTGAAATAGGGTTAGAATTAGGGTTTTAGGTCAAAATTAAGGCTTTGGGTTAAAATTAGGGTTTTTGGTCAAACATAGGGTTTAGAGTTTGAATTAAGGTTTTGAGTTAAAAATAGGGTTTTGGGTCAAAAATAAGGTTAGAATTACGATTTTGGGTTAAAATTTGGGTTTCGAGTCAAAATAAGGTTTTTGGCTCAAATTTTGGGTTTATGGTCAAAGTTAGGGTTTAGGGTTTGAAATAGGGTTTTGGGTCAAAATTAGGGATTTGGGTTAAAATTATGGTTTTGGTTTAAAATTAGGGTTTCGAATCAAAATTAGGTTTCTGGGTCAAAATTTGGGTTTAGGGTTTGAATTAGGGTTAGAATTAGGCTTTTGGGTAAAATTAGGGGTTCGAGTCAAAATTAAGGTTCTGGGTCAAATTTAGGGTTTAGGGTCCAAATTAGGGTTTAGCGTTTGAATTAGGTTTTGAGTTTAAAATAGGGTTTTGGGTAAAAAATAGTTCTGAAATTAGGGTTTTGGGTTAAAATTTAGGGTTTCGGGTCAAAATTAGGGTTCTGGGTCAAAATTAGTGTTTAGGGTTTGAATTAGGGTTAGAATTAGGATTTTGGGTAAAATTAGGATTTCGGGTCAAAATTAGGGTTCTGGGTCAAATTTAGGGTTTAGGGTTTGAATTAGGGTCTTGAGTTTAAAATAGGGTTTTGGGTCAAAATAGGGTTAGAATTAGGGTTTTGGGTCAAAATTAGGGCATTGGGTTACAATTAGGGTTTTGGGTTAAAATTAGTGTTTAGGATCAAAATTAGGGTTTAGGGTTTGAATTAGGGTTTGAGTTTAAAATAGGTTTTACGGTCAAAAATAGCGCTAAAATTAGGGTTTTGGGTTAAAATTTTGGGTTTCGGGTCAAAATTAGGGTTCTGGGTCAAATTTAGGGTTTAGGGTTTGAATTAGGGTTAGAATTAGGCTTTTGGGTAAAGTTAGGGTTTCGGGTCAAAATTAGGGTTCTGGGTCAAAATTAGGGTTTAGGGTCCAAATTAGTGTTTAGGGTTTGAATTAGGTTTTGAGTTTAAAAATAGGACTTTGGGTCTAAAATATGGTTAGAATTAGGGTATTGGGTTAAAATTAGTGTTTTGGGAAAAAATAGGGTTCTGGGTCAAATTTAAGGTTTATGATCAAAATTAGGGTTCTGGGTCAAATTTAGGGTTCATTGTCCAAATTAGGGTTTAGGGTTTGAATTAGGTTTTGAGTTTAAAATAGGGCTTTGGGTCAAAAATAGGGTGAGAATTAGGGTTTTGGGTTAAAATTAGGGTTACGGGAAAAATTAGGGTTCTGGGTCAAATTTAAGGGTTAGGATCAAAATTAGGGTTTAGGGTTTGAATTAGGGTTTTGAGTTTAAAATAGGGTTTTGGGTCAAAATTAGGGTTTAGGGTTTGAATTAGATTTTGAGTTTAAAATAGGGTTTTGGGTCAAAAATAGGGTTAGAATTTTGGTTTTGGGTTAAAAATAGGGTTTTGGCAAAAATTAGGGTTCTGGGTCAAATCTAAGGTTTAGGATCAAAGTTAGGGTTTAGGGTTTGAATTAGGGTTTTGAGTTTAAAATAGGGTTTTGGGTCAAAATTAGGGTTTAGGGTTTGAATTAGATTTTGAGTTTAAAATAGGGTTTTGGGTCAAAAATAGGGTTAGAATTTTGGTTTTGGGTTAAAAATAGGGTTTTGGCAAAAATTAGGGTTCTGGGTCAAATCTAAGGTTTAGGATCAAAGTTAGGGTTTAGGGTTTGAATTAGGGTTTTGAGTTTAAAATAGGGTTTTGGGTCAAAATTAGGGTTTAGGGTTTGAATTAGATTTTGAGTTTAAAATAGGGTTTTGGGTCAAAAATAGGGTTAGAATTTTGGTTTTGGGTTAAAAATAGGGTTTTGGCAAAAATTAGGGTTCTGGGTCAAATCTAAGGTTTAGGATCAAAGTTAGGGTTTAGGGTTTGAATTAGGGTTTTGAGTTTAAAATAGGGTTTTGGGTCAAAATAGGGTTAGAATTAGAGTTTTGGATCCAAATTTGGGTTTTGGGTCAAATTTAGGGTTTAGGGTTTGAATTAATGTTTTGAGTTAAAATAGGGTTTTGGGTCAAAAAAAAGGTTAGAATTAGGGTTTTGGGATAAAATTAGGGTTTCGAGTTATAATTAGGTTTTTGGGTCAAATTTTGGGTTTAAGGTCAAAGTTAGGGTTTAGGGTTTGAAATAGGGTTTTGAGTTTAAAATAGGGTTTTGGGTCAAAAATAGGGCTCTGGGTTAAAATTATTGTTTTGGGTCGAAATTGGGGTTTTTGGTACAAATTAGGGTTTTGGGTTTGAATTAGGGTTTTGAGTTAAAGATATGTTTTTGGGGCCAAAATAGGGTTAGAATTAGGGTTTTGGGTCAAAATTAAAATTTGGGTTAAATTTTGGGGTGTGATTTAATATTAGGGTTTCGAGTCAAAATTATGTTTTTGGGACAAATTTTGGGTTTAGGGTCAAAATTAGGGTTTAGGGTTTGAATTAGGGATTTGAGTTAAAAATAGGGTTTCTGGTCAAAATAAGGTTAGAATTAAGGTTTGTGGTAAAAATAGTGTTTTGGGTCAAAATTAGAGTTTAGGGTTTGAATTAAGGTTTTAAGTTAAAAATTGGGTTTTGGGTCAAAAATAGGGTTAGAATTAGGGTTTTGGTTTAAAATTAGGGTTTCGGGTCAAAATTAGGGTTCTTGGTCAGATTTAAGGTTTTGGGTTTGAAATAGGGTTTTGAGTTTAAAATAGGGTTTTGGGTCAAAAATAGGGTAAGAATTAGGGTTTTGCATTAAAATTAGGGTTACGGGTCAAAATTAGGTTTTTGGGTCAAATTTTGGGTTTAGGGTCAACATTAGGGTTAAGGGTTTGAATTAGGGTTTTGAGTTAAAAATAGGGTTAGAATTAGTGTTTTGGGTCGAAACTTGGGTTTTGGGTCTAAATTTAGGTTTTGGGTCAAAATTAGGGTTTAGGGTTTGAATTAAGGTTTTGAGTTTAAAATAGGGTTTTGGGTCAAAAATATGGTTAGAATTAGGGTTTTGGGTCAAAATTAGGGTTATTGGTACAAATTAGGGTTTAGGGTTTGAATTATGGTTTTGAGTTAAAAATAGGTTTTTGGGTCAAAAATAGGGTTAGAATTAGGGTTTTGGGTTAATATTAGGGTTCTGGGTCAAAATTAGGGTTTATAGTTTGAATTAGGGTTACAGTTAGGCTTTTGGGTAACATTAGGGTTTAGGGTCAAAATTAGGGTTCTGGGTCAAATTTAGGGTTTAGGGTCCAAATTAGGGTTTAGGGTTTGAAATAGGGTTTTGAGTTTAAAATATGATTTTGGGTCACAAATAGGGTTAGAATTAGTGTTTTGGGTCAAAATTAGGGCTTTGGGTTAAAATTAGGGTTTTGGTTTAAAATAAGGGTTTAGGGTCAAAATTAGGATTCTGGGACAAAATTAGGGTTTAGGGTTTGAATTAGGGTTAGAATATGGCTTTTGGGTAAAATTAGGGTTTTGGGTCAATATTAGGGTTCTGGGCCAAATTTAGGGTTATGGGTCCAAATTAGGGTTTAGGGTTTGAATTAGGTTTTGAGTTTAAAATAGGGTTTAGGGTCAAAAATAGTGTTAAATTTAGGGTTTTGGGTTAAAATTTTGGGTTTCGGGTCAAATTTAGGGTTCTGGGTCAAAATTAGGGTTTATAGTTTGAATTAGGGTTACAATTAGGCTTTTGGGTAACATTAGGGTTTAGGGTCAAAATTAGGGTTCTGGGTCAAATTTAGGGTTTAGGGTCCAAATTAGGGTTTAGGGTTTGAAATAGGTTTTGACTTTAAAATAGGGTTTTGTGTCAAAATAGGGTTAGAATTAGGGTTTCGGGTCAAAATTAGGGTTCTGGGTCAAATTTTGGGTTCATTGTCCAAATTAGGGTTTAGGGTTTGAATTAGGTTTTGCGTTTAAAATAGGGCTTTGGGTCAAAATTAGGGTGAGAATTAGGGTTTTGGGTTAAAATTAGGGTTACGGGAAAAATTAGGGTTCAGGGTCAAATTTAAGGTTTAGGATCAAAATTAGGGTTTAGGGTTTGAATTAGGGTTTTGAGTTTAAAATAGGGTTTTGGGTCAAAAATAGCGTTAAAATTAGGGGTTTGGGTTAAAATTAAGGGTTTCGGGTCAAAATTAGGGTTCTGGGTCAGATTTAAGGTTTTGGGTTTGAAATAGGGTTTTGAGTTTAAAATAGGGTTTTGGGTCAAAAATAGGGTAAGAATTAGGGTTTTGCATTAAAATTAGGGTTACGGGTCAAAATAAGGTTTTTGGGTCAAATTTTGGGTTTAGGGTCAACATTAGGGTTAAGGGTTTGAATTAGGGTTTTGAGTTAAAAATAGGGTTAGAATTAGTGTTTTGGGTCGAAACTTGGGTTTTGGGTCTAAATTTAGGTTTTGGGTCAAAATTAGGGTTTAGGGTTTGAATTAAGGTTTTGAGTTTAAAATAGGGTTTTGGGTCAAAAATATGGTTAGAATTAGGGTTTTGGGTCAAAATTAGGGCTATTGGTACAAATTAGGGTTTAGGGTTTGAATTATGGTTTTGAGTTAAAAATAGGTTTTTGGGTCAAAAATAGGGTTAGAATTAGGGTTTTGGGTTAATATTAGGGTTCTGGGTCAAAATTAGGGCTTAGGGTTAGAATTCGAGTCAAAATTAGGTTTTTGGGTCAAATTTTGGGTTTATGGTCAAAGTTAGGGGTTAGGGTTTGAAATAGGGTTTTGAGTTTAAAATATGGTTTTGGGTCACAAATAGGGTTAGAATTAGTGTTTTGGGTCAAAATTAGGGCTTTGGGTTAAAATTAGGGTTTTGGTTTAAAATTAGGGTTTAGGGTCAAAATTAGGATTCTGGGACAAAATTAGGGTTTAGGGTTTGAATTAGGGTTAGAATATGGCTTTTGGGTAAAATTAGGGTTTTGGGTCAATATTAGGGTTCTGGGCCAAATTTAGGGTTATGGGTCCAAATTAGGGTTTAGGGTTTGAATTAGGTTTTGAGTTTAAAATAGGGTTTTGGGTCAAAAATAGTGTTAAAATTAGGGTTTTGGGTTAAAATTTTGGGTTTCGGGTCAAATTTAGGGTTCTGGGTCAAAATTAGGGTTTATAGTTTGAATTACGGTTACAATTAGGCTTTTGGGTAACATTAGGGTTTAGGGTCAAAATTAGGGTTCTGGGTCAAATTCAGGGTTTAGGGTCCAAATTAGGGTTTAGGGTTTGAAATAGGTTTTGACTTTAAAATAGGATTTTGGGTCAAAAATAGGGTTAGAATTAGGGTTTTGGGTTAAAATTAGGGTTATGGAAAAAATTAGGGTTCTGGGTCAAATTTAAGGTTTAGGATGAAAATTAGGGTTTAGGGTTTGAATTAGGGTTTTGTGTTTAAAATAGTGTTTTGGGTCAAAATTAGGGCTTTGGGTTACAATTAGGGTTTTGTGTTAAAATTAGTGTTTAGGATCAAAATTAGGGTTTATGGTTTGAATTAGGGTTAGAATTAGGCTTTTGGGTAAAATTAGGGTTTCGGGTCAAAATTAGGGTTCTGGGTGAAATTTAGGGTTTAGGGTCCAAATTAGGGTTTAGGGTTTGAATTAGGTTTTGAGTTTAAAATAGGGTTAGAATTAGGGTTATGGGATAAAATTAGGGTTTTGGGAAAAATAGGGTTCTGGGTCTAATTTAAGGTTTAGGATCAAAATTAGGGTTTAGGGTTTTGAGTTAAAAACAGGGTTTTGGGTCATAATAAGGTTAGAACTTGGGTTTTGGGTCCAAATTTGAGTTTTGTGTCAAAATTAGGGTTTAGGGTTTGAATTAAGGTTTTGAGTTAAAAATAGGGTTAGAATTAGGGTTTTGGTATAAAATTAGGGTTTCGGGTCAAAATTAAGGTTCGAGGTCAGATTTCGGGTTTAGGGTTTGAAATAGGGTTTTGAGTTTAAAATAAGGTTTTGGGTCAAAATAGGGTAAGAATTAGGGTTTTGCATTAAAATTAGGGTTGCTGGTCAAAATTAGGTTTTTGGGTCAAATTTTGGGTTTAGGGTCAAAGTTGGGGTTTACGGTTTGAATTAGGGTTTTGAGTTAAAAATAGGGTTAGAATTAGGGTTTTGGGTCAAGACTTGGGTTTTGGGTCAAAATTTGGGTTTTGGGTCAAAATTAGGGTTTAGGGTTTGAATTAAGGTTTTGAGTTAAAAAGAGGGTTTTGGGTAAAAAATATGGTTAGAATTAGGGTTTTTGGTCAAAATTAGGGTTTTGGGTCAAAATTAGGGTTTTGATACAAATTAGGGTTTAGGGTTTAAATTAGGGTTTTGAGTCAAATTCGGGTTTCGGGTCAAAATTAGGGTTTAGGGTATGAAATAGGGTTAGAATTAGGGTTTTAGGTCAAAATTAAGGCTTTGGGTTAAAATTAGGGTTTTGGGTCAAACATAGGGTTTAGGGTTTGAATTAAGGTTTTGAGTTAAAAATAGGGTTTTGAGTTTAAAATAGGGTTTTGGGTCAAAATTAGGGATTTGGGTTAAAATTATGGTTTTGGTTTAAAATTAGGGTTTCGGGTTAAAATTAGGGTTCTGGGTCAAAATTAGGGTTTAGGGTTTGAATTAGGGTTAGAATTAGGCTTTTGGGTAAAATTAGGGTTTCGGGTCAAAATTAGGGTTCTGGGTCAAATTTAGGGTTTAGGGTCCAAATTAGGGTTTAGGGTTTGAAATAGGATTTGAGTTTAAAATAGGGTTTTGGGTCAAAAATAGTTTTAAAATTAGGGTTTTGGTTTAAAATTTAGGGTTTTGCTTCAAAATTAGGGTTCTGGGTCAAATTTAGGGTTTAGGGTCCAAATTAGGGTTTAGGGTTTGAATTGGGTTTTGGGTTTAAAATAAGGTTTTGTGTCAAAAATAGGGTTAGAATTAGGGTTTTGGGTTAAAATTTGGGTTATGGGAAAAATTAGGGTTCTGGGTCAAGTTTAAGGTTTAGGATCAAAATTAGGGTTTAGGGTTTGAATTAGGGTTTTGAGTTTAAAATAGGGTTTTGGGTCAAATCAGGGTTAGAATTAGGGTTTTGGGTCAAAATTAGGGCATCGGGTTACAATTAGGGTTTTGGGTTAAATTTAGTGTTGAGGATCAAAATTAGGGTTTAGGGTTTGAATTAGGGTTTTGAGTTTAAAATAGGTTTTTGGGACAAAATAGAGTTAAAATTAGGGTTTTGGGTTAAAATTTAGGGTTTCGGGTCAAAATTAGGTTTCTGGGTCAAAATTAGGGTTTAGGGTTAGAATTAGGCTTTTGGGTAAAATTAGGGTTTCAGGTAAAAATTAGGGTTCTGGGTCAAATTTAGGGTTCAGGGTCCAAATTAGGGTTTAGGGTTTGAATTAGGTTTTGCGTTTAAAATAGTGCTTTGGGTCAAAAATAGGGTGAGAATTAGGGTTTTGGGTTAAAATTAGGGTTATGGGAAAAATTAGGGTTCTGGGTCAAATTTAAGGTTTAGGATCAAAATTAGGGCTTAGGGTTTGATTTAGTGTTTTGAGTTTAAAGTAGTGTTTTGGATCAAAATAGGGTTAGACTTAGGGTTTTGGGTCAAAATTAGGGCTTTGGGTTACAATTAGGGTTTTGGGTTAAAATTAGTGTTTTGGATCAAAATTAGGGTTTAGGGTTTGAATTAGGGTTTTGAATTTAAAATAGGTTTTTGGGTCAAAAATAGCGTTAAAATTAGGGTTTTGGGTTAAAATTTAGGGTTTCGGGTCAAAATTAGGGTTCTGGGTCAAAATTAAGGTTTAAGGTTTGAATTAGGGTTAGAATTAGGCTTTTGGGTAGATTTAGGGTTTCGGGTCAAAATTAGGGTTCTGGGTCAAATTTGGGGTTTAGGGTCCAAATTAGGGTTTAGGGTTTGAATTAGGTTTTGAGTTTAAAATAGGGTTTTGGGTCAAAAATAGCTTTAGAATTAGGGTTTTGGGGTAAAATTTGGGTTTTGGGAAAATATAGGGTTGGGGTCAAATTTAAGGTTTAGGATCAAAATTAGGGTTGAGTTTAAAATAGGGTTTTGGGTCAAAAATTGGGTTAGGATTTTGGTTTTAGGTTAAAATTAGGGCTCTGGTTAAAATTAAGGTTTTGGGTCAAAATTAGGGTTTTTGGTTCAAATTAGGGTTTAGGGTTTGAATTAGGGTTTTGAGTTAAAGATATGTTTTTGGGGCAAAAATAGGGTTAGAATTAGGGTTTTGGGTTACAATTAAGGTTGTGTCCAAATTAGGGCTTAGGGTTATAATTTGGGACAGAATTTGGATTTTGGGTAAAATTAGGGTTTCAGGTCAAAATTAGTGTTATGCGTCAAAATTAGGATTTAGGGTTTGAATTAGGATTTGAATTAGGCTGTTAGGTAAAATTAGGGTTTCGGGTCAAAATTAGGGTTCTGGGTCAAATTTAGGGTTTAGGGTCCAAATTAGGGTTTAGGGTTTGAATTGGGTTTTGAGTTTAAAATAGGGTTTTGTGTCAAAAATAGGGTTAGAATTAGGGTTTTGGGTTAAAATTTGGGTTAGGATCAAAATTAGGGTTTAGGGTTTGAATTAGGGTTTTGAGTTTAAAATAGGGTTTTGGGTCAAATCAGGGTTAGAATTAGGGTTTTGGGTCAAAATTAGGGCATCGGGTTACAATTAGGGTTTTGGGTTAAATTTAGTGTTGAGGATCAAAATTAGGGTTTAGGGTTTGAATTAGGGTTTTGAGTTTAAAATAGGTTTTTGGGACAAAATAGAGTTAAAATTAGGGTTTTGGGTTAAAATTTAGGGTTTTGGTCAAAATTAGGTTTGGGTCAAAATTAGGGTTTAGGGTTAGAATTAGGCTTTTGGGTAAAATTAGGGTTTCAGGTAAAAATTAGGGTTCTGGGTCAAATTTAGGGTTCAGGGTCCAAATTAGGGTTTAGGGTTTGAATTAGGTTTTGCGTTTAAAATAGTGCTTTGGGTCAAAAATAGGGTGAGAATTAGGGTTTTGGGTTAAAATTAGGGTTATGGGAAAAATTAGGGTTCTGGGTCAAATTTAAGGTTTAGGATCAAAATTAGGGCTTAGGGTTTGATTTAGTGTTTTGAGTTTAAAGTAGTGTTTTGGATCAAAATAGGGTTAGACTTAGGGTTTTGGGTCAAAATTAGGGCTTTGGGTTACAATTAGGGTTTTGGGTTAAAATTAGTGCTTTGGATCAAAATTAGGGTTTAGGGTTTGAATTAGGGTTTTGAATTTAAAATAGGTTTTTGGGTCAAAAATAGCGTTAAAATTAGGGTTTTGGGTTAAAATTTAGGGTTTTGGTCAAAATTAGGGTTTGGGTCAAAATTAAGGTTTAAGGTTTGAATTAGGGTTAGAATTAGGCTTTTGGGTAGATTTAGGGTTTGGTCAAAATTAGGGTTTTTGGGTCAAATTTGGGGTTTAGGGTCCAAATTAGGGTTTAGGGTTTGAATTAGGTTTTGAGTTTAAAATATGGTTTTGGGTCAAAAATAGCTTTAGAATTAGGGTTTTGGGTTAAAATTAGGGTTTTGGGAAAATATAGGGTTCTGGGTCAAATTTAAGGTTTAGGATCAAAATTAGGGTTGAGTTTAAAATAGGGTTTTGGGTCAAAAATTGGGTTAGGATTTTGGTTTTGGGTTAAAATTAGGGGTCACGGAGTTAAAATTAAGGTTTTGGGTCAAAATTAGGGTTTTGGTTCAAATTAGGGTTTAGGGTTTGAATTAGGGTTTTGAGTTAAAGATATGTTTTGGGGCAAAAATAGGGTTAGAATTAGGGTTTTGGGTTACAATTAAGGGTTGTGTCCAAATTAGGGCTTAGGGTTATAATTT
Organism: Sophora flavescens; assembly: GCA_030762895.1. Classification (NCBI taxonomy): domain Eukaryota; kingdom Viridiplantae; phylum Streptophyta; class Magnoliopsida; order Fabales; family Fabaceae; genus Sophora; species Sophora flavescens. The sequence continues at coordinate 15,721,724 of JAUPTC010000010.1, read as the reverse complement.
GGGAGAATTTGGATTTTGGGTAAAATTAGGGTTTTGGTCAAAATTAGTGTTATCGTCAAAATTAGGATTTAGGGTTTGAATTAGGATTTGAATTAGGTTGTTAGGTAAAATTAGGGTTTTGGTCAAAATTAGGGTTCTGGGTCAAATTTAGGGTTTAGGGTCCAAATTAGGGTTTAGGGTTTGAATTGGGTTTTGAGTTTAAAATAGGGTTTTGTGTCAAAAATAGGGTTAGAATTAGGGTTTTGGGTTAAAATTTGGGTTATGGGAAAAATTAGGGTTCTGGGTCGAGTTTAAGGTTTAGGATCAAAATTAGGGTTTAGGGTTTGAATTAGGGTTTTGAGTTTAAAATAGGGTTTTGGGTCAAATCAGGGTTAGAATTAGGGTTTTGGGTCAAAATTAGGGCATCGGGTTACAATTAGGGTTTTGGATTAAATTTAGTGTTGAGGATCAAAATTAGGGTTTAGGGTTTGAATTAGGGTTTTGAGTTTAAAATAGGTTTTTGGGACAAAATAGAGTTAAAATTAGGGTTTTGGGTTAAAATTTAGGGTTTCGGGTCAAAATTAGGTTTCTGGGTCAAAATTAGGGTTTAGGGTTAGAATTAGGCTTTTGGGTAAAATTAGGGTTTCAGGTAAAAATTAGGGTTCCGGGTCAAATTTAGGGCTCAGGGTTAGAATTTGGGTTAGAATTAGGATTTTGGGTAAAATTAGGGTTTCGGGTCAAAATTAGGGTTCGAGGTCAAATTTAGGATTTAGGGTCAAAATTAGGGTTTAGGGTTTGTAATATGGTTTTGAGTTTAAAATAGGGTTTTGGGTCAAAAATAGTGTTAGAATTAGGGTTTTTGTTCAAACATAGGGTTTAGGGTTTGAATTAGGTTATTGAGTTAAAAAAAGGTTTTTGTGTCAGAAATAGAGTTAGAATTAGGGTTTCGGTTTAAAATTAGGGTTTCTGGTCAAATTTTTGGTTTAGGGTTTGAATTAGGGTTTTGAGGTAAAAATAGTATTTTGGGTCAAAAATAGTGTTAGAATTACGGTTTTGGTTCAAAATTAAAATTTGGGTTTTGGTTTAAAATTAGGGTTTCGGGTCAAAATTAGGTTTTTGGTACAAATTTTGGGTTTAGGCTCAAAATTAGGGTTTAGGGTTTGAATTAGGGATTTGAGTTAAAAATAGGGTTTTTGGTCAAAATAGGGTTAGAATTAGGGTTTGGGGTCAAAATTAGAGTTTTGGGTCAAAATTAGAGTTTAGGGTTTAAGTTTAGGGTTTGAGTTAAAAATAGGGTTTCGGATCAAAAATAGGGTTAGATTTAGGGTCAAAATTGGGTTTGGGTCAGATTTAGGGTTTAGGGTTTGAAATAAGGTTTTGAGTTTAAAATAGGGTTTTGGGTCAAAAATAGGGTAAGAATTTGGGTTTTGCATTAAAATTAGGGTTACGAGTCAAAATTAGGTTTTTGGGTCAAATTTTGGGTTTAGGGTCAAAATTAGGGTTAAGGGTTTGAATTAGGGTTTTGAGTTAAAAATAGGGTTAGAATTAGTGTTTTGGGTCGAAACTTGGGTTTTGGGTCTAAATTTGGGTTTTGGGTCAAAATTAGGGTTTAGGGTTTGAATTAAGGTTTTGAGTTTAAAATAGGGTTTTGGGTTAAAAATATGGTTAGAATTAGGGTTTTTGGTCAAAATTAGGGTTATTGGTACAAATTAGGGTTTAGGGTTTGAATTATGGGTTTGAGTTAAAAATAGATTTTTGGGTCAAAATAGGGTTAGAATTAGGGTTTTGGGTTAATATTAGGGTTCTGGGTCAAAATTAGGGCTTAGGGTTTTAATTCGAGTCAAAATTAGGTTTTTGGGTCAAATTTTGGGTTTATGGTCAAAGTTAGGGGTTAGGGTTTGAAATAGGGTTTTGAGTTTAAAATATGGTTTTGGTTCACAAATAGGGTTAGAATTAGTGTTTTGGGTCAAAATTAGGGCTTTGGGTTAAAATTAGGGTTTTGGTTTAAAATTAGGGTTTAGGGTCAAAATTAGGATTCCGGGACAAAATTAGGGTTTAGGGTTTGACTATGGCTTTTGGGTAAAATTAGGGTTTTGGGTCAAAATTAGGGTTTTGGGTCAAATTTAGGGTTATGGGTCCAAATTAGGGTTTAGGGTTTGAATTAGGTTTTGAGTTTAAAATAGGGTTTTGGGTCAAAAATAGTGTTAAAATTAGGGTTTCGGGTCAAATTTAGGGTTCTGGGTCAAATTTAGGGTTAGAATTAGGCTTTTGGGTAACATTAGGGTTTTGGGTCAAAATTAGGGTTCTGGGTCAAATTTAGGGTTTAGGGTCCAAATTAGGGTTTAGGGTTTGAAATAGGTTTTGAGTTTAAAATAGGATTTTGGGTCAAAAATAGGGTTAGAATTAGGGTTTTGGGTTAAAATTAGGGTTATGGAAAAAATTAGGGTTCTGGGTCAAATTTAAGGTTTAGGATGGAAATTAGGGTTTAGGATTTGAATTAGGGTTTTGAATTTAAAATAGGGTTTTGGGTCAAAAATAGCGTTAAAATTAGGGTTTTGGGATAAAATTTAGGGTTTCAGGTCAAAATTAGGTTTCTGGGTCAAAATTTGGGTTTAGGGTTTGAATTAGGGTTAGAATTAGACTTTTGGGTCGAATTTATGGTTTAAGGTCCAAATTAGGGTTTATGGTTTGAATTAGGTTTTGAGTTTAAAATAGGGTTAGAATTAGGGTTTTGGGTCAAAACTTGGGTTTTGGGAAAAAATAGGGTTCTGGGTCAAATTTAAGGTTTAGGATCAAAATTAGGGTTTAGGGTTTTGAGTTAAAAATAGGGTTTTGGGTCAAAATAGGGTTAGAACTTGGTTTTTGGGTCCAAATTTGGGTTTTGGGTCAAAATTAGGGTTTAGGGTTTGAATTAAGGTTTTGAGTTAAAAATAGGGTTTTGGGTAAAAAATATGGTTAGAATTAGGGTTTTTGGTCAAAATTAGTGTTTTGTTACAAATTAGGGTGTAGGGTTTGAATTAAGGTTTTGAGTCAAATTAGGGTTTAAGGTCAAAATTAGGGTTTAGGGTTTGAAATAGGGTTAGAATTAGGGTTTTAGGTCAAAATTAAGGCTTTGGGTTAAAATTAGGGTTTTGGGTCAAACATAGGGTTTAGGGTTTGAATTAAGGTTTTGAGTTAAAAATAGGGTTTTGGGTCAAAAATAAGGTTAGAATTACGGTTTTGGGTTAAAATTAGGGTTTCGAGTCAAAATAAGGTTTTTGGCTCAAATTTTGGGTTTATGATCAAAGTTAGGGTTTCGGGTTTGAAATATAGGGTTTTGAGATTAAATTAGGGTTTTGGGTCAAAATTAGGGCTTTGGGTTAAAATTATGGTTTTGGTTTAAAATTACGGTTTCGAATCAAAATTAGGGTTCTCGGTCAAAATTAGGGTGTGAATAAGGGTTTTGAGTTTAAAGTAATGTTTTGGGTTTATGGTCAAAGTTAGGGTTTAGGGTTTGAAATAGGGTTTTGAGTTTAAAATAGGGTTTTGGGTCAAATAGGGTTAGAATTAGCGTTTTGGGTCAAAATTAGGACTTTGGGTTAAAATTATGGTTTTGGTTGAAAATTAGGGTTTCGGGTTAAAATTAGGGTTCTGGGTCAAAATTAGGGTTTAGGGTGTGAATTATGGTTAGAATTAGGCTTTTGGGTAAAATTAGGGTTCTGGGTCAAATTTAGGGTTTAGTGTCCAAATTAGGGTTTAGGGTTTGAATTGGGTTTTGAGTTTAAAATAGGGTTTTGTGTCAAAAATATGGTTAGAATTAGGGTTTTGGGTTAAAATTTGGGTTATGGGAAAAATTAAGGTTCTGGGTCAAATTTAAGGTTTAGGATCAAAATTAGGGTTTAGGGTTTGAATTAGGGTTTTGAGTTTAAAATAGGGTTTTGGGTCAAAACAGGGTTAGAATTAGGGTTTTGGGGCAAAATTAGGGCATCGGGTTACAATTAGGGTTTTGGGTTAAATTTAGTGTTGAGGATCAAAATTTGGGTTTAGGGTTTGAATTAGGGTTTTGAGTTTAAAATAGGATTTTGGGTCAAAAATAGCGTTAAAATTTAGGGTTTCGGGTCAAAATTAGGGTTCTAGGTCAAAATTAGGGTTTAGGGTTTGAATTAGCATTAGAATTAGGCTTTTGGGTAAAATTAGGGTTTCGGGTCAAAATTAGGGTTCAGGGTCAAATTTAGGGTTCAGGGTCCAAATTAAGGTTTAGGGTTTGAATTAGGTTTTGCGTTTATAATAGTGCTTTGGGTCAAAATAGGGTGAGAATTAGGGTTTTTGGTTAAAATTAGGGTTATGGGAAAAATTAGAGTTCTGGGTCAAATTTAAGGTTTAGGATCAAAATTAGGGTTTACGGTTTGAATTAGGGTTTTGAGTTTAAAGTAGTGTTTTGGATCAAAATAGGGTTAGAATTAGGGTTTTGGGTTAAAATTAGTGTTTTGGATCAAAATTAGGGTTTGAATTAGGGTTTTGAGATTAAAATAGGTTTTTTGGTCAAAAATAGCGTTAAAATTAGGGTTTTGGGTTAAAATTTAGGGTTTCGTGTCAAAATTAGGGTTCTGGGTCAAAATTAGGGTTTAGGGTTTGAATTAGGGTTAGAATTAGGCTTTTGGGTAGAATTTGGGTTTCGGGTCAAAATTAGGGTTCTGGGTCAAATTTGGGGCTTAGGGTCCAAATTAGGGTTTAGGGTTTGAATTAGGTTTTGAGTTTCAAATAGGGTTTTGGGTCAAAAATAGCTTTAGAATTAGGGTTTTGGGTTAAAATTAGGGTTTTGGAAAAAATAGGGTTCTTGGTCGAATTTAAGGTTTAGGATCAAAATTAGGGTTTAGGGTTTGAATTAGGGTTTTGAGTTTAAAGTAGTGTTTTGGATCAAAATAGGGTTAGAATTAGGGTTTTGTGTCAAAATTAGGGCTTTGGGTTACAATTAGGGTTTTGGGTTAAAATTAGTGTTTTGGATCAAAATTAGGGTTTAGGGTTTGAATTAGGGTTTTGAGATTAAAATAGGTTTTTGGGTCAAAAATAGCGTTAAAATTAGGGTTTTGGGTTAAAATTTAGGGTTCCGGGTCAAAATTAGGGTTCTGGGTCAATATTAGGGTTTAGGGTTTGAATTAGGGTTAGAATTAGGCTTTTGGCTAGAATTAGGGTTTCGGGTCAAAATTAGGGTTCTGGGTCAAATTTGGGGTTTAGGGTCCAAATTAGGGTTTAGGGTTTGAATTAGGTTTTGAGTTTAAAATAGGGTTTTGGGTCAAAAATAGCTTTAGAATTAGGGTTTTGGGTTAAAATTAGGGTTTTGGAAAAAATAGGGTTCTTTGTCAAATTTAAGGTTTAGGATCAAAATTAGGGTTTTGAGTTTAAAATAGGGTTTTGGGTCAAAAAATGGGTTAGAATTTTGGTTTTGGGTTAAAATTAGGGCTCTGGGTTAAAATTAAGGTTTTGGGTAAAAATTAGGGTTTTTGGTTCAAATTAGGGTTTAGGGTTTGAATTAGGGTTTTGAGTTAAGGATATGTTTTTGGGGTAAAAATAGGGTTAGAATTAGGGTTTTGGGTTACAATTAGGGTTCTGTGTCCAAATTAGGGCTTAGGGTTAGAATTTGGGATAGAATTAGGATTTTAGGTAAAATTAGGGTTTCGAGTCAAAATTAGGGTTTGGGTCAAAATTAGGATTTAGGGTTTGAATTTGGGTTAGAATTAGGCTGTTAGGTAAAATTAGGGTTTTGGGTCAAAATTAGGGTTCTGGGTCAAATTTAGGGTTTAGGGTCCAAATTAGAGTTTAGGGTTTGAATTTGGTTTTGAGTTTAAAATAGGGTTGTGTCAAAAATAGGGTTAGAATTACGGTTTTGGGTTAAAATTTGGGTTATGGGAAAAATTAGGGTTCTGGGTCAAATTTAAGGTTTAGGATCAAAATTAGGGTTTAGGGTTTGAATTAGGGTTTTGAGTTTAAAATAGGGTTTTGGGTCAAAACAGGGTTAGAATTAGGGTTTTGGGTCAAAATTAGGGCATCGGGTTACAATTAGGGTTTTGGGTTAAATTTAGTGTTGAGGATCAAACTTATGGTTTAGGGTTTGAATTAGGGTTTTGAGTTTAAAATACGTTTTTGGGTCAAAAATAGCGTTAAAATTAGGGTTTTGGGTTGAAATTTAGGGTTTAAGGTCAAAATTAGGGTTCTGGGTCAAAATTAGGGTTTAGGGTTTGAATTAGGGTTAGAATTAGGCTGTTGGGTAAAATTAGGGTTTCGGGTCAATATTACGGTTCTGGGTCAAATTTAGGGTTCTGGGTCCAAATTAGGGTTTAGGGTTTGAATTAGGTTTTGTGTTTAAAATAGGGCTTTGGGTCAAAAATAAGGTGAGAATTAGGGTTTTGGGTTAAAATTAGGGTTATGGGAAAAATTAGGGTTATGGGTCAAATTTAAGGTTTAGGATCAAAATTAGGGGTTAGGGTTTGAATTAGGGTTTTGAGTTTAAAGTAGTGTTTTGGATCAAAATAGGGTTAGAATTAGGGTTTTGGGTCAAAATTAGGGCTTTGGGTTTCAATTAGGGTTTTGGGTTAAAATTAGTGTTTTGGATCAAAATTAGGGTTTAGGGTTTGAATTAGGGTTTTGAGATTAAAATAGGTTTTTGGGTCAAAAATAGCGTTAAAATTAGGGTTTTGGGTTAAAA
>JAUPTC010000010.1:15668332-15714563 GCA_030762895.1 Sophora flavescens | reverse complement strand
AATTTTGACCCGAAACCCAAATTATACCGAAAACCCTAATTCTAACCCTAAGCCGTAATTTTGACCCATAACCCTAATTTTAAACCAAAACCCTAATTCTAACCCTATTTTAGGACCAAAACCCTATTTCAAACCGTAAACCCTAATTTTGACCCTAAACCCTAAATTTGACCCCGAACCATAATTTTGACCAAAACCCCAATTTTACCAAAAACCCTAATTCTAACAAGAATCCCTAATTTTGACCCCAGAACCCTAATTTTGACCGAAACCCCAATTTTAACCAACACCCGAATTATAACACTAATCCCTAATTTTTACCACAACCATAATTTTAACCTAAATCCCTAATTCTAACCCTATTTTTGACGCAAAAACTTATTTTAAAATCAAAACCCTAATTCAAACCCTAAACCCTAATTTGTGCCAAAACCCTATTTTTAACTCAAAATCTTAATTCAAACCCTAAACTCTATTTTTTAGCCAAAACCCTAATTTGACCCAAACCCAAATTTGGACCCAAAATCCAAGTTTTGACCCAAAACCCTAATTCTAACCCTATTTTGACCCCAAACCCTATTTTAAACTCAAAACCCAAACTCAAACCCTAAACCCTAATTTTGATCCTAAACCTTAAATTTGACCAAGAACCCTAATTTTTCCCAAAACCCTAATTTTAACCCAAAACCCTAATCCTAACCCCATTTTGACCCAAAACCCTATTTTAAACTCAAAACCTAATTCAAACCCTAAATAGGACCCAGAACCCTAATTTTGACCAAACCCTAATTTTAACCCAAAGACTAATTCTATCCCTAATTCAAACACTAAACCCTAATTTTGACCCGAAACCCTAATTTTAACCCAAAACCCTAATTTTAACACTATTTTAAACTCAAAACCCTAATTCAAACCTTGACCCAAAACCCTAATTTAACACCAAATCCCTAATTCAAACCCTAAACCCTAATTTTGATCATAAACCCTAATTTTAACCCAAAACCCTAATTGCTACCCCGAAGCCCTAAATTTGACCCCGAACGCTCATTTTTTCAAAACCCTAATTTTAACTCAAAACCCTAATTTTAACCCAAAACCCAAATTCTAACCTTATTTTTTTACCAAAAACCATATTTTTAAGTCAACCTAATTCAAACCCTAAACCCTTATTTGGACCCTAAATTTGACGCAAAACCCTAATTTTGACAAGAAACCCAAATTTTACCCAAATGCCTAATTCTAACCTTAATTCAAACCCCTAAACCCTAATTTTGACCCAGAACCCTAATTTTGACCCGAAACCCTAAATTTTAACCCAAAACCCTAATTCTAACCTTATTTTTGACCCAAAACCCTATTTTTAAAACAAAGCCCTAATTCAAATCCTAATTTTGAACCTACACCCTAAATTTGACCCAGAACCCTAATTTTGATCCGAAACCCTAGTTTTAACCCAAAACCCAAATTCAAACCTTTTGACCCAAAACCCTAATTTTAACCCAAAGCCCTAATTTTGACCCAAAACCCTAATTCTAACCATATTTTTGACCCAAAACCCTATTTCAAACCCTAAACCCTAATTTTGATCCGAAACCCAAAATTTGACCCAGAACCCTAATTTTAACCCAAATCCCTAATTTTAACCCAAAGCCCTAATTCTAACCCTATTATTGACCCAAAATCCTATTTTTAACTCAAAACCCTAATTCAAACCCTAAACCCTAATTTTACCTCAAAACCCAAAATTTGACCCGAAACCCTAATTCTAACCCAAAACCCTAATTATGAACCAAACTCATCTTTTAACTCAAAACGATAATTCAAACCCTAAACCCTATGTTTACCCCAAAACCCTAATTTTAACCCAAAGCCCTAATATTGACCTAAAACCCTAATTTTAACACTATTTCTGACCCAAAACCCTATTGCAAACCCTAAACCCTAATTTTAACCCTAAACCCTAAATTTGACCCCGAACCCTAATTTTGATCCGAAACCCTAATTTTACCGAAAACCCTAATTCTAACCCAAATTCTAACCCTAAGCCCTAATTTTGACCCAGAACCCTAATTTTAAACCAAAACCCAAATTCTAACCCTATTTTAGAACCAAAAGCCTATTTCAAACCGTAAACCCTAAATTTGACCCTAACCCCTAAATTTGACCCCGAACCATAATTTTGACCCGAAACCCTAATTTTACCCAAAAGCCTAATTCTAACCCTAATTCAAACACTAAACCCTAATTTTGACCCAGAACCCGAAATTTTAACCCAAAACCCTAATTTTAACACTATTTTAAACTCAAAACCCTAATTCAAACCTTGACCCAAAACCCTAATTTAACACCAAATCCCTAATTCAAACCCTAAACCCTAATTTTGATCATAAACCCTAATTTTAACCCAAAACCCTAATTGCTACCCCGAAGCCCAAAATTTGACCCCGAACGCTCATTTTTTCAAAACCCTAATTTTAACTCAAAACCCTAATTTTAACCCAAAACCCAAATTCTAACCTTATTTTTTTACCAAAAACCATATTTTTAAGTCAACCTAATTCAAACCCTAAACCCTTATTTGGACCCTAAATTTGACGCAGAACCCTAATTTTGACAAGAAACCCAAATTTTACCCAAATGCCTAATTCTAACCTTAATTCAAACCCCTAAACCCTAATTTTGACCCAGAACCCTAATTTTGACCCGAAACCCTAAATTTTAACCCAAAACCCTAATTCTAACCTTATTTTTGACCCAAAACCCTATTTTTAAAACAAAGCCCTAATTCAAATCCTAATTTTGAACCTACACCCTAAATTTGACCCAGAACCCTAATTTTGATCCGAAACCCTAGTTTTAACCCAAAACCCAAATTCAAACCTTTTGACCCAAAACCCTAATTTTAACCCAAAGCCCTAATTTTGACCCAAAACCCTAATTCTAACCATATTTTTGACCCAAACCCCTATTTCAAACCCTAAACCCTAATTTTGATCCGAAACCCAAAATTTGACCCAGAACCCTAATTTTAACCCAAATCCCTAATTTTAACCCAAAGCCCTAATTCTAACCCTATTATTGACCCAAAATCCTATTTTTAACTCAAAACCCTAATTCAAACCCTAAACCCTAATTTTACCTCAAAACCCAAAATTTGACCCGAAACCCTAATTCTAACCCAAAACCCTAATTATGACCCAAAAACCTATTTTAACTCAAAACCCTAATTCAAACCCTTAACCCTATGTTTACCCAAAACCCTAATTTTAACCCAAAGCCCTAATATTGACCTAAAACCCTAATTTTAACACTATTTCTGACCCAAAACCCTATTTTAACTCAAAACCCTATTGCAAACCCTAAACCCTAATTTTTACCCTAAACCCTAAATTTGACCCCGAACCCTAATTTTGATCTGAAACCCTAATTTTACCGAAAACCCTAATTCTAACCCAAATTCTAACCCTAAGCCCTAATTTTGACCCAGAATCCTAATTTTAAACCAAAACCCTAATTCTAACCCTATTTTAGAACCAAAAGCCTATTTCAAACCGTAAACCCTAAATTTGACCCTAACCCCTAAATTTGACCCCGAACCATAATTTTGACCCGAAACCCCAATTTTACCCAAAACCCTAATTCTAACCCTAATCCCTAATTTTGACCCAGAACCCTAATTTTAACCTAAAACCCTAATTCTAACACTATTTTGATGCAAAAACTTATTTTAAAATCAAGACCCTAATTCAAACCCTAAACCCTAATTTGTACCAAAACCCTATTTTTAACTCAAAACATTAATTCAAACCCTAAACCCTAATTTTGACCCAAAACCCAAATTTGGACCCAAAACCCTAATTTTAACCCAAAACCCTAATCCTAACCCTATTTTTAACCCAAAACCCTATTTTAAACTCAAAACCTAATTCAAACCCTAAACCCTAAATGGGACCCAGAACCCTAATTCTGACCAGAAACCCTAATTTTACCCAAAAGTCTAATTCTAACACTAATTCAAACACTAAACCCTAATTTTGACCCCGAAACCCGAAATATTAAACAAAAACCCTAATTTTAACACTATTTTAAACTCAAAACCCTAATTTAACACCAGATCCCTAATTTTGACCCAAAACCCTATTTTAAAATCAAAACCCTAATTCAAACCCTAAACCCTAATTTTGATCATAAACCCTAATTTTAACCTAAAACCGTAATTGTTACCCCGAAGCCCTAAATTTGACCCAGAATCCTAATTTTTCCCAAAACACTAATTTTAACTCAAAACCCTAAATTTAACACAAAACCCTAATTCTAACCTTATTTTTGACCAAAAACCATATTTTAAAGTCAAAACCTAATTCAAACCCTAAACCCTTATTTGGACCCTAAATTTGACGCAGAACCCTAATTTTGACCAGAAACCCAAATTTTTCCCAAAAGCCTAATTCTAAACCTAATTCAAACCCCTAAACCCTAATTTTGACCCATAACCCTAATTTTGACCCGAACCCCTAAATTTTAACCCAAAACCATAATTTTAACCCTATTTTTGACCCAAAACCCTATTTTATCTCAAAACCCTAATTCACCCTAAACCCTAATTCAAACCCTAATTTTGAAACTAAACCCTAAATTTGACCCTAAACCCAAAATTTGACCAAAAAACCTAATTTTGACCCGTAACACTAATTTTAATGCAAAACCCTAATTCTAACCCTATTTTTAACCCGAAACCCTATTTTAAACTCAAAACCCTATTTAAAACCCTAAACCCTAATTCAAACCCTAATTTTGAAACTAAACCCTAATTTTGACCCTAAACCCAAAATTTGACCAAAAAAGCTAATTTTGACCCGTAACCCTAATTTTAATGCAAAACCCTAATTCTAACCCTATTTTGACCCGAAACCCTATTTTAAGCTCAAACCCCTATTTAAAACCCTAAACCCTAAATCTGACCCAGAACCCTAATTTTGAGCCGAAACCCTAATTTTAAACCAAAACCCCAATTCTAACCCTATTTTTGACCCAAAACCCTATTTTTAACTCAAAGCCTTAATTCAAACCTTAAACTCTAATTTTGACACCGAACCCTAATTTTGACCCGAAACCCTAAGTTTACCCAAAATCCTAATTCTACCCCAAATTCTAACACAAAGCCCTAATTTTGACACAGAACCCTAATTTTAACCCAAAACCCTAATTCTAACCCTATTTTTGACCCAAAAACATATCTTTAACTCAAAATCCTAATTCAAACCCTAAACCCTAATTTGTACAGAAAACCCTAATTTTCACCCAAAACCCTAATACTAACCCTATTTTTGACCCAAAACCCTATTTTAAACTCGAAACCCTATTTGAAACCCTAAACCCTAACTTTGACCATAATCCCAAAATTTGACCCAAAAACCTAATTTTGACTCGAAACCCTAATTTTAACCCAAAACCCAATTTCTAACCTTATTTTTTTACCGAAAATCCTATTTTTAACTCAAAACCCTATTTCAAACCGTAAACCCTAATTTTGACCCTAAACCCTAAATTTGACCCCGAACCATAATTTTGACCCGAAACCCCAATTTTACCAAAAACCCTAATTCTAACAGTAATCCCTAATTTTGACCCAGAACCCTAATTTTGACCCGAAACCCCAATTTTACCCAAAACCCTAATTCTAACACTAATCCCTACTTTTGACCAGAACCCTAATTTTAACCTAAAACCCTAATTCTAACCCTATTTTTGACGCAAAAACTTATTTTAAAATCAAAACCCTAATTCAAACCCTAAACCCTAATTTGTACCAAAACCCTATTTTTAACTCAAAACCTTAATTCAAACCCTAAACCCTAATTTTGACCCAAACCCCAAATTCGGACCCAAAACCCAAATTTGGACCCAAAACCCAAGTTTTGACCCAAAACCTTATTTTAAACTCAAAACCCAAATTCAAACCCTAAACCCTAATTTTGATCCTAAACCTTAAATTTGACCAAGAACCCTAATTTTTCCCAAAACCCTAATTTTAACCCAAAACCCTAATCCTAACCCCATTTTTGACCCAAAACCCTATTTTAAACTCAAAACCTAATTCAAACCCTAAACCCTAAATAGGACCCAGAACCCTAATTTTGACTAGAAACCCTAATTCAAACACTAAACCCTAATTTTGAACCAGAACCCGAAATTTTAACCCAAAACCCTAATTTTAACACTATTTTAAACTCAAAACCCTAATTCAAACCTTGACCCAAAACCCTAATTTAACACCAAATCCCTAATTGTGACCGAAAACCCTATTTTAAACTCAAAACCCTAATTCAAACCCTAAACCCTAATTTTGATCATAAATCCTAATTTTAACCCAAAACCCTAATTGTTACCCCGAAGCCCTAAATTTGACCCCGAACGCTATTTTTTTCAAAACCCTAATTTTAACTCAAAACCCTAATTTTAACCCAAAACCCTAATTGTAACCTTATTTTTTACCAAAAACCATATTTTTAAGTCAACCTAATTCAAACCCTAAACCCTTATTTGGACCCTAAATTTGACGCAGAACCCTAATTTTGACCAAACCCAAATTTTACCCAAAAGCCTAATTCTAACCTTAATTCAAACCCCTAAACCCTAATTTTGATCCGAACCCTAATTTTGACCAAAACCCTAAATTTTAACCCAAAACCCTAATTCTAACCTTATTTTTGACCCAAAACCCTATTTTTAAAACAAAGCCCTAATTCAAATCCTAATTTTGAACCTACACCCTAAATTTGACCCATAACCCTAATTTTGATCCGAAACCCTAGTTTTAACCCAAAACCCAAATTCAAACCTTTTGACCCAAAACCCTAATTTTAACCCAAAGCCCTAATTTTGACCCAAAACCCTATTTCAAACCCTAAACCCTAATTTTGATCCGAAACCCAAAATTTGACCCATAACCCTAATTTTAACCCAAATCCCTAATTTTAACCCAAAGCCCTAATTCTAACCCTATTCTTGACCCAAAATCCTATTTTTAACTCAAAACCCTAATTCAAACCCTAAACCCTAATTTTACCTCTAAACCCAAAATTTGACCCGAAACCCTAATTCTAACCCAAAACCCTAATTATGACCCAAAAACCTATTATAACTCAAAACCCTAATTCAAACCCTAAACCCTATGTTTACCCCAAAACCCTAATTTTAACCCAAAGCCCTAATATTGACCTAAAACCCTAATTTTAACACTATTTCTGACCCAAAACCCTATTTTAACTCAAAACCCTATTGCAAACCCTAAACCCTAATTTTTACCCTAAACCCTAAATTTGACCCCGAACCCTAATTTTGATCCGAAACCCTAATTTTACCGAAAACCCTAATTCTAACCCAAATTCTAACCCTAAGCCCTAATTTTGACCCAGAACCCTAATTTTAAACCAAAACCCAAATTCTAACCCTATTTTAGAACCAAAAGCCTATTTCAAACCGTAAGCCCTAATTTTGACCCTAACCCCTAAATTTGACCCCGAACCATAATTTTGACCCGAAACCCCAATTTTACCCAAAACCCTAATTCTAACCCTAATCCCTAATTTTGACCCAGAACCCTAATTTTAACCTAAAACCCTAATTCTAACCCTATTTTGATGCAAAAACTTATTTTAAAATCAAGACCCTAATTCAAAGCCTAAACCCAAATTTGTACCAAAACCCTATTTTTAACTCAAAACATTAATTCAAACCCTAAACCCTAATTTTGACCCAAAACACAAATTTGGACCCAAAACCCAAATTTTGACCCAAAACCCTAATTCTAACCCTATTTTGAACCAAAACCCTATTTTAAACTCAAAACCCTAATTCAAACCCTAAACCCTAATTTTGATCCTAAACCTTAAATTTGACCAAGAGCCCTAATTTTTCCCAAAACCCTAATCCTAACCCTATTTTTGACCCAAAACCCTATTTTAAACTCAAAACCTAATTCAAACCCTAAACCCTAAACCCAGGCGAACAAATCGGCGTTGCTCCGGAGTACTTCCATTATTTTTTCTTTTAAATTCGGCTCGAGTTGACCTCCTAGTTTAGTGCACTGATCGGGCTGTAATCCAAGCTGGAATTTTTCTAACTCCTCGATGGGTTGTGGCCGTTGTTCTTGCACGTCAATCCTCGGGTCTAGTTCAACAGAACTAACTGAGTTTATAGAGTCGTCTTTTCCTCTTTCTAGTGTTTCTTCAGGTGTAGATTTGAGTTTGCTCACACGCAAACTATCTGCATAGCACTATCTGGCCATTTTTTGATCTGCCCGGATAGTAACTATGTCTCCCGAGTTGGAAGGGAACTTCATAGTAAGATGGGGAGTAGAGACCACGACTCCCAACTCGTTCAAGGATGGTCTTCCAATCAAGATATTGTACGATGTTACCGCATTAACCAACACGCACTGACCGTAATAGTTTTGGACGTTTTGCTATCTCCAAAAGTAGTTAGGAGGTCTATGTATCCTTGGGTATCCACCTGCTCTCCAGCAAAATCGACGAGTTTACTGTCGTATGGCTGAATAGATTTTTCTGGGATCCCGAGCTTCTGAAATGTTGAATAATATAGAATATCAGCTGAGGTTCCCTGGTCGATGAGAGTTCTCTTGACGGAGAAGTTGGCCAATTGCACAGTGATTACCATTGGGTCATCCTGATTAGGATCCACACCCAAGAAGTCTTCATCGGAGAAAATAATCGGCGGGGAAATTCTCGGGGGTTTGCCAACTACCGAGTTTACAGCCCGAATAGCCCGTAGGTGTTTTCTCCGGGCTGAACTCGTTGTGCCCCCTCCCGCAAATCTACCTGAAATAGTATTTATTACACCTCGAGAAAGATTATCCTCCGCCTCCTTTCATTCTCGCTCTTCTTCCCTATTTTCTCTTCTTTCATCATTTTGCCGACCACCACCCCTTCCCGGGTTTTGGCCGCCTCCTCTTCTTCTACCTCTGCCACGCCCTTAACCATTGTTGTGACTTCTCTGAACGAAATTATTCAGATGACCAGCTTGCACTAGCTCTTCAATCTTGTCACGCAAGACCCAAAGACTCCTCGGTGGTATGCCCGTAGTTACGATGGTACCGACAATGCTTCTATCGATCAGCATTCTCGGGCGTGTGACCACGGTTGGGGAGTGGCAAAAGTTCCGCGTTGTAGGCTTCCTCAAATACCCGAGCTCGATTGGTGTTGAGGGGGGTATAGTGCTCATACTTTGGCCCCCTATATAAATGCTCGGATGTCTTTGAATTTCTGCTTGTTACCTCCAGCTCTCCTCTTCTCTTTTCCCTCTCGTCTCATCGAAATCATCGGTTCTTTCTCTCTTCTTAGACTCTTCTATTTCTTCCATATTAATGAATCCGACAGCTTTTCTCCTCAACTCATCCATGCTGGATGGAGGCTTTCGAGCTAGATGTCTGGCGAAAGGGCCGGGTTGTAATCCGGTCAAGATAGTATGCAGTGCGACATCGGCACTGAGATTCCGGATCAGGACAGTCTCTTTGCTGAACCTGGCCATAAAATCACACAGAGACTCGTTTTTTTCTTGCTTAAAATTTACCAACGAAGCCGAGGTTTTTTGATGAGCTTGGCTCGTGGCAAACTGAGCATTGAATTTAATCATAAACGTGTCAAAGGAGTCAATTGACATCGCGGTAGCTGTGTATACCAGCTTAACTCATCGTCTTTCGTAGTAGTAGGGAAGACTATACACATAACAAGCATCATCATTGGTAAAGAGATATATTTGGGTGGTAAAAGCATCTAAATGACGCTTCGGATCCGTGCTTGCCATCATACCGTCAATGTTTATTGATTTGTAATTGGCTGGTTGAGGAACTTCCATGATGGCATCGGTGAAGGGATGTCTCGGCTTCCGCGCTAGCCCCTTTCATTGGGCCTATTTACCTGAAGTGAAAGTTCAGCGGCTTGTCTAGGAAATTCCCCTCGTCTCTTCGGTCAACATGATGAGAAACACGGGGTTGTGAGATTCCTTCTTCTCTCTGCGTGTTTCCGGGATCCTTCATTCCCACTGCCTCAGCGCTCTTTCTCATGAGGAGAAGAGGCAGATCTTTCTCTCGCTTTGTTCTCGCTTCACGATGGCTGTTTCGCCGACGAATCTCTTCATTCTCCCTTCTCGGCATTGCCACCGCGCGAGAAGTTCTTGAATAATGGGATTGTCGGTCATCGCCGATGGGTTTGTGGATCGTTCTCCATTATCCTCATTGTTGGCATTCTCCAGCCCTCTCTCTCTGCCGTTCTCTCGCCTCCTTGTCCTCACCATTGTATGTGGTATGGGAAAATTTTGCTTCTATTCCCACAGACGGCGCCAATGTTCCGTCCAAATATCTCAAGTAAGAGATACTCGTCCGGTGAAACTCTGTGGGAGTATTTATGGAATAGCTTGACAGAATTGATATTCTGCTCCTACGTATCCCAAGTGGGAATCAAAGCAACGTAGTTCTAAGTGAGGGGGTTGATCCCCTATTTATAGAGATTTTTAAGTATAACAGTTTTAGTTGGACTGTTTTTGAGATCGTATCTATCTTTAGATATTATGACAAAATTATGTTGTTATCATAACTAGATAAGGATAAGGCTCCGAGTTATACGGAGAGATATTTGAATAATCGAGTAAGATGTTTGACCAAGTCAGTTGTGACTGGATTGCACGGGACCGAGATGTCTTCATCCGCGGTCTATGATGGGATAGGTCCGAGTATTTATCCTCGGCTAACAAGTGTATTAACAAGTCCTCGGCTTTGGAGGAGTTTGGGTCAAGGCCAATTTACAGGAGTAAGCTTGGTCGATCTGGTCTTGTATTTTCGATCAGTACAGACCCGAAACCCTAAATTTTAACCCAAAACCCTAATTTTAACCCTATTTTTTACCCAAAACCCTATTTTAATCTCAAAACCCTAATTCACTCTAAACCCTAATTTTGATCCTAATACTAATTTTAATCCAAAACCCTATTTGTAACCCAAAGCCCTAATTTTGGCCCAAAACCCTAATTCTAACCCTATTTTTGACCCAAAACCCTATTTTAAACTCAAAACCCTACTTCAAACACTACTACAGAAAAGAGCTTCAGTAGCGCTTTTTTTTTGCCTTTAGTAGCGCTTCAGAGCGCTATCTATTCACCCGCTACTGAAGGTGGGAGAGATTCAATAGCGCTTAAAAAAGCGCTACTGAAAGTAGGAATAGGTAGCGCTTCCTTGAGAAAGCGCTGTCTAAAGTTGGTAATTACACAATCTATTACATACTTTAGGCAGCGCTTTCTCAAGGAAGCGCTGTCTATTTGTCACTTTAGACAGCGTTTTTTCAAGAAAGCGCTACTGAAAGTAGGAATAGGTAGCGCTTCTTTGAGAAAGCGCTGTCTAAAGACAATCTATTATATACTTTAGACAGCGCTTTCTCAAGGAAGCGCTGTCTATTTGTCACTTTAGGCAGCGTTTTTTCAAGAAAGCGCTACTGAAAGTAGGAATAGGTAGCGCTTCCTTGAGAAAACGCTGTCTAAAGACAATCTATTACATACTTTAGGCAGCGCTTTCTCAAGGAAGCGCTGTCTATTTGTCACTTTAGACAACGTTTTTTCAAGAAAGCGCTACCTATCCCCCTTTTTTTTTATTCACTGTTTTTCTACATTTCCCACCTGCACCACCATCCCTCATCAATTCACAGTAGCACTGCATTTAGGTACATCACACACATACACATATATAATTAATGTACAAAGCTTACATATTGGCAAGCATATATATATATATATATATATAAACCAAACCAAATATCAAAATCATGCATATATAACCAATTAATTAAGTAATATACTTTAACACAATTCACAGTAACGTTTACACATAACCAATTATACTATTTAAGTCCATAAACCAAAAGGTCGCTAACCTACACTAGATACTAGCTAATCAACACACTAGTAATTATAACCAATTTGTGCATGCTGCTTCCATCTTCTGCTTGATCGCACAAAGTCTTTGTTGTCGGCCTGCATAAGATACACATACAAATCACTTGCACATACACACAAGTCTAATAATATAGGAGAGACACTACCTAGCATAATATCAGAGTATGTCGTACCTTTTAATTGTTGATAAATTTCATAACCAACATTTCATGCATAAAGATAGTAAAATTTATTCTTAATAGCAACTATTTGAAAAGATTTGTCATTGATAAAATCTCCAAAACAATTCTTTTGAAACTTCTCACTGATTATGTTTTAATTCACTGATTTCTTCCCGACCACATAACCAATGAAGGGCGGCGATGCTTGAATTAATATATTATCTTCTGCAAATTTAAGACAATGAATTGCCAACCTGACTACCAAAAAAACTTGTAGGAACAAGATTACCTTAGCTCTCATTGATTGATCTAGCAATATGTTGGCAGACTTCAAATCTCGATGTATGACGGGCGGGACAGCCTGTTCCATGCATATTCGGATTAACTGGATACATTTTCACACAATATAAAGGAAAGTGCATCGTGGAACGTACATACTCCTTCATGAAGGTATTCTATTCCTTGTGAAATATCAAGAGCAATTTGCAGCCTTTCATCCCAACTCAATTTCTTTTCTTCACCTAGATGCAACAACATATTATTGTCAATGGAGAAAATCGGAAAGAAATCGAGAAATCAGAAAAATTTAAGAATAAAGGAAAAATCGAGAAAGGAAAAAATTACGAAATTAATAAATCACGGAGAAAATTTCTCAATGGAGAAAATTTATAAATTAAAAAGGAAAAATCAAAAAGAAAAACTCTAACGATTGTGTGTCTACTAAAAACAAGTAAATAAAGTAAGATTTGCCTGTCTATTTGACATAATCATGCAACTCTTGACATGCAGCTGTCACATTAAGAAAAAATCTTAAGATTCTTCGTTTCTTACCATATAGAAGATTTGCTAAACTTCCATTACTCATGAACTGATAAACCAAGATGCGGTGTCCTTTTTCTACACAATATCCAACCAAATTCACAAGATTCCTATGATGTAGCCTTCCTAGCGTAAAGCACTGGACCAACATATTGTTAAAATCAAAAAAGTTTAACAAGCTTAGCTGGTGACTAATGTTAGATTTACAGCCTAGTCCTCTAAGTTAATAATATTAGAACTAATGTCACCTTGTAAATCAAGTGCAAGTGACCTTCCCCGCCCAACTTAAATTACACATACATTCCGACATGAAAAAGTAAGGAACTCAATGCCTCTTTAGGCATGTGCAATGAACCATGGCAAAATGCAAATACAAACTCGTAATTTCTTAGATCATTCAGGAATGGTGATGTTCCAAAATAGTTTGAAGTAACAGATATACACTATACCTCTCTCGTATATTGACCGAATTTCAGGTTAACTTCGAGCAATAAAATCTTTTATGTATGTATAGGGTTATTTATGCAAATGTGGATAATTATTACCTGCATGCTCCTCTCAATTTAGCACTTTGATTCAGGCCAACCAGCAAGCATCAACATATTTATGAATTTTACACTGGTTTAATGCTTTCAAATTTAATATGTTTATGAATCTCTCAATCATCTAAGGAAATGTTGGACGAGTGGAGGAGAAATTAGTCTCTCTTATAAGAACAAGGAAGATATGCGAAATTGTGCAAATTATAGAGTGATTAAGCTCATCAGCCATGCCATACTATGAAGTCATGCGAGAGGGTAATTGAGTGGAGATGAAGACAAGAGAATCACATTACTGAAAATCAATTTGGTTTTACGTCGGGGAGGTCGAGAATGAAAGCAATACCACTTGCTATGATGATTTGGAAAAGGTGTGCAATAGGGTGACAAGAGAAGTATTGTGGAAGGCCTAGAGAAGAAAGGGGTTCATATTGCCAATATGCGAGTTATCAAGGATATGTATATGAGGGGGTCACGACTAGTGTGAGAACAAAAGGTGGGGTGATATAATATTTTCCTATAACTATAGGACTTTACCAAGGGTAAACTTTGAGCCCCTATCTTTTTACCTTGATCTTAGATGTGCTTAATGAGCATACCCAAGAGTCGGTGTCAAGATGGATGCTTTTTGAAAATGATATAGCCCTAGTTGGAGCGTCGAGAGAGGAAATACATGGGAAGTTAGAGTTGTGGAGACAATCTCTAGAAACACATGCCTTTCTCTTAAGTAGAAGTAAGACAGTATATAAAATGTAAGTTTAGCAAGAGGGGTATCAAACATTACCTTAGGCGAAAATTGGAGACCATACCATACTACAAGTCACATGGTTTAAATATCTCAGGCCCATCATACAAAACGATAGAGAAATAGAGGGAGATGTAGACCCCATAGGATTCAAG
This sequence comes from Sophora flavescens, assembly GCA_030762895.1. NCBI lineage: Eukaryota > Viridiplantae > Streptophyta > Magnoliopsida > Fabales > Fabaceae > Sophora > Sophora flavescens. The sequence goes on along the minus strand of JAUPTC010000010.1, from coordinate 15,700,183 downwards.
CAGGGTGGATGAAATGGAGGAGTGCTTAAGGTGCTATTTGTGATAGAAAGGTATTGCTTAAGCTCAACGGATAATTTTACCGCACAACTAATAACACCTACAATGTTGTATGGATCTGAATGTTGGGTAGTAAAAAGCCAATGAGAATAAACTCAACGTATCAGAGGTGAGAATATTGCGTTGGATGAGTAAACATACTAGACAAGATAGGATTAGGAATGAATGCATTAGAAAGAAAGTCGGGGTAGCACCTATTGTAGATAAGATAGTAGAATCTTGCCTTAAGTGGTTTGGGCATGAATGGATAAGACTTGTAGAAGCCTCAGTAGGGAGAGGGCAGCATAGTCGCTAGAGGCAGAGCAAGATCTAGAAAAACTATAAGCGAAACAATTAAGAAGGGTTTAGAGGTCAATGGTTTCTCTAAAGACATGATTTACGATAGAACACTATGACCATTTAATCCATGTAACCGACCCCACCTATTGGGAAAAAGCTTAGTTGTTGTTGTTGATTATGAATCTCTCAATCAAAAGAAAGGAACGAAAAAATGGCAAGGGAAATAATAATATAAGATAACTTGAGAATCCTTTTCCAATACTGCATAAATCAATAGTAAATATTATAAAACAAAATCTGCATCCCGAAAACCTGGTATGTAAATAGTTGTTTTCTTATAGTTATTTTCTTATACCTCTGTTCAGAATTCTTTCTCCCCTTGTTTGGAATTGGGTGCAAGCACCTTCACAGCTACCACCTCTCCTGTATGCATTGTGGCTTTATAAACTGTGCCAAATGATCCTTGTCCCAAAGTAGTCGTGAAATTTTGTGTGGCCTTCTGAATTTCTCTCAGAATACGCTTTCGGATACACCATTACAAAAGTTAACGTCCCTCTAATCGTTCTTTTTGTTTGTAATAACATGTCCTGCTTTCTCCTTTTCTTTTTTCTTCCAAAATAATGTTCAATGCAAATAAAATTTTGATTGCTCTGTCTTATAAAGAAATTCCCTTATAAAAGGACAATAAAAACTTCCCAATTCAGCAAATTAAATAATCAAAAGATTTTGATATCAGCAGTTATATGCTTGTCATTCCAGTAGTAGATATCATTCATAATCAGAACAGTATGGAAACAAGAATGGAAGATTAAACTTCATAGTTCATGCTCAAGAGAGAAATCTACATACTTGTTAAAAAAGAGTAACTAATCAGTCTCCATATATAGCTGAAGTCTCTCCTCTTCACATTGTTAAAAAATGAAATGAAAATACCTGGGAGACAGTTAACCAGAACTAAAAATAATGAAACTGCTTGTATTCAATATGTCAAGGGAAAACCACAAAACCAAGTGAACAAACAGTTGGGTAGAATCTATACCCAAAAGATTCATTGGACAGACTAAACTACAAAAGCAACAAATAAGGTGTAAATCCCAAAGGTGTATCATATACAGATATGACAAGGGTCCTAGAAATAGAGCCCTTCTTTCTTTCCCTAATATTGACATTCGACCATAAATACTTCACAAAAGATCTAAAATTTGATGGCAAGTAAAAGGTCAAAAGTACTATCTCATATTAATAAATTGAATGTTGAATACATCATATGGTTCTTTAGAACATAGCAAGTTTTGAGGTATATGTCATATAGTCATAACTCAAATTATAAACAAAGCCTATGTCTTCAATCATGGGTCAGTTGTGGTTGCACACATCATGAATCATCACTGATCATCTCATGATAAACCAAAACCACTAGCTAGTTAGGAACTAACTAACTACAAATTTTGATGAATGCATATCTCTTGAAGTAATGACAATCTAGCCTTGTTAACAGTATTAAAGAAGAGGAATATATGTTCCTCAAGATCCTCAAGCAGGTTTTCAAAACTCTGGAATAGATTTTCCACCTTCTTGCATAGATTTTCTCTGGAATCATGTGCTACAGTTAATAGTTTACATGTGTGAGTAAGAATATAACAATATATATGATTATCATAATGTTCTTCTAACACAACACTGTTTTCTTTTTCCATTTTTGTAACTAAACATAAGAATGTTTTTATGTCATTGTATCAACATGATCACAAAGTCTTGCTTACAAATATTATTGAGTTATCATAGTTTAACTTTGCTCATGTGTATTTGAATAGGTAATGTTGAAGCCTCCAAGTCCTGATCCATTAATGGGAAGTGCAGACAATAAGATTATAGACTTCACGAGAGTAGATACACGATTACCAAATGGCCATACCTTCATGGAACGAAACGAAGTCATAGAAGCTCCCAACCTACGTAACCCTGAACTCAAGTGGTGTGATCAAGTGATAAAGAACAACTTTCTTGCCCCATTAATGAACAAGAATGCAAAAAGAAGAAGCTGTGTTGTAGAAAGAAGTCCTAGCAACCTATCTATAAGCATTGGAGTTGAAGGAGAAACCGAGAATGGCAAAGCAGATGTATCCCGAGAAAATATTAATGGGGAATCATTCGGATGGTGAATACAAACAACGAAACTCCATTAGAACAGAATCGGTAAAACCAAAGGGTGAGAAAGTTTCTGAAGATTATAGATCGCCTTCTTACTTTGCAACAACATGATTGGACCTAAACAGACATGGAGATAATGAGGCTGCAACCAGTTGTAAACAACTGGACTTGAATGGATTCAGTTGGAACTGAAAGAATGGACAAGGCGAATTATACAGAAAACGTGGCTACTCCAATTTCTGATTCTGATTCTGCCATAAGTGGACGATGGCAAGAACAGTGTATTATTACAATATCTATCAGCTAAGTGGCCACTGGCCAGATATGAATTCTATTTTTAGTAGAAGTTGCAGCTAACAGAACACTGAAATGTAGAAGAGAGTAAAAGAATACAAAATCTTGTCTTTTTTGGTGGTTAACATATTCTCCTTAGCTTCCAGATATTTACTTTTTGGTGCAAATTAAAAACCACAATACCAAATCAAAACACAAACAACTTACCTACAACAATTTGCAGCTGCATACGCCCTGCACTTGGGACAGCTCCAATCACTCAACAGCTCCACCTCTGCTGCTTTCTCCCCATATCTAATTCAACACAACAAAACATTCATTAGGAAAAACACACCCAAATATACATTACTATAACTTTGTACTTAACAAACCAGAATCATTCTTCAAATTAATAAACAAATTTAAAAGAAATATAAAAGACCAATGTTTATATTGCTGAGCCTAACCTGTTAAGAAGGCATTTGTGGCAAAATTTAATGGGACAAGGCTTCCCAGCCTTCAGATTCTTACATGATGCTGCCAAATCCCTTGTTTTTTGACGGCACTTCAATACAAAAAAATAAAGCAAAAACATAGAGGTGCCAATTAAATGAGGTTTTAAACTGAAAAACTAAATAAAAATAAAGCACAACAAACACGCCCAAATTGCACAAACAAAACGCCACACACAGACACATACAAATTGCAGTAACAAAAAATAAACTAGGAAGACTACAAAATCCAAAACCTTACCGTTGCACGTCAATTGCGGCTTCGGATTTCAATTTAAAACCCTAATAATCACATTCAGCTTTTTCTTCCATAGAAAAAATTTGAAATGGGTATTCATAAAAAAAATACCTGATGGCAAGTTTTGCCATTTGCAGAATCATATATTCTGCTTCCGACTACTCGAACCCCGGCGCTCTTGGTATGCTTCGCTTTCTGTCCAGGAACTTGAACCTCATTGGCATGGTTCTGTTCATGAGAAGAGAATTGGGTTTCCACCATCTTGTATAATTATTCTTTCTACCGCCTTATGTTAAATGCCATATGAACTAAGACTAAGTTCCTAGTTTCTTGCTTTTACACCCAAAAAGGCAAAAACAGGAAAAATTCGTCATGCAATGCATGTTCCAATGTTCAAATGAGTAGCTTAAAACCAACTTTGTGTTCATGATGATTAATTTTTATCATAGAGGTGCCAAATTAAACCAATAGCGCATAGAGAATTTACCTTTCGTGATCTTCCACTCTCGAATGGGTCCCTGCAATATAGAAGCTATTGTGAACCTGGGAGGGTGAGTTGGTGGCAGAAATTGGGGGTTAGGGTTCTGAAATTTCAACAACAAATAAGAAACTGAGTGAGAGGATGAAGCATACCTTGGACGTAGATCTCGATGATGATGAAATTCCTTGGATTCATCTGCGGAGATCTGAGTGAGAGAGAGCGCGAAGACGAAGGGGGTTGGTCAGAGGAGAAGGCGAAGGCGAGAGAGCAATATCCTCTGTGAGCACGTACGCTTCGTTTCGTTTGCTTCTGGCTTCCTCTGTGAGCAGAGGAGAGGGAGACACACGCGATGAAGGGGAAGGGTTTCAGAAAGAGTGGCGCGATGAAGGGTTTGAGAAGAGTCGCGCGAGAAGCTGAGGGAAATATTTAGTAAAAGGGGAATAGATAGCGCTTCTTTGAAAAAGCGCTATCTATTCTCTTACTTATAGTAGCGCTTTCTCAAGAAAACGCTATCTATTCTCGTACTTATAGTAGCGCTTTCTCAGGAAAACGCTATCTATTCCTATCAATCTACATTCAGTAGCGTTTCCTTGAAGGAGCGCTGTCTTAGAATAAGGAATAGATAGCGCTCTCTTAAGGAAGCGCTATTAAAAAGCTTCCGCCTATTTTTAAGTAGCGTTTTTTATTGAAGCGTTACTGAAAGTGCGCTACTAAAACCCTTTTCTGTAGTAGTGAAACCCTAAACCCTAATTTTGACCCTAAACTCTAAATCTTACCCATAACCCTAATTTTGACCCAAAACCCTAATTTTAAACCAAAACCCTAATTCTAACCCTATTTTTGACCCAAAACCCTATTTTTAACTCAAAACCTTAATTCAAACCCTAAACTCTAATTTTGAGCCAAAACCCTAATTTGGACCCAATACCCAAATTTTAACCCCAAACCCTAATTCTAACATTATTTTTGACCCAAAACCCTATTTTAACTGAAAACCTTAATTCAAACCCAAAACCCTAATTTTGACCCAAAACCCAAATTTGGACCCAAAACCCAAGTTTTGACCCAAAACCCTAATTCTAACCCTATTTTGACCCAAACCCCAATTTTTAACTCAAAACCCTAATTCAAACCCTAAACCCTAATTTTGACCCTAAACCCAAAATTTGACCCAAAAACCTAATTTTGACCCGTAACCCTAATTTTAACGCAAACCCCAAATTCTAACCCTATTTTTGACCCAAAACCCTATTTTAAACTCAAAACCCTATTACAAACCCTAACCCTAAATTTGACCCTAAACCCTAAATTTGACCCCGAACCCTAATTATGACTCGTAACCCTAATTTTAACGCAAAACCCTAATTCTAACCCTATTTTTGACCCAAAACCCTATTTTAAACTCAAAACCCTAATCCCTAAATATGACCCAGAACCCTAATTTTGAACCGAAACCCTAATTTTAAACCAAAACCTTAATTCTAACCCCATTTTTGACCCAAAACCCTAATTTAACTCAAACCTCAATTCAAACCCTAATCTCTAATTTTGACCCAAAACCCTAATTTGGACCCAATACCCAAATTTTAACCCCAAACCCTAATTCTAACCTTATTTTTGACCCAAAACCCTATTTTAAACTTAAAACCCTAATTCAAACCCTAAACCCTAATTTTTATCTTAAACCCTAAATTTGACCAAGAACCCTAATTTTTCCCAAAACCCTGATTTTTACTCAAAACCCTAATTTTAACCCATATCCCTAATTCAAACCCTAAACCCTAATTTTGACCCTAAACGCAAAATTTGACCCGAAACCCTAATTTTAACCCGAAACCCTGATTCTGACCCTAAAACTATTTTTAACTCAAAACCCTAATTTTGACCATGAACCCTAATTTTGACCCTAAGCCTAAAATTTGACCCGAAACCCTAATTTTATCCCAAAGCCCTAATTTTGACCTAAAACCCTAATTCTAACCCTATTTTTAACCCAAAACCCTATTTTAAACTCAAAACCCTATTACAAACCCTAAACCCTAATTTTGACACAAAACCCTAAATTTGACCCAAAAACCTAATTTTGACCCGTAACCCTAATTTTAACGCAAAACCCTAATTCTAACCCTATTTTTGACCCAAAACCCTATTTAAATCCATAATCACTAAATCTGACCCGTAACCCTAATTTTGACCCGAAACCCTTATTTTAAACCAAAACCTTAATTTTAACCCAAAGCCCTAATTTTGACCCAAAACCCTAATTCTAACCCTATTTTTGACCCTAAACCAAAAATTTGACCGGAAACCCTAATTCTAACCGTATTTCTGACCCAAAAACCTATTTTTAACTCAACCCTAATTCAAACCCAAAACCCTATGTTTGACCCAAAACCCTAATTTTAACCCAAAGCCCTAATTTTGACTAAAACCCTAATTCTAACACTATTTTGACCCGAAACCCTAATTCAACACTATTTTTGACCTAAACACATATCTTTAACTCGAAACCCTAATTCAAACCCTAAACCCTAATTTATACAAAAAAACCCTAATTTTGACCCAAAACCTTAATTTTAACCCAGAGCCCTAATTTTGACCCAAAACCCTAATACTAATCCTATTTTTGACCCAAAACCCTATTTTAAACTCAAAACCCTATTTCAAACCCTAAACCCTAACTTTGACCATAAACCCAAAATTTGACCCAAAAACCTAATTTTGACTCGAAACCCTAATTCTAACGCAAAACCCTAATTCTAACCCTATTTTTGACCCAAAACCCTATTTTTAACTCAAAACATTAATTCAAAACGTAAACCCAAATTTGGACCCAAATCCCAAATTTGGACCCAAAACCCAAGTTTTGACCCAAAACCCTAATTCTAACCCTATTTAGACGCAAAACACTATTTTAAACTCAAAACCCTAATTCAAATCCTAAACCCTAATTTTGATCCTAAACCTTAAATTTGACCAAGAAACCAAATTTTTTCCAAAACCCTAATTTTAACCCAAAACCCAAATTCTAACCCTATTTTGACCCAAAACCCTATTTTAAATTCAAAACCTAATTCAAACCATAAACCCTAAATTTGACCCAGAACCGTAATTTTGACCTGAAACCCTAATTTTACCCAAAAGCCTTATTCTAACCCAAATTCAAACCCTAAACCCTAATTTTGACCCGAAACCCTAATTTTTAAACCAAAACCCTAATTTTGACACTATTTTTAACTCAAAACCCTAATTTTGACCCAAAACCCTATTTTAAACTCAAAACCCTAATTCAAACCCTAAACCCTAATTTTGATCCTAAACCATAAATTTAAACCAAAACCCTAATTGTAACCCGAAGCCCTAAATTTGACCCCGAACCCTAATTTTTCCCTAAACCCTAATTTTAACTCAAAACCCTAATTTTAACCCAAAACCCTAATTCTAACCTTATTTTTGACCAAAAACCCTATTTTAAACTCAAAACCTAATTCAAACCCTAAACCCTTATTTGGACCCTAAATTTGATGCAGAACCCTAATTTTGACCAGAAACCATAATTTTACCCAAAAGCCTAATTCTAACCCTAATTCAAACCCTAAACCCTAATTTTGACCCAGAACCCTAATTTTGACCCTGAAACCCTAAATTTTAACCCAAAACCCTAATTCTGACCTTATTTTTAACCCAAAACCCTATTTTTAACACAAAGCCCTAATTCAAACCCTAATTTTGAAACTAAACCCTAAATTTGACCCAGAACCCTAATTTTGATCCGAAACCCTAATTTTAACGCAAAACCCAAATTCAAACCCTAAACCCTAATATGGACCCAAAACCCAAATTTTGACCCAAAACCCTAATTTTAACTCAAAGCCCTAATTTTGACCCAAAACCCTAATTCTAACCATATTTTTGACCCAAAACCCTATTTCAAACCCTAAACCCTAATGTTGACCCTAAACCCAAAATTTGACCCAGAACCCTAATTTTGACCCGAAACCCTAATTTTAACCCTATTTTTTACCCAAAACACTATATTAAACTCAAAAACCAATATCAAACCCTAAACCCTAAATCGACCCAATCCTAATTTTGACCCGAAACCCTAATTTTAAACCAAAACCCCAATTCTAACCCTATTTTTGACCCAAAACCCTATTTTTAACTCAAAACCTTAAATCAAACCCTAAACTCTAATTTTGACCCAAAACCCTAATTTGGACCCAATACCCAAATTATAACCCCAAACCCTAATTCTAACCCTATTTTTGACCCAAAACCTAATTCAAACCCTAAACCCTAATTTGGACCCCAAATATGACCCTAACCCTAATTTTGACCCAAAACCCTAATTTTACCCAAAAGCCTAATTCTAACCCTCACCAAAACCCTAATTTTAACCCAAAACCCAAAATTTAACCCAAAGCCCTAATTTTGACCCAAAACCCTAATTCTAACCCTATTTTTGACCCAAAATCCTATTTTTAACTCAAAACCCTAATTCAAACCCTAAACCCAAAATTTGACCCGAAACCCTAATTCTAACCCCAAAACCTATTTTTAACTCAAAACCCTATTACAAACCCTAAACCCTAATTTTGACCCTAAACCCAAAATTTGACCCAAAAACCTAATTTTGACCCGTAACCCTAATTTTAATGTAAAACCGTATTCTAACCCTATTTTTGACCCGAAACCCTATTTTAAACTCAAAACCCTACTTAAAACCCTAAACCCTAAATCTGACCCAGAACCCTAATTTTGACCCGAAACCCTAATTTTAAACCAAAACCCCAATTCTAACCCCTATTTTTAACCCAAAACCCTATTTTAAACTCAAAACCTTAATTCAAACCTTAAACTCTAATTTTGACCCCGAACCCTAATTTTGACCCGAAACCCTAAGTTTACCCAAAATCCTAAATCTCACCCAAATTCTAACCCTAAGCCCTAATTTTGACACAGAACCCTAATTTTAACCCAAAACCCTAATTCTAACCCTATTTTTGACCCAAAAACATATCTTTAACTCAAAACCCTAATTCAAACCCTAAACCTTAATTTGTACAGAAAACCCTAATTTTGACCCAAAACCCTAATACTAACCCTATTTTTGATCCAAAACCCTATTTTAAACTCAAAACCCTATTTCAAACCCTAAACCCTAACTTTGGCCATAATCCCAAAATTTGACCCAAAAACCTAATTTTGATTTGAAACCTTAATTTTAACCCAAAACCCAAATTCTAACCTTAATTTTTACCCAAAACCCTATTTTTAACTCAAAACCCTAATTCAAACCATAAACCCTATGTTGGACCCAAAACCCTAATTTTTACCCAAATCCCTAATTTTGACCTAAAACCCTAATTCTAACCCTATTTTTGACCCAAAACCCTATTTCAAACCCTAAACCCTAATTTTGACCCTAAACCCTAAATTTGTCCGCGGACCCTAATTTTGACCCGAAACCCTAATTTTACCGAAAACCCTAATTCTAACCCAAATTCTAACCCTAAGCCCTAATTTTGACACAGAACCCTAATTTTAAACCAAAACCCTAATTCTAACCCTATTTTAGAACCAAAACCCTATTTCAAACCGTAAACCCTAATTTTGACCCTAAACCCTAAATTTGACCCCGAACCATAATTTTGACCCGAAACCCCAATTTTACCCAAAACCCTAATTCTAACCCAAATCCCTAATTTTGACCAAGAACCCTAATTTTAACCTAAAACCCTAATTATAATCCTATTTTTGACGTAAAAACTTATTTTAAAATCAAAACCCTAATTCAAACCCTAAACCCTAATTTGTACCAAAACCCTATTTTTAACTCAAAACCTTAATTCAAACCCTAAACCCAAATTTGGACCCAAAACCCAAATTTGGACCCAAAACCCAAGTTTTGACCCAAAACCCTAATTCTAACCCTATTTTGACCCAAAACCCTATTTTAAACTCAAAACCCTAATTAAAACCCTAAACCCTAATTTTGATCATAAACCGTAAATTTGACCAAGAACCCTAATTTTAACCCAAAACCCTAATCCTAACCCTATTTTTGACCCAAAACACTATTTTAAACTGAAAACCTAATTCAAACCCTAAACCCTAAATAGGACCCAGAACCCTAATTTTGACCAGAAACCCTAATTTTACCCAAAAGCCTAATTCTAACCCTAATTCAAACACTAAACCCTAAATTTGACCCAGAACCCTAATTTTGACCCGAAACCCGAAATTTTAACCCAAAACCCTAATTTTAACACTATTTTAAACTCAAAACCCTAATTCAAACCTTGACCCCAAACCCTAATTTAACACCAAAACCCTAATTTTGACCCATAACCCTATTTTAAACTCAAAACCCTAATTCAAACCCTAAACCCTAATTTTGACCATAAACCCTAATTTTAACCCAAAACCCTAATTGTTACCCCGAAGCCCTAAATTTGACCCCGAACCCTAATTTTTCCCAAAACCCCAATTTTAACTCAAAACACTAATTTTAACCCAAAACCCTAATTCAAACCTTATTTTTGACCAAAAACCATATTTTAAAGTCAAAACCTAATTCAAACCCTAAACCCTTATTTGGACCCTAAATTTGACGCAGAACCCTAATTTTGACCAGATACCCAAATTTTACCCAAAATCCTAATTCTAACCCTAATTCAAACCCCTAAACCCTAATTTTGACCCAGAACCCTAATTTTGACCCGAAATCCCCTAAATTTTAACCCAAAACCCTAATTCTAACCTTATTTTTGACCCAAAACCCTATTTTTAACACAAAGCCCTAATTCAAACCCTAATTTTGAAACTAAACCCTAAATTTGACCCAGAACCCTAATTTTGATCTGAAACCCTAGTTTTAACCCAAAACCCAAATTCAAACCCTAAACCCTAATATGGACCCAAAACCCAAATTTTGACCCAAATCCCTAATTTTAACCCAATGCCCTAATTTTGACCCAAAACCCTAATTCTAACCGTATTTTTGACCCAAAACCCTATTTCAAACCCTAAACCCTAATTTTGACCCGAAACCCTAAATTTGACCCAGAACCCTAATTTTAACCCAAATCCCTAATTTTAACCCAAAGCCCTAATTCTAACCCTATTCTTGACCCAAAATCCTATTTTTAATTCAAACCCTAATTCAAACCCAAAACCCTAATTTTACCCCAAAACCCTAATTTTACCCGAAACCCTAATTTTAACCCAAAACCCTAATTTTAACCCAAAACCCTAATTTTGACCTAAAACCCTAATTTTAACACTATTTCTGGCCCAAAACCCTATTTTAAACTCAAAACCCTATTACAAACCCTAATTTTTACCCTAAACCCTAAATTTGACCACGAACCCTAATTTTGACCCGAAACCCTAATTTTACCCAAAATCCTAATTCTAACCCAAATTCTAACCCTAAGCCCTAATTTTGACACAGAACCCTAATTTCAACCCAAAACCCTAATTCTGACCCTATTTTTGACCACAAAACATATCTTTAACTCAAAACCCTATTTCAAACCCGAAACCCTAATTGGAACGAAAAACCATAATTTTGACCCAAAACCTTAATTTTAATCCAGAGCCCGAATTTTGACCCAAAACCATAATACTAACCCTATTTTTGACCAAAAACCCTATTTTAAACTCAAAACCCTGTTTCAAACCCCAAACCCTAACTTTTACCATAAACCAAAAATTTGACCCAAATACCTAATTTTGACTCGACACCCTAATTTTAACCCAAAACCCTAATTGTAATCTTATTTTTGACCCATAACCCTATTTTTAATTCAAAACCTTAATTCAAACCCTAAACCCTAATTTTGACCCAAAACCCAAATTCAAACCCTATTTTAAACTCAAACCCCTAAAACCTAATTTTGATCCTAAACCTTAAATTTGACACATAGCCCTAATTTTAACCCAAAATCCTATATTTAACTCAAAACACTAATTCAAACCCTCAACCCTAATTTTGACCCTAAACCCAAAATTTGACCCAAAAACCTAATTTTGACCTGTAACCCTAATTTTAACGCAAACCTCTAATTCTAACCCTATTTTGACCCAAAACCCTATTTTAAACTCAAAACCCTATTTCAAACCCTAAACCCTAAATCTGACCCAGAACCCTAATTTTGACCCGAAACCCTAATATTAAACCAAAACCCTAATTCTAACCCTATTTTTGACCCAAAACCCTATTTTTAAGTCAAAACCTTAATTCAAACCCTAAACTCTAATTTTGACCCAAAACCCTAATTTGGACCCAATACCCAAATTTTAACCCCAAACCCTAATTCTAACCTTATTTTTGACCCAAAACCCTATTTATACTTAAAACCGTAGTTCAAAACCTAAACCCTAATTTTGATCCTAAACCCTAAATTTGACCAAGAACACTAATTTTTCCCAGAAACCCTAATTTGGACCCAATACCCAAATTTTAACCCAACCCTAATTCTAACCATATTTTTGACCCAAAACCCTATTTTAAACTCAAAACCCTAATTCAAACCCTAAACCCTAAGTTTGATCCTAAACCCTAAATTTGACCCAGAACCCTAATTTTTCCCAAAACCCTAATTTTAAATCAAAACCCTAATTTTAACTCAAAACCCTAATTCTAGCCATACTTTTGACCCAAAACCCTATTTTAAACACAAAACCTAATTAAAGCACTAAACCCTAATTTGGACCCTAAATTTGACCCAGAACCGTAATTTTGACCCGAAACCCTAATTTTACCCAAAACCCTAATTCTAACCCTAATTCAAACATAAAACCCTAATTTTGACCCATAACCCTAATTTTGACCCGAAATCCTAAATTTTAACCCAAAACCCTAATTCTAACCTTATTTTTGACCCAAAACCCTATTTTTATCACAAAGCCCTAATTCAAACCCTAATTTTGAAACTAAACACTAAATTTGACCCAGAAACCCTAAACCCAAATTTTGATCCGAAACCCTAAATTTGACCAAGAACCCTAATTTTGACCAGAAACCCTAATTTTAAACCAAAACCCTATTTTTAACCCAAATCCCAAATTTTGACAAAAAACCCTAATTCTAACACTATTTTTGGCCCAAAACCCTATTTTAAACTCAAAACCCTATTACAAACCCTAAACCCTAGTTTTGACCCTAAACACTAAATTTGACCCCGAACCCTAATTTTGACCCGAAACCCTAATTTTACCCAAAATCCTAATTATAACCCAAATTCTAACCCTAAGCCCTAATTTTGACACAGAACCCTAATTTTAACCCAAAACCCTAATTCTAACCCAATTTTGATCCAAAAACATATCTTTAACTCAAAACCCTAGTTCAAACCCTAAACCCTAATTTGTACCAAAAACCCTAATTTTGACCTAAAACCTTAATTTTAACCCAGAGCCCTATTTTTGACCCAAAACCCTAATACTAACCCTATTTTTGACCCAAAACCCTATTTTAAACTCAACCCTATTTCAAACCCTAAACCCTAACTTTGACCATAAACCCAAAATTTGACCCAAAAACCTAATTTTCACTAGAAACCCTAATTTTAACCCAAAACCCTAATTCAAACCTTATTTTTGACCCAAAACCCTATTTTAACTCAAAACCATAATTCAAACCCTAAACCCAAATTTTGACCCAAAACCCAAGTTTTGACCGAAAACCCTAATTCTAACCCTATTTTGACCCAAAACCCTATTTTAAACTCAAAACCCTAAACCCTAATTTTGATCCTAAAGCATAAATTTGACCCAGAACCCTAATTTTAACCCAAAACCCTAATTCTAACCCTATTTTTGACCCAAAACCCTATTTTAAACTCAAAACCTAATTCAACCCCTGAACCGTAATTTGGACCCTAAACCCTAAATTTTACCCATAACCCTAATTTTGACCCGAAACCCTAATTTTACCCAAAAGCCTAATTCTAACCCTAATTCAAACCCTAAACCCTAATATTGACCCAGAACCCTAATTTTGACCCGAAACCCTAAATTTTAACCCAAAACCATAATTTTAACCCAATTTTTGACCCAAAACCCTATTTTATCTCAAAACCCTAATTCACCCTAAACCCTAATTTTGATCCTAAAACTAATTTTAATCCAAAACCCTATTTGTAACCCAAAACCCTAATTTTGACCCAAAACCCTAATTCTAACCCTATTTTGACCCAAAACCCTATTTTAAACTCAAAACCCTATTTCAAACCCTAAACCTTAATTTTGACCCTAAACCCTAAATTTTACCCATAACCCTAATTTTGACCCAAACCCCTAATTTTAAACCAAACCCTAATTTGGACCCAATACCCAAATTTTAACCCCAAACCCTAATTCTAACCTTATTTTTGACCCAAAACCCTATTTTAACTCAAAACCTTAATTCAAACCCTAAACCCTAATTTTTAACCCAAAACCCAAATTTGGACCCAAAACCCAAGTTTTGACCCAAAACCCTATTTTAAACTCAAAACCCTAATTCAAACCCTAAACCCTAATTTTGACCCTAAACCCAAAATTTGACCCAAAAACATAATTTTGACCTGTAATCCTAATTTTAACGCAAACCCCAAATTCTAACCCTATTTTTGACACAAAACCCTATTTTAAACTAAAAACCGTAATTCAAACCCTATACCCTAAATTTGATCCTAAACCCAAAATTTGACCCGAAACCCTAATTTTAACCCGAAACCCTAATTCTAACCCTATTTCTGTCCCAAAAACCTATTTTTAACTCAAAACCCTAATTCAAACCCTAAACCCAAAATTTGACCCGAAACCCTAATTTTAACCCAAAGCCCTAATTTTGACCTAAAACCCTAATTCTAATCCTATTTTTGACCCAAAACCCTATTTTAAACTCAAAACCCTATTACAGACCCTAAACCCTAAATTTGACCCTAAACCCTGAATTTGACCCCAAAACCTAATTTTGACCCGTAACCCTAATTTTAACGCAAAACCCTAATTCTAACCCTATTTTTGACCCAAAACCCTATTTTAAACTCAAAACCCAAATCCCAAATCCCTAAATATGTCCCTAAACCCTAATTTTGACCCGAAACCCTAATTTTAAACCAAAACCCTATTTTTAACTCAAAACCTTAATTCAAACCCTAAACTCTAATTTGGACGCAAAACCCTAATTTGGACCCAATACCCAAATTTTATCCCCAAACCCTAATTCTAACCTTATTTTTGACCCAAAACCCTATTTTAAACTTAAAACCCTAATTCAAACCCTAAACCCAAATTTTGATCTTAAACCCTAATTTTTCTCAAAACCCTAATTTTTTTTCAAAACCCTAGTTTTAACCCAAATCCCTAATTCTAACCTATTTTTGACCCAAAACCCTATTTTAAACTCAAAACCTAATTCAAACCCTAAACCCTAATTTGGACGCTAAATTTGAGCCAGAACCCTAATTTTGACCCAGAACCCTAATTTTGACCCGAAACCCTAAATTTTAACCCAAAACCCTAATTTTGACCCTAAACGCAAAATTTGACCCGAAACCCTAATTTTAACCCGAAACCATAATTCTAACCCAATTTCTGACCCAAAAACTATTTTTAACTCAAAACCCTAATTTTGACCCTGAACCCTAATTTTGACCCTAAACCCAAAATTTGACCCGAAACCCTTATTTTAATCCAAAGCCTTAATTTTGACCTAAAACCCTAATTCTAACCCTATTTTTGACCCAAAACCCTATTTTAAACTCAACCATATTACAAACCCTAAACCCTAATTTTGACCCTAAACCCTAAATTTGACCCAAAAACCTAATTTTGACCAGTAACCCTAATTTTAACGTAAAACCCTAATTCTAACCCTATTTTTGACCCAAAACCCTTTTTAAAACCCTAATCACTAAATCTGACCCAGAACCCTAATTTTGACCCGAAACCCTAATTTTAAACCAAAACCCTAATTCTAACCCTATTTTTGACCCAAAACCCTATTTTTAACTCAACCTTAATTCAAACGCTAAACTCTAATTTTGACCCAAAACCTTAATTTGGACCCAATACCCAAATTTTAACCCCAAACCCAAATTCTAACCTTATTTTTGACCCAAAACTCTATTTTAAACTCAAAACCCTAATTCAAACCCTAAACCCTAATTTTGAACTGAAACCCTAAATTTGACCCAGAACCCCAATTTTAACACAAAACCCTAATTCTAACCCTATTTTTGACAAAAAACCCTATCTTAAACTCAAAACCTAATTCAAACTCTAAACCCTAATTTGGACCCTAAATTTGACCCAGAACCGTAATTTTGACCCGAAACCCTAATTTTACCCAAAAGCCTAATTCTAACCCTAATTCAAAACCCTAAACCCTAATTTTAACCCAGAACCCTATTTTTGACCCGAAACCCTAAATTTTAACCCAAAACCCTAATTCTAACCCTAATTTTGAAACAAAACCCTAAATTCGACCCAGAACCCTAATTTTGATGCGAAACCCTAGTTTTAACCCAAAACCCAAATTCAAACCCTAAACCCTAATTTGGACCCAAAACCCAAATTTTGAGCCAAAACCCTAATTTTAACCCAAAGGCCTAATTTTGACCCAAAACCCTAAATCTAACAGTATTTTTGACCCAAACCACTATTTTAAACTCAAAACCCTATTTCAAACCCTAAACCCTAATTTTGAACCGAAACCCTAAATTTGACCCAAAACCCTAATTTTGACCCGAAACCCTAATTTTAAACCAAAACCTTAATTTTAACCCAAAGCCCTAATTTTGACCCAAAACCCTAATTCTAACCCTATTTTTGACCCAAAATCCTATTTTTAACTCAAAACCCTAATTCAAACCCTAAACCCTAATTTTGACCCTAAACCAAAAATTTGACCCAAAACCCTAATTCTAACCGTATTTCTGACCCAAAAACCTATTTTTAACTCAACCCTAATTCAAACCCTAAACCCTATGTTTGACCCAAAACCCTAATTTTAACTCAAAGCCCTAATTTTGACTAAAACCCTAATTCTAACACTATTTTGACCCGAAACCCTAATTTTAACCCGAAACCCTAATTCTAACCCTATTTTTGACCCAAAAACATATCTTTAACTCGAAACCCTAATTCAAACCCTAAACCCTAATTTGTACAAAAAACCCTAATTTTGACCCAAAACCTTAATTTTACCCAGAGCCCTAATTTTGACCCAAAACCCTAATACTAATCCCATTTTTGACCCAAAACCCTATTTTAAACTCAAAACCCTATTTCAAACCCTAAACCATAACTTTGACCATAAAAATTTGACCCAAAAACCTAATTTTGACTCGAAACCCTAATTTTAACGCAAAACCCTAATTCTAACCCTATTTTTGACCACAAACCCTATTTTTAACTCAAAACCTTAATTCAAAACCTAAACCCAAATTTGGACCCAAAACCCAAGTTTTGACCCAAAACCCTAATTCTAACCCTATTTTGACGCAAAACCCTATTTTAAACTCAAAACCCTAATTCAAACCCTAAACCCTAATTTTGATCATAAATCTTCAATTTGACCAAGAACCCTAATTTTTACCAAAACCCTAATTTTAACCTAAAACCCTAATTATAAACCTATTTTTGACCCAAAACCCTATTTTAAACTCAAAACCTAATTCAAACCATAAATTTGACCCAGAACCGTAATTTTGACCCGAAACCCTAATTTTACCCAAAAGCCTAATTCTAAGCCTAATTCAAACCCTGAACCCTAATTTTGACCCAGAACCCTAATTTTGACCCGAAACCCTAAATTTTAACCCACAACCCTAATTTTAACACTTTTTAACTCAAAACCCTAATTCAAACCTTGACCCAAAACCCTAATTTAACACCAAAAACCTATTTCTGACCCTATTTCTGACCCAAAAACCTATTTTTAACTCAAAACCCTAATTCAAACCCTAAACCCTATGTTTGACCCAAAACCTTAATTTTAACCCAAAGCCCTAATTTTGACCTAAAACCCTAATTTTAACCCGAAACCCAAATTTTAACCCGAAACCCTAATTCTTACCACAAAACCAATTTTTAACTATAAACCCTATTTCAAATCCTAAACCCTAATTTTGACCCTAAACCCTAAATTTGACCCGAAACCCTAATTTTAACCCAAAGCCCTATTTTTGACCTAAAACCCTATTTCTAACCCTATTTTTGACCCAAAACCCTATTTTAAACTCAAAACCCTATTACCAACCCTAAACCCTAATTTTGACTCTAAACCCTAAATTTGACCCCGAACCCTAATTTTGACCCTAAACCCTAATTTTACCCAAAATCACAATTCTAACCCAAATTCTAACCCTAAGCCCTAATTTTGACACAACCCTAATTTTAACCCAAAACCCTAATTCTAACCCTAATTTTGACCGAAAAACATATCTTTAACTCCAAACCCTAATTCAAACCCTGAGCCCTAATTTGTACCAAAAACCCTAATTTTGACCCATAACCTTAATTTTTACCCAGAGCCCTAATTTTGACCCAAACCCCTATTTTAAACTCAAAACCCTATTTCAAACCCTAAACCCTAACTTTGACCATAAACCCAAAATTTGTCCCAAAAACCTAATTTTGACTCGAAACCCTAATTTTAACCCAAAACCCTAATTCTAACCTTATTTTTGACCCAAAACCCTATTTTTAACACAAAACCTTAATTCAAACCCTAAACCCTAATTTTGACCCAAAACCCAAATTTGGACCAAAAACCGAAGTTTTGACCCCAAACCCTAATTCTAACCCTATTTTGACCCAAAACCCTAATTTTGACTAAAACCCTAATTCTAACCGTATTTCTGACCCAAAAACCTATTTTTAACTCAACCCTAATTCAAACCCAAAACCCTATGTTTGACCCAAAACCCTAATTTTAACCCAAAGCCCTAATTTTGACTAAAACCCTAATTCTAACACTATTTTGACCCGAAACCCTAATTTTAACCCGAAACCCTAATTCAACACTATTTTTGACCCAAACACATATCTTTAACTCGAAACCCTAATTCAAACCCTAAACCCTAATTTATACAAAAAAACCCTAATTTTGACCAAAAACCTTAATTTTAACCCAGAGCCCTAATTTTGACCCAAAACCCTAATACTAATCCTATTTTTGACCCAAAACCCTATTTTAAACTCAAAACCCTATTTCAAACCCTAAACCCTAACTTTGACCATAAACCCAAAATTTGACCCAAAAACCTAATTTTGACTCGAAACCCTAATTCTAACGCAAAACCCTAATTCTAACCCTATTTTTGACCCAAAACCCTATTTTTAACTCAAAACATTAATTCAAAACGTAAACCCAAATTTGGACCCAAATCCCAAATTTGGACCCAAAACCCAAGTTTTGACCCAAAACCCTAATTCTAACCCTATTTAGACGCAAAACACTATTTTAAACTCAAAACCCTAATTCAAATCCTAAACCCTAATTTTGATCCTAAACCTTAAATTTGACCAAGAAACCAAATTTTTTCCAAAACCCTAATTTTAACCCAAAACCCAAATTCTAACCCTATTTTGACCCAAAACCCTATTTTAAATTCAAAACCTAATTCAAACCATAAACCCTAAATTTGACCCAGAACCGTAATTTTGACCTGAAACCCTAATTTTACCCAAAAGCCTTATTCTAACCCAAATTCAAACCCTAAACCCTAATTTTGACCCGAAACCCTAATTTTTAAACCAAAACCCTAATTTTGACACTATTTTTAACTCAAAACCCTAATTTTGACCCAAAACCTTATTTTAAACTCAAAACCCTAATTCAAACCCTAAACCCTAATTTTGATCCTAAACCATAAATTTAAACCAAAACCCTAATTGTAACCTGAAGCCCTAAATTTGACCCCGAACCCTAATTTTTCCCTAAACCCTAATTTTAACTCAAAACCCTAATTTTAACCCAAAACCCTAATTCTAACCTTATTTTTGACCAAAAACCCTATTTTAAACTCAAAACCTAATTCAAACCCTAAACCCTTATTTGGACCCTAAATTTGATGCAGAACCCTAATTTTGACCAGAAACCATAATTTTACCCAAAAGCCTAATTCTAACCCTAATTCAAACCTTAAACCCTAATTTTGACCCAGAACCCTAATTTTGACCCTGAAACCCTAAATTTTAATCCAAAACCCTAATTCTGACCTTATTTTTAACCCAAAACCCTATTTTTAACACAAAGCCCTAATTCAAACCCTAATTTTGAAACTAAACCCTAAATTTGACCCAGAACCCTAATTTTGATCCGAAACCCTAATTTTAACGCAAAACCCAAATTCAAACCCTAAACCCTAATATGGACCCAAAACCCAAATTTTGACCCAAAACCCTAATTTTAACTCAAAGCCCTAATTTTGACCCAAAACCCTAATTCTAACCATATTTTTGACCCAAAACCCTATTTCAAACCCTAAACCCTAATGTTGACCCTAAACCCAAAATTTGACCCGAAACCCTTATTTTAACCCAAAACCATAATTCTAACCGTATTTTTTACCCAAAACACTATTTTAAACTCAAAACCCTATTTCAAACCCTAAACCCTAAATCTGACCCAGAATCCTAATTTTGACCCGAAACCCTAATTTTAAACCAAAACCCCAATTCTAACCCTATTTTTGACCCAAAACCCTATTTTTAACTCAAAACCTTAAATCAAACCCTAAACTCTAATTTTGACCCAAAACCCTATTTTGGACCCAATACCCAAATTATAACCCCAAACCCTAATTCTAACCCTATTTTTGACCCAAAACCTAATTCAAACCCTAAACCCTAATTTGGACCCCAAATTTGACCCAGAACCCTAATTTTGACCCAAAACCCTAATTTTACCCAAAAGCCTAATTCTAACCCTCACCAAAACCCTAATTTTAACCCAAAACCCAAAATTTAACCCAAAGCCCTAATTTTGACCCAAAACCCTAATTCTAACCCTATTTTTGACCCAAAATCCTATTTTTAACTCAAAACCCTAATTCAAACCCTAAACCCAAAATTTGACCCGAAACCCTAATTCTAACCCCAAAACCTATTTTTAACTCAAAACCCTATTACAAACCCTAAACCCTAATTTTGACCCTAAACCCAAAATTTGACCCAAAAACCTAATTTTGACCCGTAACCCTAATTTTAATGTAAAACCGTATTCTAACCCTATTTTTGACCCGAAACCCTATTTTAAACTCAAAACCCTACTTAAAACCCTAAACCCTAAATCTGACCCAGAACCCTAATTTTGACCCGAAACCCTAATTTTAAACCAAAACCCCAATTCTAACCCCTATTTTTAACCCAAAACCCTATTTTAAACTCAAAACCTTAATTCAAACCTTGAACTCTAATTTTGACCCCGAACCCTAATTTTGACCCGAAACCCTAAGTTTACCCAAAATCCTAAATATCACCCAAATTCTAACCCTAAGCCCTAATTTTGACACAGAACCCTAATTTTAACCCAAAACCCTAATTCTAACCCTATTTTTGACCCAAAAACATATCTTTAACTCAAAACCCTAATTCAAACCCTAAACCTTAATTTGTACAGAAAACCCTAATTTTGACCCAAAACCCTAATACTAACCCTATTTTTGATCCAAAACCCTATTTTAAACTCAAAACCCTATTTCAAACCCTAAACCCTAACTTTGGCCATAATCCCAAAATTTGACCCAAAAACCTAATTTTGATTTGAAACCTTAATTTTAACCCAAAACCCAAATTCTAACCTTAATTTTTACCCAAAACCCTATTTTTAACTCAAAACCCTAATTCAAACCATAAACCCTATGTTGGACCCAAAACCCTAATTTTTACCCAAATCCCTAATTTTGACCTAAAACCCTAATTCTAACCCTATTTTTGACACAAAACCCTATTTCAAACCCTAAACCCTAATTTTGACCCTAAACCCTAAATTTGTCCGCGGACCCTAATTTTGACCCGAAACCCTAATTTTACCGAAAACCCTAATTCTAACCCAAATTCTAACCCTAAGCCCTACTTTTGACCAAGAACCCTAATTTTAACCTAAAACCCTAATTATAACCCTATTTTTGACGTAAAAACTTATTTTAAAATCAAAACCCTAATTCAAACCCTAAACCAAGACCCTAATTTTAACCTAAAACCCTATTATTTTCCAAAACTTTTAAAATCAAAACCTTAATTCAAACCCTAAACCCAAATTTGGACCCAAAACCCAAATTTGGAACCAAAACCCAAGTTTTGACCCAAAACCCTAATTCTAACCCTATTTTGACCCAAAACCCTATTTTAAACTCAAAACCCTAATTAAAATCCTAAACCCTAATTTTGATCATAAACCGTAAATTTGACCAAGAACCCTAATTTTTCCCAAAACCCTAATTTTAACCCAAAACCCTAATCCTAACCCTATTTTTGACCCAAAACACTATTTTAAACTGAAAACCTAATTCAAACCCTAAACCCTAAATAGGACCCAGAACCCTAATTTTGACCAGAAACCCTAATTTTACCCAAAAGCCTAATTCTAACCCTAATTCAAACACTAAACCCTAAATTTGACCCAGAACCCTAATTTTGACCCGAAACCCGAAATTTTAACCCAAAACCCTAATTTTAACACTATTTTAAACTCAAAACCCTAATTCAAACCTTGACCCCAAACCCTAATTTAACACCAAAACCCTAATTTTGACCCATAACCCTATTTTAAACTCAAAACCCTAATTCAAACCCTAAACCCTAATTTTGACCATAAACCCTAATTTTAACCCAAAACCCTAATTGTTACCCCGAAGCCCTAAATTTGACCCCGAACCCTAATTTTTCCCAAAACCCCAATTTTAACTCAAAACACTAATTTTAACCCAAAACCCTAATTCAAACCTTATTTTTGACCAAAAACCATATTTTAAAGTCAAAACCTAATTCAAACCCTAAACCCTTATTTGGACCCTAAATTTGACGCAGAACCCTAATTTTGACCAGATACCCAAATTTTACCCAAAATCCTAATTCTAAACCTAATTCAAACCCCTAAACCCTAATTTTGACCCAGAACCCTAATTTTGACCCGAAATCCCCTAAATTTTAACCCAAAACCCTAATTCTAACCTTATTTTTGACCCAAAACCCTATTTTTAACACAAAGCCCTAATTCAAACCCTAATTTTGAAACTAAACCCTAAATTTGACCCAGAACCCTAATTTTGATCTGAAACCCTAGTTTTAACCCAAAACCCAAATTCAAACCCTAAACCCTAATATGGACCCAAAACCCAAATTTTGACCCAAATCCCTAATTTTAACCCAATGCCCTAATTTTGACCCAAAACCCTAATTCTAACCGTATTTTTGACCCAAAACCCTATTTCAAACCCTAAACCCTAATTTTGACCCGAAACCCTAAATTTGACCCAGAACCCTAATTTTAACCCAAATCCCTAATTTTAACCCAAAGCCCTAATTCTAACCCTATTCTTGACCCAAAATCCTATTTTTAATTCAAACCCTAATTCAAACCCAAAACCCTAATTTTACCCCAAAACCCTAATTTTACCCGAAACCCTAATTTTAACCCAAAACCCTAATTTTAACCCAAAACCCTAATTTTGACCTAAAACCCTAATTTTAACACTATTTCTGGCCCAAAACCCTATTTTAAACTCAAAACCCTATTACAAACCCTAATTTTTACCCTAAACCCTAAATTTGACCACGAACCCTAATTTTGACCCGAAACCCTAATTTTACCCAAAATCCTAATTCTAACCCAAATTCTAACCCTAAGCCCTAATTTTGACACAGAACCCTAATTTCAACCCAAAACCCTAATTCTGACCCTATTTTTGACCACAAAACATATCTTTAACTCAAAACCCTATTTCAAACCCGAAACCCTAATTGGAACGAAAAACCATAATTTTGACCCAAAACCTTAATTTTAATCCAAAGCCCGAATTTTGACCCAAAACCATAATACTAACCCTATTTTTGACCAAAAACCCTATTTTAAACTCAAAACCCTGTTTCAAACCCTAAACCCTAACTTTTACCATAAACCAAAAATTTGACCCAAAAACCTAATTTTGACTCGACACCCTAATTTTAACCCAAAACCCTAATTGTAATCTTATTTTTGACCCATAACCCTATTTTTAATTCAAAACCTTAATTCAAACCCTAAACCCTAATTTTGACCCAAAACCCAAATTCAAACCCTATTTTAAACTCAAACCCCTAAAACCTAATTTTGATCCTAAACCTTAAATTTGACACATAGCCCTAATTTTAACCCAAAATCCTATATTTAACTCAAAACACTAATTCAAACCCTCAACCCTAATTTTGACCCTAAACCCAAAATTTGACCCAAAAACCTAATTTTGACCTGTAACCCTAATTTTAACGCAAACCTCTAATTCTAACCCTATTTTGACCCAAAACCCTATTTTAAACTCAAAACCCTATTTCAAACCCTAAACCCTAAATCTGACCCAGAACCCTAATTTTGACCCGAAACCCTAATATTAAACCAAAACCCTAATTCTAACCCTATTTTTGACCCAAAACCCTATTTTTAAGTCAAAACCTTAATTCAAACCCTAAACTCTAATTTTGACCCAAAACCCTAATTTGGACCCAATACCCAAATTTTAACCCCAAACCCTAATTCTAACCTTATTTTTGACCCAAAACCCTATTTATACTTAAAACCGTAGTTCAAAACCTAAACCCTAATTTTGATCCTAAACCCTAAATTTGACCAAGAACACTAATTTTTCCCATAAACCCTAATTTGGACCCAATACCCAAATTTTAACCCAACCCTAATTCTAACCATATTTTTGACCCAAAACACTATTTTAAACTCAAAACCCTAATTCAAACCCCAAACCCTAAGTTTGATCCTAAACCCTAAATTTGACCCAGAACCCTAATTTTTCCCAAAACCCTAATTTTAAATCAAAACCCTAATTTTAACTCAAAACCCTAATTCTAGCCATACTTTTGACCCAAAACCCTATTTTAAACACAAAACCTAATTAAAGCACTAAACCCTAATTTGGACCCTAAATTTGACCCAGAACCGTAATTTTGACCCGAAACCCTAATTTTACCCAAAACCCTAATTCTAACCCTAATTCAAACATAAAACCCTAATTTTGACCCATAACCCTAATTTTGACCCGAAATCCTAAATTTTAACCCAAAACCCTAATTCTAACCTTATTTTTGACCCAAAACCCTATTTTTATCACAAAGCCCTAATTCAAACCCTAATTTTGAAACTAAACACTAAATTTGACCCAGAAACCCTAAACCCAAATTTTGATCCGAAACCCTAAATTTGACCAAGAACCCTAATTTTGACCCGAAACCCTAATTTTAAACCAAAACCCTATTTTTAACCCAAATCCCAAATTTTGACAAAAAACCCTAATTCTAACACTATTTTTGGCCCAAAACCCTATTTTAAACTCAAAACCCTATTACAAACCCTAAACCCTAGTTTTGACCCTAAACACTAAATTTGACCCCAACCCTAATTTTGACCAAAACCCTAATTTTACCCAAAATCCTAATTATAACCCAAATTCTAACCCTAAGCCCTAATTTTGACACAGAACCCTAATTTTAACCCAAAACCCTAATTCTAACCCAATTTTGATCCAAAAACATATCTTTAACTCAAAACCCTAGTTCAAACCCTAAACCCTAATTTGTACCAAAAACCCTAATTTTGACCTAAAACCTTAATTTTAACCCAGAGCCCTATTTTTGACCCAAAACCCTAATACTAACCCTATTTTTGACCCAAAACCCTATTTTAAACTCAACCCTATTTCAAACCCTAAACCCTAACTTTGACCATAAACCCAAAATTTGACCCAAAAACCTAATTTTCACTAGAAACCCTAATTTTAACCCAAAACCCTAATTCAAACCTTATTTTTGACCCAAAACCCTATTTTAACTCAAAACCATAATTCAAACCCTAAACCAAATTTTTGACCCAAAACCCAAGTTTTGACCGAAAACCCTAATTCTAACCCTATTTTGACCCAAAACCCTATTTTAAACTCAAAACCCTAAACCCTAATTTTGATCCTAAAGCATAAATTTGACCCAGAACCCTAATTTTAACCCAAAACCCTAATTCTAACCCTATTTTTGACCCAAAACCCTATTTTAAACTCAAAACCTAATTCAACCCCTGAACCGTAATTTGGACCCTAAACCCTAAATTTTACCCATAACCCTAATTTTGACCCGAAACCCTAATTTTACCCAAAAGCCTAATTCTAACCCTAATTCAAACCCTAAACCCTAATATTGACCCAGAACCCTAATTTTGACCCGAAACCCTAAATTTTAACCCAAAACCATAATTTTAACCCAATTTTTGACCCAAAACCCTATTTTATCTCAAAACCCTAATTCACCCTAAACCCTAATTTTGATCCTAAAACTAATTTTAATCCAAAACCCTATTTGTAACCCAAAACCCTAATTTTGACCCAAAACCCTAATTCTAACCCTATTTTGACCCAAAACCCTATTTTAAACTCAAAACCCTATTTCAAACCCTAAACCTTAATTTTGACCCTAAACCCTAAACCCTAAATTTTACCCATAACCCTAATTTTGACCCAAACCCCTAATTTTAAACCAAACCCTAATTTGGACCCAATACCCAAATTTTAACCCCAAACCCTAATTCTAACCTTATTTTTGACCCAAAACCCTATTTTAACTCAAAACCTTAATTCAAACCCTAAACCCTAATTTTTAACCCAAAACCCAAATTTGGACCCAAAACCCAAGTTTTGACCCAAAACCCTATTTTAAACTCAAAACCCTAATTCAAACCCTAAACCCTAATTTTGACCCTAAACCCAAAATTTGACCCAAAAACATAATTTTGACCTGTAATCCTAATTTTAACGCAAACCCCAAATTCTAACCCTATTTTTGACACAAAACCCTATTTTAAACTAAAAACCGTAATTCAAACCCTATACCCTAAATTTGATCCTAAACCCAAAATTTGACCCGAAACCCTAATTTTAATCCGAAACCCTAATTCTAACCCTATTTCTATCCCAAAAACCTATTTTTAACTCAAAACCCTAATTCAAACCCTAAACCCAAAATTTGACCCGAAACCCTAATTTTAACCCAAAGCCCTAATTTTGACCTAAAACCCTAATTCTAATCCTATTTTTGACCCAAAACCCTATTTTAAACTCAAAACCCTATTACAGACCCTAAACCCTAAATTTGACCCTAAACCCTGAATTTGACCCCAAAACCTAATTTTGACCCGTAACCCTAATTTTAACGCAAAACCCTAATTCTAACCCTATTTTTGACCCAAAACCCTATTTTAAACTCAAAACCCAAATCCCAAATCCCTAAATATGTCCCTAAACCCTAATTTTGACCCGAAACCCTAATTTTAAACCAAAACCCTATTTTTAACTCAAAACCTTAATTCAAACCCTAAACTCTAATTTGGACGCAAAACCCTAATTTGGACCCAATACCCAAATTTTATCCCCAAACCCTAATTCTAACCTTATTTTTGACCCAAAACCCTATTTTAAACTTAAAACCCTAATTCAAACCCTAAACCCAAATTTTGATCTTAAACCCTAATTTTTCTCAAAACCCTAATTTTTTTTCAAAACCCTAGTTTTAACCCAAATCCCTAATTCTAACCTATTTTTGACCCAAAACCCTATTTTAAACTCAAAACCTAATTCAAACCCTAAACCCTAATTTGGACGCTAAATTTGAGCCAGAACCCTAATTTTGACCCAAACCCTAATTTTGACCAAAACCCTAAATTTTAACCCAAAACCCTAATTTTGACCCTAAACGCAAAATTTGACCCGAAACCCTAATTTTAACCCGAAACCATAATTCTAACCCAATTTCTGACCCAAAAACTATTTTTAACTCAAAACCCTAATTTTGACCCTGAACCCTAATTTTGACCCTAAACCCAAAATTTGACTCGAAACCCTTATTTTAATCCAAAGCCTTAATTTTGACCTAAAACCCTAATTCTAACCCTATTTTTGACCCAAAACCCTATTTTAAACTCAACCATATTACAAACCCTAAACCCTAATTTTGACCCTAAACCCTAAATTTGACCCAAAATCCTAATTTTGACCAGTAACCCTAATTTTAACGTAAAACCCTAATTCTAACCCTATTTTTGACCCAAAACCCTTTTTAAAACCCTAATCACTAAATCTGACCCAGAACCCTAATTTTGACCCGAAACCCTAATTTTAAACCAAAACCCTAATTCTAACCCTATTTTTGACCCAAAACCCTATTTTTAACTCAACCTTAATTCAAACGCTAAACTCTAATTTTGACCCAAAACCTTAATTTGGACCCAATACCCAAATTTTAACCCCAAACCCAAATTCTAACCTTATTTTTGACCCAAAACTCTATTTTAAACTCAAAACCCTAATTCAAACCCTAAACCCTAATTTTGAACTGAAACCCTAAATTTGACCCAGAACCCCAATTTTAACACAAAACCCTAATTCTAACCCTATTTTTGACAAAAAACCCTATCTTAAACTCAAAACCTAATTCAAACTCTAAACCCTAATTTGGACCCTAAATTTGACCCAGAACCGTAATTTTGACCCGAAACCCTAATTTTACCCAAAAGCCTAATTCTAACCCTAATTCAAAACCCTAAACCCTAATTTTAACCCAGAACCCTATTTTTGACCCGAAACCCTAAATTTTAACCCAAAACCCTAATTCTAACCCTAATTTTGAAACAAAACCCTAAATTCGACCCAGAACCCTAATTTTGATGCGAAACCCTAGTTTTAACCCAAAACCCAAATTCAAACCCTAAACCCTAATTTGGACCCAAAACCCAAATTTTGAGCCAAAACCCTAATTTTAACCCAAAGGCCTAATTTTGACCCAAAACCCTAAATCTAACAGTATTTTTGACCCAAACCACTATTTTAAACTCAAAACCCTATTTCAAACCCTAAACCCTAATTTTGAACCGAAACCCTAAATTTGACCCAAAACCCTAATTTTGACCCGAAACCCTAATTTTAAACCAAAACCTTAATTTTAACCCAAAGCCCTAATTTTGACCCAAAACCCTAATTCTAACCCTATTTTTGACCCAAAATCCTATTTTTAACTCAAAACCCTAATTCAAACCCTAAACCCTAATTTTGACCCTAAACCAAAAATTTGACCCAAAACCCTAATTCTAACCGTATTTCTGACCCAAAAACCTATTTTTAACTCAACCCTAATTCAAACCCTAAACCCTATGTTTGACCCAAAACCCTAATTTTAACTCAAAGCCCTAATTTTGACTAAAACCCTAATTCTAACACTATTTTGACCCGAAACCCTAATTTTAACCCGAAACCCTAATTCTAACCCTATTTTTGACCCAAAAACATATCTTTAACTCGAAACCCTAATTCAAACCCTAAACCCTAATTTGTACAAAAAACACTAATTTTGACCCAAAACCTTAATTTTACCCAGAGGCCCTAATTTTGACCCAAAACCCTAATACTAATCCCATTTTTGACCCAAAACCCTATTTTAAACTCAAAACCCTATTTCAAACCCTAAACCATAACTTTGACCATAAAAATTTGACCCAAAAACCTAATTTTGACTCGAAACCCTAATTTTAACGCAAAACCCTAATTCTAACCCTATTTTTGACCACAAACCCTATTTTTAACTCAAAACCTTAATTCAAAACCTAAACCCAAATTTGGACCCAAAACCCAAGTTTTGACCCAAAACCCTAATTCTAACCCTATTTTGACGCAAAACCCTATTTTAAACTCAAAACCCTAATTCAAACCCTAAACCCTAATTTTGATCATAAATCTTCAATTTGACCAAGAACCCTAATTTTTACCAAAACCCTAATTTTAACCTAAAACCCTAATTATAAACCTATTTTTGACCCAAAACCCTATTTTAAACTCAAAACCTAATTCAAACCATAAATTTGACCCAGAACCGTAATTTTGACCCGAAACCCTAATTTTACCCAAAAGCCTAATTCTAAGCCTAATTCAAACCCTGAACCCTAATTTTGACCCAGAACCCTAATTTTGACCCGAAACCCTAAATTTTAACCCACAACCCTAATTTTAACACTTTTTAACTCAAAACCCTAATTCAAACCTTGACCCAAAACCCTAATTTAAAATCAAAAACCTATTTCTGACCCTATTTCTGACCCAAAAACCTATTTTTAACTCAAAACCCTAATTCAAACCCTAAACCCTATGTTTGACCCAAAACCTTAATTTTAACCCAAAGCCCTAATTTTGACCTAAAACCCTAATTTTAACCCGAAACCCAAATTTTAACCCGAAACCCTAATTCTTACCACAAAACCAATTTTTAACTATAAACCCTATTTCAAATCCTAAACCCTAATTTTGACCCTAAACCCTAAATTTGACCCGAAACCCTAATTTTAACCCAAAGCCCTATTTTTGACCTAAAACCCTAATTCTAACCCTATTTTTGACCCAAAACCCTATTTTAAACTCAAAACCCTATTACCAACCCTAAACCCTAATTTTGACTCTAAACCCTAAATTTGACCCCGAACCCTAATTTTGACCCTAAACCCTAATTTTACCCAAAATCACAATTCTAACCCAAATTCTAACCCTAAGCCCTAATTTTGACACAACCCTAATTTTAACCCAAAACCCTAATTCTAACCCTAATTTTGACCGAAAAACATATCTTTAACTCCAAACCCTAATTCAAACCCTGAGCCCTAATTTGTACCAAAAACCCTAATTTTGACCCATAACCTTAATTTTTACCCAGAGCCCTAATTTTGACCCAAACCCCTATTTTAAACTCAAAACCCTATTTCAAACCCTAAACCCTAACTTTGACCATAAACCCAAAATTTGTCCCAAAAACCTAATTTTGACTCGAAACCCTAATTTTAACCCAAAACCCTAATTCTAACCTTATTTTTGACCCAAAACCCTATTTTTAACACAAAACCTTAATTCAAACCCTAAACCCTAATTTTGACCCAAAACCCAAATTTGGACCAAAAACCGAAGTTTTGACCCCAAACCCTAATTCTAACCCTATTTTGACCCAAAACCCTATTTTAAACTCAAAATCCTAAACCCTAATTTTGATCCTAAATCTTAAATTTGACCCAGAACCCTAAATTTTCCCAAAACCCTAATTTTAACCCAAAACCCAAGTTTTGACCCTAAACCCTAATTCTAACCCTATTTTGACCCAAAACCCTATTTTTAACTCAAAACACTAATTCAAACCCTAAACCCTAATTTTGACCCTAAACCCAAAATTTGATCCAAAAACCTAATTTTGACCAGTAACCCTAATTTTAACGCAAACCCCTAATTCTAACCCTATTTTTGACCCAAAACCCTATTTTAAACTCAAAACCCTATTTCAAACCCTAAACCCTATATCTGACCCAGAACCCTAATTTTGACTCGAAACCCTAATTTTAAACCAAAACCCTAATTCTAACCCTATTTTTGACCCAAAACCCTATTTTTAACTCAAAACCTTAATTCAAACTCTAAACTCTAATTTTGACCCAAAACCCTAATTTCTACCCAATACCCAAATTTTAACCCCAAACCCTAATTCTAACCTTATATTTGACCCAAAACCCTATTTTAAACTTAAAACCCTAATTCAAACCCTAAACCCTAATATTGATCCTAAACCCTAAATTTGACCCA
>JAUPTC010000010.1:15621291-15667832 GCA_030762895.1 Sophora flavescens | reverse complement strand
TTAGGATCAAACTTAGGGTTTAGGGTTTGAATTAGGGTTTTGAGTTTAAAATAGGGTTTTGGGTCAAAAAATATGGTTAGAATTAGGGTTGGGTTAAAATTTGGGTATTGGGTCCAAATTAGGGTTTCGGAAAAATTAGTGTTCTTGGTCAAATTTAGGGTTTAGGATCAAAATTAGGGTTTAGGTTTTGAACTACGGTTTTAAGTATAAATAGGGTTTTGGGTCATAAATAGGGTTAGAATTAGGGTTTTGGGTTAAAATTTGGGTTTTGGGTCCAAATTAGGGTTTTGGGTCAAAATTAGAGTTTGGGGTTTGAATTACGGTTTTGACTTAAAAATAGGGTTTTGGGTCAAAAATAGGGTTAGAATTAGGGTTTCGGGTTAGAATTAGGGTTTCGGGTCAAAATTATGGTTCCGGTCGATTTAGGGTTTAGGGTTTGAAATAGGGTTTTGAGTTTAAAATGGGGGTTTGGGTCAAAATACGGTTAGAATTAGAGGTTTGCGTTAAAATTAGGGTTACGGTCAAAATTAGGTTTTTGGGTAAATTTTGGGTTTAGGGTCAAAATTAGGAATGAGGGTTTGAATTAGTGTTTTTGAGTTAAATATAGGATTTTGGGTTAAAATTAGGGCTATGTGTCAAATTTAAGGTTTAGGATCAAAATTAGGTTTTAGGGGTTTGAGTTTAAAATAGGGTTTGAATTTGGGTTTTGGGTCAAAATTAGGGTTTAGGTTTGAATTAAGGTTTTGAATTAAAAATAGGGTTATGGGTCAAAAATAAGATTACAATTAGGGTTTTGGGTTAAAATTAGGGTGTCAGTCAAAATTAGGTTTTGGGTCAAATTTTTGGTTTATGGTAAGTTAGGGTTTGGGGTTTGAAACAGGGTTTTGAGTTTAAAATAGGTTTTTGGTCAAAAATAGGGGTTAGTATTATGGTTTTGGGTCAAAATTCGGGCCTGGATTAAAATTAAGGTTTGGGGTCAAAATTATGGTTTTTCGCTCCAATTAGGGTTTCGGTTTGAAATAGGGTTTTGAGTTAAAGATATGTTTTGTGGTCAAAAACAGGAATTGAATTAGGTTTTGGGTTGAAATTAGGGTTCCGTGTCAAAATTAGGGCTTAGGGTTAGAATTTGGGTTAGAATTAGGATTTTGGGTAAAATTAGGTTTGGTCAAAATTAGGTTCGTGGTCAAATTTAGGGTTTAGGGTAAAAATTAGGGTTTGTAATAGGGTTTTGAGTTTAAAAATAGGGTTTTGGTAAATAGTGTTAAAATTAGGGTTTTAGGTCAAAAATTAGGTTTTCAGGTTAAAATTAGGGTTTTGGGTTAAAATTAGGTTTCTGTAAAATTAGGGTTTTGGGGTAAAATTAGGGTTTTGGGTTTGAATTAGGTTTGAATTAAAAATAGGATTTTGGGTCAAGAATAGGGTTAGAATTAGGGCTTTGGGTTAAAATTAGGATTTGGGTTAAAATTAGGGTTCGGGTCAAATTTAGGGTTCCGGTCAAAATTAGGTTTAGGGTTTGAAATAGGGTTTTGGGTCAAAAATACGGTTAGAATTAGGGTTTTGGGTCAAAATTAGGGCATAAGTTAAAATTAGGGATTTGGGTCAAAATTTGGTTTTGGGTCCATATTAGGGTTTAGGGTTTGAATTTGGGTTTTGGGTTAAAACTAGGGTTTCAGATCAAAATTAGGGTTCTGGGTCAAATTTAGGGTTTAGTTTCAAAATTAGGGTTTGAATTAGGGCTTTGTGTTAAAAATAGGGTTTTGGGTCAAAAATAAGGTTAGAATTAGGGTGTGTGTTAAAATATAGGGGATTTCGGGTCAAAATTAGGTTTCTGGGTCAAAATTAGGGTTTAGGGTTTTGAATTAGGGTTAGAATTAGGATTTTGGGTAAAATTTGGGTATCCCGTCAAAATTAGGGGTTCACGCCAAATTTAGGGTCCAAATAAGTGGTTTAGGGTTTGAATTAGGTTTTGACTTTAAAATATGGTTTTTGGTCAAAAATAAGGTTTGAATTAGGGTTTTGGGTTAAAATTAGTGTTTTGAGTTAAAATTGGGGTTTTGGGAAAAATTAGGGTTCCGGTCAAATTTAGGGCCTGGGTAACAATTAGGGTTTTGGGTTAAAATTAGGGTTTATGGTCAAAATTAGGGTTTAGGGTTTGAATTAGGGTTTTGAGTTTAAAATAGGGTTATGGGTCAAAATTAGGGTTTTGGTGTTAAATTAGGGTTTGGGGTCAAGGTTTGAATTAGGGTTTTGAGTTTAAAATAGTGTTAAAATTAGGGTTTTGGGTTAAAATTTCGGGTTTCGGGTCAAAATTAGGGTTCTGGGTCAAATTTAGGGTTTAGTGTTTGAATTAGGGTTAGAATTAGGCTTTTGGGTAAAATTAGGGTTTCTGGTCAAAATTAGGGTTCTGGGTCCTATTTAGGGTTTAGGGTTTGAATTAGGTTTTCAGTTTAAAATAGTGTTTTGGGTCAAAAATAGGGTTAGGATTAGGGTTTTGGGTTAAAATTAGGGTTTTGGGAAAAATTAGGGTTCTTGGTCAAATTTACGGTTTATGATCAAAATTAGGGTTTAGGGTTTTAATTAGGGTTTTGAGTTTAAAATAGGGTTTTGGGTCAAAATTGGGTTAGAATTAGGGTTTTGGGTCAAAACTTGGGTTTTGGGTCCAAATTTGGGTTTTGGGTCCAAATTTGGGTTTAGGGTTTGAATTAAGGTTTTGAGTTAAAAATAGGGTTTTGGTACAAATTAGGGTTTAGGGTTTGAATTAGGGTTTTGATTTTAAAATAAGTTTTTACGTCAAAAATAGGATTATAATTAGGGTTTTAGGTTAAAATTAGGGTTCTTGGTCAAAATTAGGGATTTGGGTTAGAATTAGGGTTTTGGGTAAAATTGGGGTTTCGGGTCAAAATTATGGTTCGGGGTCAAATTTAGGGTTTAGGGTCAAAATTAGGGTTTACGGTTTGAAATAGGGTTTTGGTTCTAAAATAGGGTTAGAATTAGGGTTTTGGTTTAAAATTAGGGTTCTGTGTCAAAATTAGGGCTTAGGGTTAGAATTTGGGTTAGAATTAGGGTTTTCGGTAAAATTAGGGTTTCGGGTCAAAATTAGGGTCCGCGGACAAATTTAGGGTTTAGGGTCAAAATTAGGGTTTAGGGTTTGAAATAGGGTTTTGGGTCAAAAATAGGGTTAGAATTAGGGTTTTAGGTCAAAATTAGCGATTTGGGTAAAAATTAGGTATTGGGTCCAACATAGGGTTTATGGTTTGAATTAGGGTTTTGAGTTAAAAATAGGGTTTTGGGTAAAAATTAAGGTTAGAATTTGGGTTTTGGGTTAAAATTAAGGTTTCAAATCAAAATTAGGTTTTTGGGTCAAATTTTGGGATTATGGCCAAAGTTAGGGTTTAGGGTTTGAAATAGGGTTTTGAGTTTAAAATAGGGTTTTGGATCAAAAATAGGGTTAGTATTAGGTTTTGGGTCAAAATTAGGGTTTTCTGTACAAATTAAGGTTTAGGGTTTGAATTAGGGTTTTGAGTTAAAGATATGTTTTTGGGTCAAAAATAGGGTTAGAATTAGGGTTTTGGGTTAAAATTAGGGTTCTGTGTCAAAATTAGGGCTTAGGGTTAGAATTTGGGTGAGATTTAGGATTTTGGGTAAACTTAGGGTTTCGGGTCAAAATTAGGGTTCGGGGTCAAAATTAGAGTTTAAGGTTTGAATTAAGGTTTTGAGTTTAAAATAGGGTTTTGGGTTAAAAATAGGGGTTAGAATTGGGGTTTTGGTTTAAAATTAGGGTTTCGGGTCAAAATTAGGGTTCTGGGTCAGATTTAGGGTTTAGGGTTTTAAGTAGGGTTTTGAGTTTAAAATAGGGTTTCGGGTCAAAAATAGGGTTAGAATACGGTTTTACATTAAAATTAGGGTTACGGGTCAAAATTAGGTTTTTGGGTCAAATTTTGGGTTTAGGGTCAAAATTAGGGTTTAGGGTTTGTAATAGGGTTTTGAGTTAAAAATAGGTTTTGGGGTTAGAATTAGGGTTTCGGGTCAAATTTTGGGTTTAGGGTTTGAATTAGGGTTTTGAGTTAAAAATAGGATTTTGGGTCAAAAATAGGGTTAGAATTAGGGTTTTGGGTCAAAATTAGGGCTTTGGGTTAAATTTTGGGTTTTGGGTTAAAATTAGGGTTTTGGTGAGGGTTAGAATTAGGCTTTTGGGTAAAATTAGGGTTTTGGGTCAAAATTAGGGTTCTGGGTCAAATTTGGGGTCCAAATTAGGGTTTAGGGTTTGAATTAGGTTTTGGGTCAAAAATAGGGTTAGAATTAGGGTTTGGGGTTATAATTTGGGTATTGGGTCCAAATTAGGGTTTTGGGTCAAAATTAGAGTTTAGGGTTTGATTTAAGGTTTTGAGTTAAAAATA
The DNA here is from genome assembly GCA_030762895.1 of Sophora flavescens. Classification (NCBI taxonomy): domain Eukaryota; kingdom Viridiplantae; phylum Streptophyta; class Magnoliopsida; order Fabales; family Fabaceae; genus Sophora; species Sophora flavescens. Next base: position 15,663,435 of record JAUPTC010000010.1, on the reverse strand, counting down.
GGGTTTTGGGTCAAAAATAGGGTTAGAATTGGGGTTTTGGTTTAAAATTAGGGTTTCGGGTCAAAATTAGGATTCTGGGTCAGATTTAGGGTTTAGGGTTTGAAATAGGGTTTTGAGTTTAAAATAGTGTTTTGGGTAAAAAATAGGGTTAGAATTATGGTTTTGGGTTAAAATTAGGGTTTCGGGTCAAATTTTGGGTTTAGGGTCAACATTAGGGTTTAGGGTTTGAAATAGGGTTTTGGGTCAAAAATATGGTTAGAATTAGGGTTTTGGGTCAAAATTAGGGCTTTGAGTTAAAATTAGGGTTTTGGGTCAAAATTTGGGTTTTGGGTCCATATTAGGGTTTAGGGTTTGAATTTGGGTTTTGCGTTAAAATTAGGGTTTCGGATCAAAATTAGGGTTCTGGGTCAAATTTAGGGTTTAGTTTCAAAATTAGGGTTTGAATTAGGGCTTTGTGTTAAAAATAGGGTTTTGGGTTAAAAATAAGGTCAGAATTAGGGTTTTGGGTTAAAATTTAGGGTTTCAGGGTCAAAATTAGGGTTCTGGGTCAAAATTAGGGTTTAGGGTTTGAATTAGGGTTAGAATTAGGCTTTTGGGTAAAATTATGGTTTCTGGTCAAAATTAGGGTTCTGCATCAAATTTAGGGTCCAAATAAGGGTTTAGGGTTTGAATTAGGTTTTGAGTTTAAAATAGGGTTTTTGGTCAAAAATAAGGTTAGAATTAGGGTTTTGGGTTAAAATTAGGGTTTTGAGTTAAAATTAGGGTTTAGGGAAAAATTAGGGTTCGGGGTCAAATTTAGGGCTTCAGGTTACAATTAGGGTTTTGGTTTAAATTTATGGTTTAGGATCAAAATTAGGGTTTAGGGTTTGAATTAGGGTTTTGAGTTTAAAATAGGGTTTTGGGTCAAAATTAGGGTTTTGAGTTAAAAATAGTGTCAAAATTAGGGTTTTGGTTTAAAAATTAGGGTTTCGGGTCAAAATTAGGGTTTAGGGTTTGAATTTGGGTTAGAATAAGGCTTTTGGGTAAAATTAGGGTTTCAGTCAAAATTACGCTTGGGTCAAATTTAGGGTTTATGGTTTGAATTAGGTTTTGAATTTAAAATAGGGTTTTGGGTCAAAATAGGGTTAGAATTTGGGTTTTGGGTTAAAATTAGGGTTTTGGAAAAAATTTGGTTTCTTGGTCAAATTTAAGGTTTAGGATCAAAATTAGGGTTTAGGATTTGAATTAGGGTTTTGAGTTTAAAATAGTGTTTTGCGTCTAAATAGGGTTAGAATTAGGGTTTTGGGTCAAAACTTGGGTTTTGGGTCCAAATTTGGGATTTGGGTCCAAATTTGGGTTTACGTTTTGAATTAATGTTTTGAGTTAAAAATAGGGTTTTGGGTCAAAAATAGGGTTAGAATTAGGGTTTTGCGTTAGAATTAGGGTTTCGAGTCAAAATTAGGTTTTTGGGTCAAATTTTGGGTTTATGGTCAAAGTTAGGGTTTAGGGTTTGAAATAGGGTTTTGAGTTTAAAATAGGGTTTTGGGTCAAAAATAGGATTAGTATTAGGGTTTTGGGTCAAAATTAGGGCTCTGGGTTAAAATTAAGGTTTTGGGTCAAAATTAGGGTTTTTTTGTATAAATTAGGGTTTAGGGTTTGAATTAGGGTTTCGAGTTAAAGATATGTGTTTAGGTCAAAAATAGTGTTGAATTAGGGTTTCGGGTTAAAATTAGGGTTTCGGGTCAAAATAGTGTTAGAATTAGGGTTTTAGTCAAAATTAGGGCTTTGGGTTAAAATTAGGGTTTTGGGTCAAACATAGGGTTTTGGGTTTGAATTAGGGTTGAGTTAAAAATAGGTTTTTGGGTCAGAAATACGGTTAGAATTAGGGTTTCCGGTCAAATTTTTGGTTTAGGGTCAAAAATAGGGTTAGAATTAGGGTTTTGGGTCAAAATTAGGGCTTTGGGTTAAAATTAAGGTTTTGGTTTAAAATAAGGGTTTCGGGTCAAAATTAGGGTTACGGGTCAGATTTAGTGATTATGGATTTAAATAGGGTTTTGGGTCAAAAATAGGGTTAGAATTAGGGTTTTGCGTTAAAATTAGGGTTACGGGTCAAAATTAGGTTTTTGGGTCAAATTTAGGGTTTAGGGTCAAAATTAGGGTTTAGGGTTTGTAATAGGGTTTTGAGTTTAAAATAGGGTTTTGGGTTAAAAATAGGGTTAGAATTAGGGTTTTAGGTCAAAATTAGGGCTTTGGGATAAAATTAGGGTTTCGGGTCAAATTTTAGGCTTAGGGTCAAAATTAGGGTTCAGGGTCAAAATTAGGGTTTTGAGTTAAAAATAGTTTTAGGGTCAGAATCAGGGTTTCGGGTTAAAATTAGGGTTTCGGGTCAAATTTTGCGTTTAGGGTCAAAATTAGGGTTTAGGGTTTGAATTAGGGATATGGGTTAAAATTAGGGTTTTGAGTAAAAATCAGGGTTTTGGGAAAAATTAGGGTTCTTGGTCAAATTTAGGGTTTAAGATAAAAATTAGGGTTTAGGGTTTGAATTAGGGTTTTAAGTTTAAAATAGGGTTTTGGGTCAAAAATAAGGTTAGAATTAGGGTTTGGGGTTAAAATTTGGGTATTGGGTCCAAATTAGGGTTTTGGGTCAAAATTAGAGATTAGGGTTTGAATTGAGGTTTGAGTTAAATTAGGGTTTTGGGTCAAAAATGGGGTTAGAATTAAGGTTTTGGTTTAAAATTAGGGTTTCGGTTCAAAATTAGGGTTCTGGGTCATATTTAGGGATTAGGGTTTTGAGTTTAAAATAGGGTTTTGGGTCAAAAATAGGGTTAGAATTAGGGTTTTGCGTTAAAATTAGGGTTACGAGTCATAATTAGGGTTCGGGGTCAAATTTAGGGTTTAGGGTCAAATTTAGGGTTAGGGTTTGTAATAGGGTTTTGAGTTTAAAATAGGGTTTTGGGTCAAAAATAGGGTTAGAATTTGGGGTTTGCGTTAAAATTAGGGTTACGGGTCAAAATTAGGTTTTTGGGTCAAATTTTGGGTTTAGGGTCAAAATTAGGGTTTAGGGTTTGAATTAGGGTTTTGAGTTAAAAATTGGGGTTTGGGTCAAAATAGGGTTAGAATTAGGGTTTTGGGTCAAAACTTGGGTTTTGGGTCCAAATTTGGGTTTTGGGTCAAAATTAGGGTTTTGGGTTTGAATTAAGGTTTTCAGTTAAAATAGGGTTTTGGGTCAAAAATAATGTTAGAATTAGGGTTTGGGGTTAAAATTTGGGTATTGGGTCCAAATTAGGGTTTTGGCTCAAAATTAGAGTTTAGGGTTTGAATTAAGGTTTTGAGTTAAAAATAGGGTTTTGGGTCAAAAATAGGGTTAGAATTAGGGTTTTGGTTTAAAATTAGGGTTTTGGGTCAAAATTAGGGTTATGGGTAAGATTTAGAGTTTAGGGTCAAAATTAGGGTTTAGGGTTTCACTACTACAGAAAAGGGTTTTAGTAGCGCACTTTCAGTAACGCTTCAATAAAAAACGCTACTTAAAAATAGGCGGAAGCTTTTTAATAGCGCTTCCTTAAGAGAGCGCTATCTATTCCTTATTCTAAGACAGCGCTCCTTCAAGGAAACGCTACTGAATGTAGATTGATAGGAATAGATAGCGTTTTCCTGAGAAAGCGCTACTATAAGTACGAGAATAGATAGCGTTTTCTTGAGAAAGCGCTACTATAAGTAAGAGAATAGATAGCGCTTTTTCAAAGAAGCGCTATCTATTCCCCTTTTACTAAATATTTCCCTCAGCTTCTCGCGCGACTCTTCTCAAACCCTTCATCGCGCCACTCTTTCTGAAACCCTTCCCCTTCATCGCGTGTGTCTCCCTCTCCTCTGCTCACAGAGGAAGCCAGAAGCAAACGAAACGAAGCGTACGTGCTCACAGAGGATATTGCTCTCTCGCCTTCGCCTTCTCCTCTGACCAACCCCCTTCGTCTTCGCGCTCTCTCTCACTCAGATCTCCGCAGATGAATCCAAGGAATTTCATCATCATCGAGATCTACGTCCAAGGTATGCTTCATCCTCTCACTCAGTTTCTTATTTGTTGTTGAAATTTCAGAACCCTAACCCCCAATTTCTGCCACCAACTCACCCTCCCAGGTTCACAATAGCTTCTATATTGCAGGGACCCATTCGAGAGTGGAAGATCACGAAAGGTAAATTCTCTATGCGCTATTGGTTTAATTTGGCACCTCTATGATAAAAATTAATCATCATGAACACAAAGTTGGTTTTAAGCTACTCATTTGAACATTGGAACATGCATTGCATGACGAATTTTTCCTGTTTTTGCCTTTTTGGGTGTAAAAGCAAGAAACTAGGAACTTAGTCTTAGTTCATATGGCATTTAAACATAAGGCGGTAGAAAGAATAATTATACAAGATGGTGGAAACCCAATTCTCTTCTCATGAACGGAACCATGCCAATGAGGTTCAAGTTCCCGGACGAAAGCGAAGCATACCAAGAGCGCAGGGTTCGAGTAGTCGGAAGCAGAATATATGATTCTGCAAATGGCAAAACTTGCCATCAGGTATTTTTTTTATGAATACCCATTTCAAATTTTTTCTATGGAAGAAAAAGCTGAATGTGATTATTAGGGTTTTAAATTGAAACCGGCGCAATTGACGTGCAACGGTAAGGTTTTGGATTTTGTAGTCTTCCTAGTTTATTTTTTGTTACTGCAATTTGTATGTGTCTGTGTGTGGCGTTTTGTTTGTGCAATTTGGGCGTGTTTGTTGTGCTTTATTTTTATTTAGTTTTTCAGTTTAAAACCTCATTTAATTGGCACCTCTATGTTTTTGCTTTATTTTTTTGTATTGAAGTGCCGTCAAAAAACAAGGGATTTGGCAGCATCATGTAAGAATCAAGGTCGGGAAGCCTTGTCCCATTAAATTTTGCCACAAATGCCTTCTTAACGAGTTAGGCTCAGCAATATAAACATTGGTCTTTTATATTTCTTTTAAATTTGTTTATTAATTTGAAGAATGATTCTGGTTTGTTAAGTACAAAGTTATAGTAATGTATATTTGGGTGTGTTTTTCCTAATGAATGTTTTGTTGTGTTGAATTAGATATGGGAGAAAGCAAAGCAGAGGTGGAGCTGTTGAGTGATTGAGCTGTCCCAAGTGCAGAGGCGTATGCAACTCGCAGTTGTTGTAGGTAAGTTGTTTGTGTTTTGATTTGGTATTGTGGTTTTTAATTTGCACCAAAAAGTAAATATCCGGAAGCTAAGGAGAATATGTTAACCACCAAAAAAGACAAGATTTTGTATTCTTTTACTCTCTTCTACATTTCGGTGTTCTCATTAGCTGCAACTTCTACTAAAAATAGAATTCATATCGGCAAAGTGGCCACTTAGCCGATAGATATTGTAATAATACACTGTTCTTGCCATCGTCCACTTATGGCAGAATCAGAATCGAAATGGAGTAGCCACGTTTTCAGTATAATTCGCCTTGTCCATTCTTTCATTCCAACTGAATCCATTCAAGTCCGATTGTTTACAACTGGTTGCAGCCTCATTATCTCCATGTCCTGTTTAGGTCCAATCCTGTTGTTGCAAAGTAAGAAGGCGATCTATAATCTTTCGAAACTTTCTCACCACCTGGTTTTATCGATTCTGTTCTAATGGAGTTTCGTTGTTTGTATTCACCATCTGAATGATTCCCCATTAATATTTTCTCAGGATACATGCTGCTGCCATTCTCGGTTTCTCCTTCAACTCCAATGCTTATAGATAGGTTGCTAGGACTTCTTTCTACAACACAGCTTCTTCTTTTTGCATTCTTGTTCATTAATGGGGCAAGAAAGTTGTTCTTTATCACTTGATCACACCACTTGAGTTCGAGTGGTTACGTAGGTTGGGAGCTTCTATGACTTCGTTTCGTTCCATGAAGGTATGGCCATTTGGTAATCGTGTATCTACTCTGTGAAGTCTATAATCTTATTGTCTGCACTTCCCATTAATGGATCAGGACTTGGAGGCTTCAACATTACCTATTCAAATACACATGAGCAAAGTTAAACTATGATAACTCAATAATATTTGTAAGCAAGACTTTGTGATCATGTTGATACAATGACATAAAAACATTCTTATGTTTAGTTACAAAAATGGAAAAAGAAAACAGTGTTGTGTTAGAAGAACATTATGATAATCATATATATTGTTATATTCTTACTCACACATGTAAACTATTAACTGTAGCACATGATTCCAGAGAAAATCTATGCAAGAAGGTGGAAAATCTATTCCAGAGTTTTGAAAACCTGCTTGAGGATCTTGAGGAACATATATTCCTCTTCTTTAATACTGTTAACAAGGCTAGATTGTCATTACTTCAAGAGATATGCATTCATCAAAATTTGTAGTTAGTTAGTTCCTAACTAGCTATTGGTTTTGGTTTATCATGAGATGATCAGTGATGATTCATGATGTGTGCAACCACAACTGACCCATGATTGAAGACATAGGCTTTGTTTATAATTTGAGTTATGACTATATGACATATACCTCAAAACTTGCTATGTTCTAAAGAACCATATGATGTATTCAACATTCAATTTATTAATATGAGATAGTACTTGCCAGCCTTTTACTTGCCATCAAATTTTAGATCTTTTGTGAAGTATTTATGGTCGAATGTCAATATTAGGGAAAGAAAGAAGGGCTCTATTTCTAGGACCCTTGTCATATCTGTATATGATACACCTTTGGGATTTACACCTTATTTGTTGCTTTTGTAGTTTAGTCTGTCCAATGAATCTTTTGGGTATAGATTCTACCCAACTGTTTGTTCACTTGGTTTTGTGGTTTTCCCTTGACATATTGAATACAAGCAGTTTCATTATTTTTAGTTCTGGTTAACTGTCTCCCAGGTATTTTCATTTCATTTTTTAACAATGTGAAGAGGAGAGACTTCAGCTATATATGGAGACTGATTAGTTACTCTTTTTTAACAAGTATGTAGATTTCTCTCTTGAGCATGAACTATGAAGTTTAATCTTCCATTCTTGTTTCCATACTGTTCTGATTATGAATGATATCTACTACTGGAATGACAAGCATATAACTGCTGATATCAAAATCTTTTGATTATTTAATTTGCTGAATTGGGAAGTTTTTATTGTCCTTTTATAAGGGAATTTCTTTATAAGACAGAGCAATCAAAATTTTATTTGCATTGAACATTATTTTGGAAGAAAAAAGAAAAGGAGAAAGCAGGACATGTTATTACAAACAAAAAGAATGATTAGAGGGACGTTAACTTTTGTAATGGTGTATCTGAAACTGTGTTACAGAGAAATTCAGAAGGCCACACAAAATTTCACGACTACTTTGGGACAAGGATCATTTGGCACAGTTTATAAAGCCACAATGCATACAGGAGAGGTGGTAGCTGTGAAGGTGCTTGCACCCAATTCCAAACAAGGGGAGAAAGAATTCTGAACAGAGGTATAAGAAAATAACTATAAGAAAACAACTATTTACATACCAGGTTTTCGGGATGCAGATTTTGTTTTATAATATTTACTATTGATTTATGCAGTATTGGAAAAGGATTCTATAGTTATCTTATATTTTTATTTCCCTTGCCTTTTTTTCGTTCCTTTCTTTTGATTGAGAGATTCATAATCAACAACAACAACTAAGCTTTTTCCCAATAGGTGGGTCGGTTACATGGATTAAATGGTCATAGTGTTCTATCGTAAATCATGTCTTTAGAGAAACCATTGACCTCTAAACCCTTCTTAATTGTTTCGCTTATAGTTTTTCTAGATCTTGCTCTGCCTCTAGCGACTATGCTGCCCTCTCCCTACTGAGGCTTCTACAAGTCTTATCCATTCATGCCCAAACCACTTAAGGCAAGATTCTACTATCTTATCTACAATAGGTGCTACCCCGACTTTCTTTCTAATGCATTCATTCCTAATCCTATCTTGTCTAGTATGTTTACTCATCCAACGCAATATTCTCACCTCCGATACGTTGAGTTTATTCTCATTGGCTTTTTACTACCCAACATTCAGATCCATACAACATTGTAGGTGTTATTAGTTGTGCGGTAAAATTATCCGTTGAGCTTAAGCAATACCTTTCTATCACAAATAGCACCTTAAGCACTCCTCCATTTCATCCACCCTGCTTGAATCCTATGGGGTCTACATCTCCCTCTATTTCTCTATCGTTTTGTATGATGGGCCTGAGATATTTAAACCATGTTTCCTTGTAGTATGGTATGGTCTCCAATTTTCGCCTAAGGTAATGTTTGATACCCCTCTTGCTAAACTTACATTTTATATACTGTCTTACTTCTACTTAAGAGAAAGGCATGTGTTTCTAGAGATTGTCTCCACAACTCTAACTTCCCATGTATTTCCTCTCTCGACGCTCCAACTAGGGCTATATCATTTTCAAAAAGCATCCATCTTGACACCGACTCTTGGGTATGCTCATTAAGCACATCTAAGATCAAGGTAAAAAGATAGGGGCTCAAAGTTTACCCTTGGTAAAGTCCTATAGTTATAGGAAAATATTATATCACCCCACCTTTTGTTCTCACACTAGTCGTGACCCCCTCATATACATATCCTTGACAACTCGCATATTGGCAATATGAACCCCTTTCTTCTCTAGGCCTTCCACAATACTTCTCTTGTCACCCTATTGCACACCTTTTCCAAATCATCATAGCAAGTGGTATTGCTTTCATTCTCGACCTCCCCGACGTAAAACCAAATTGATTTTCAGTAATGTGATTCTCTTGTCTTCATCTCCACTCAATTACCCTCTCGCATGACTTCATAGTATGGCATGGCTGATGAGCTTAATCACTCTATAATTTGCACAATTTCGCATATCTTCCTTGTTCTTATAAGAGAGACTAATTTCTCCTCCACTCGTCCAACATTTCCTTAGATGATTGAGAGATTCATAAACATATTAAATTTGAAAGCATTAAACCAGTGTAAAATTCATAAATATGTTGATGCTTGCTGGTTGGCCTGAATCAAAGTGCTAAATTGAGAGGAGCATGCAGGTAATAATTATCCACATTTGCATAAATAACCCTATACATACATAAAAGATTTTATTGCTCGAAGTTAACCCAGAAATTCAGTCAATATACAGAGGGTATAGTGTATCTGTTACTTCAAACTATTTTGGAACATCACCATTCCTGAATGATCTAAGAAATTACGAGTTTGTATTTGCATTTTGCCATGGTTCATTGCACATGCCTAAAGAGGCATTGAGTTCCTTACTTTTTCATGTCAGAATGTATGTGTAATTTAAGTTGGGCAGGGAAGGTCACTTGCACTTGATTTACAAGGTGACATTAGTTCTAATATTATTAACTTAGAGGACTAGGCTGTAAATCTAACATTAGTCACCAGCTAAGCTTGTTAAACTTTTTTTGATTTTAACAATATGTTGGTCCAGTGCTTTCGCTAGGAAGGCTACATCATAGGAATCTTGTGAATTTGGTTGGATATTGTGTAGAAAAAGGACACCGCATCTTGGTTTATCAGTTCATGAGTAATGGAAGTTTAGCAAATCTTCTATATGGTAAGAAACGAAGAATCTTAAGATTTTTTCTTAATGTGACAGCTGCATGTCAAGAGTTGCATGATTATGTCAAATAGACAGGCAAATCTTACTTTATTTACTTGTTTTTAGTAGACACACAATCGTTAGAGTTTTTCTTTTTGATTTTTCCTTTTTAATTTATAAATTTTCTCCATTGAGAAATTTTCTCCGTGATTTATTAATTTCGTAATTTTTTCCCTTTCGATTTTTCCTTTATTCTTAAATTTTCTGATTTCTCGATTTCTTTCGATTTTCTCCATTGACAATAATATGTTGTTGCATCTAGGTGAAGAAAAGAAATTGAGTTGGGATGAAAGGCTGCAAATTGCTCTTGATATTTCACAAGGAATAGAATACCTTCATGAAGGAGTATGACGTTCCCGATGCACTTTCCTTTATACTTGTGTGAAAATGTATCTGGTTAATCTGAATATGCATGGAACAGGCTGTCCCGCCCGTCATACATCGAGATTTGAAGTCTGCCAACATATTGCTAGATCAATCAATGAGAGCTAAGGTAATCTTGTTCCTACAAGTTTTTTTGGTAGTCAGGTTGGCAATTCATTGTCTTAAATTTGCAGAAGATAATATATTAATTCAAGCATCGTCGCCCTTCGCTGGTTATGTGGTCCAGAAGAAATCAGTGAATTAAAACATAATCAGTGAGAAGTTTCAAAAGAATTGTTTTGGAGATTTTATCAATGACAAATCTTTTCAAATAGTTGCTATTAAGAATAAATTTTACTATCTTTGTCTGCATGAAATGTTGGTTATGAAATTTATCAACAATTAAAAGGTACGACATACTCTGATATTATGCTAGGTAGTGTCTCTCCTATATTATTAGACTTGTGTGTATGTGCAAGTGATTTGTATGTGTATCTTATGCAGGCCGACAACAAAGACTTTGTGCGATCAAGCAGAAGATGGAAGCAGCATGCACAAATTGGTTATAATTACTAGTGTGTTGATTAGCTAGTATCTAGTGTAGGTTAGCGACCTTTTGGTTTATGGACTTAAATAGTATAATTGGTTATGTGTAAACGTTACTGTGAATTGTGTTAAAGTATATTACTTAATTAATTGGTTATATATGCATGATTTTGATATTTGGTTTGGTTTATATATATATATATATGCTTGCCAATATGTAAGCTTTGTACATTAATTATATATGTGTATGTGTGTGATGTACCTAAATGCAGTGCTACTGTGAATTGATGAGGGATGGTGGTGCAGGTGGGAAATGTAGAAAAACAGTGAATAAAAAAAAAAGGGGGATAGGTAGCGCTTTCTTGAAAAAACGTTGTCTAAAGTGACAAATAGACAGCGCTTCCTTGAGAAAGCGCTGCCTAAAGTATGTAATAGATTGTCTTTAGACAGCGTTTTCTCAAGGAAGCGCTACCTATTCCTACTTTCAGTAGCGCTTTCTTGAAAAAACGCTGCCTAAAGTGACAAATAGACAGCGCTTCCTTGAGAAAGCGCTGTCTAAAGTATATAATAGATTGTCTTTAGACAGCGCTTTCTCAAAGAAGCGCTACCTATTCCTACTTTCAGTAGCGCTTTCTTGAAAAAACGCTGTCTAAAGTGACAAATAGACAGCGCTTCCTTGAGAAAGCGCTGCCTAAAGTATGTAATAGATTGTGTAATTACCAACTTTAGACAGCGCTTTCTCAAGGAAGCGCTACCTATTCCTACTTTCAGTAGCGCTTTTTTAAGCGCTATTGAATCTCTCCCACCTTCAGTAGCGGGTGAATAGATAGCGCTCTGAAGCGCTACTAAAGGCAAAAAAAAAGCGCTACTGAAGCTCTTTTCTGTAGTAGTGTTTGAAGTAGGGTTTTGAGTTTAAAATAGGGTTTTGGGTCAAAAATAGGGTTAGAATTAGGGTTTTGGGCCAAAATTAGGGCTTTGGGTTACAAATAGGGTTTTGGATTAAAATTAGTATTAGGATCAAAATTAGGGTTTAGAGTGAATTAGGGTTTTGAGATTAAAATAGGGTTTTGGGTCAAAAATAGGGTTAAAATTAGGGTTTTGGGTTAAAATTTAGGGTTTCGGGTCTGTACTGATCGAAAATACAAGACCAGATCGACCAAGCTTACTCCTGTAAATGGGCCTTGACCCAAACTCCTCCAAAGCCGAGGACTTGTTAATACACTTGTTAGCCGAGGATAAATACTCGGACCTATCCCATCATAGACCGCGGATGAAGACATCTCGGTCCCGTGCAATCCAGTCACAACTGACTTGGTCAAACATCTTACTCGATTATTCAAATATCTCTCCGTATAACTCGGAGCCTTATCCTTATCTAGTTATGATAACAACATAATTTTGTCAGAATATCTAAAGATAGATACGATCTCAAAAACAGTCCAACTAAAACTGTTATACTTAAAAATCTCTATAAATAGGGGATCAACCCCCTCACTTAGAACTACGTTGCTTTGATTCCCACTTGGGATACGTAGGAGCAGAATATCAATTCTGTCAAGCTATTCCATAAATACTCCCACAGAGTTTCACCGGACGAGTATCTCTTACTTGAGATATTTGGACGGAACATTGGCGCCGTCTGTGGGAATAGAAGCAAAATTTTCCCATACCACATACAATGGTGAGGACAAGGAGCAGGAACGGCAGGAGAGAGGGGCTGGAGAATGCCAACAATGAGGATAATGGAGAACGATCCACAAACCCAGCGACGATGACTGACAATCCCATTATTCAAGAACTTCTCGCGCAGGTGGCAATGCTGAGAAGGGAGAATGAAGAGATTCGTCGACAGAACAGCCATCGTGAACGAGAACAAAGCAGAGAAAGATCTGCCTCTTCTCCTCATGAGAAAGAGCGCTAGACAGCTGGGAATGAAGGATCCAGAAACACGCACAGAGAAGAAGGAATCTCACAACCCCGTGTTTCTCATCATGTTGACCGAAGAGACGAGGGGAATTTCCTAGACAAGCCGCTGAACTTTCACTTCAGGTAAATAGGCCCAATGAAAGGGCTAGCGCGCGGAAGCCGAGACATCCCTTCACTGATGCCATCATGGAAGTTCCTCTACCAGCCAATTACAAATCAATAAACATTGACAGGTATGATGGCAGCACGGATCCAGAACGTCATTTAGATGCTTTTACCACCCAAATATATCTCTTTACCAATGATGATGCTGTTATGTGTATAGTCTTCCCTACTACTCTGAAAGACGCTGCGTTAAGCTGGTATACCCAGCTACCGCCAGTGTCAATTGACTCCTTTGACACGTTTATGATTAAATTCAATGCTCAGTTTGCCACGAGCCGAGCTCATCAAAAAACCTCAGCCTCGTTGGTAAATTTTAAGCAAGAAAAAAACGAGTCTCTGCGTGATTTTATGGCCAGGTTCAGCAAAGAGACTGTCCTGATCCGGAATCTCAGTGCCGATGTCGCACTGCATACTATCTTGACCGGATTACAACACGGCCCTTTCGCCAGACATCTAGCTCGAAAGCCTCCATCCAACATGGATGAGTTGAGGAGAAAAGCTGTCGGATTCATTAATATGGAAGAAATAGAAGAGTCTAAGAAGAGAGAAAGAACCGATGATTCTGATAGACGAGAGGGGAAAGAGAAGAGGAGAGCTGGAGGTAACAAGCAGAAATTCAAAGACATCCGAGCATTTATATAGGGGGCCAAAGTATGAGCACTATACCCCCCTCAACACCAATCGAGCTCGGGTATTTGAGGAAGCCTACAACGCGGAACTTTTGCCACTCCCCAACCGTGGTCACACGCCCGAGAATGCTGATCGATAGAAGCATTGTCGGTACCATCGTAACTACGGGCATACCACCGAGGAGTGCTGGGTCTTGCGTGACAAGATTGAAGAGCTAGTGCAAGCTGGTCATCTGAATAATTTCGTTCAGAGAAGTCACAACAATGGTTAAGGGCGTGGCAGAGGTAGAAGAAGAGGAGGCGGCCAAAACCCGGGAAGGGGTGGTGGTCGGCAAAATGATGAAAGAAGAGAAAATAGGGAAGAGCAGAATGAAAGGAGGGCGGAGGATAATACTGTCTGAGGTGTAATAAATACTATTTCAGGTAGATTTGCGGGAGGGGGCACAACGAGTTCAGCCCGGAGAAAACACCTACGGGCTATTCGGGCTGTAAACTCGGTAGTTGGCAAACCCCCGAGAATTTCCCCGCCGATTATTTTCTCCGATGAAGACTTCTTGGGTGTGGATCCTAATCAGGATGACCCAATGGTAATCACTGTGCAATTGGCCAACTTCTCCGTCAAGAGAACTCTCATCGACCAGGGAACCTCAGCTGATATTCTATATTATTCAACATTTCAGAAGCTCGGGATCCCAGAAAAATCTATTCAGCCATACGACAGTAAACTCGTCGATTTTGCTGGAGAGCAGGTGGATACCCAAGGATACATAGACCTCCTAACTACTTTTGGAGATAGCAAAACGTCCAAAACTATTCTGGTCAGGTACGTGTTGGTTAATGCAGTAACATCGTACAATATCTTGATTGGAAGACCATCCTTGAACGAGTTGGGAGTCGTGGTCTCTACTCCCCATCTTACTATGAAGTTCCCTTCCAACTCGGGAGACATAGTTACTATCCGGGCAGATCAAAAAATGGCCAGATAGTGCTATGCAGATAGTTTGCGTGTGAGCAAACTCAAATCTACACCTGAAGAAACACTAGAAAGAGGAAAAGACGACTCTATAAACTCAGTTAGTTCTGTTGAACTAGACCCGAGGATTGACGTGCAAGAACAACGGCCACAACCCATCGAGGAGTTAGAAAAATTCCAGCTTGGATTACAGCCCGATCAGTGCACTAAACTAGGAGGTCAACTCGAGCCGAATTTAAAAGAAAAAATAATGGAAGTACTCCGGAGCAACGCCGATTTGTTCGCCTGGGTTTAGGGTTTAGGGTTTAGGGTTTGAATTAGGTTTTGAGTTTAAAATAGGGTTTTGGGTCAAAAATAGGGTTAGGATTAGGGTTTTGGGAAAAATTAGGGCTCGTGGTCAAATTTAAGGTTTAGGATCAAAATTAGGGTTTAGGGTTTGAATTAGGGTTTTGAGTTTAAAATAGGGTTTTGGGTCAAAATAGGGTTAGAATTAGGGTTTTGGGTCAAAATTTGGGTTTTGGGTCCAAATTTGTGTTTTGGGTCAAAATTAGGGTTTAGGGTTTGAATTAATGTTTTGAGTTAAAAATAGGGTTTTGGTACAAATTTGGGTTTAGGCTTTGAATTAGGGTCTTGATTTTAAAATAAGTTTTTGCATCAAAATAGGGTTAGAATTAGGGTTTTAGGTTAAAATTAGGGTTCTGGGTCAAAATTAGGGATTAGGGTTATAATTAGGGTTTTGGGTAAAATTGGGGTTTCGGGTCAAAATTATGGTTCGGGGTCAAATTTAGGGGTTAGGGTCAAAATTAGGGCTTACGGTTTGAAATAGGCTTTTGGTTCTAAAATAGGGTTAGAATTTGGGTTTTGGTTTAAAATTAGGGTTCTGGGTCAAAATTAGGGCTTAGGGTTAGAATTTGGGTTAGAATTAGGGTTTTCGGTAAAATTAGGGTTTCGGATCAAAATTAGGGTTCGGGGTCAAATTTAGGGTTTAGGGTAAAAATTAGGGTTTAGGGTTTGCAATAGGGTTTTGAGTTAAAATAGGGTTTTGGGTCAGAAATAGTGTTAAAATTAGGGTTTTAGGTCAATATTAGGGCTTTGGGTTAAAATTAGGGTTTTGGGGTAAACATAGGGTTTAGGGTTTGAATTAGGGTTTTGAGTTATAATAGGTTTTTGGGTCATAATTAGGGTTTTGGGTTAGAATTAGGGTTTCGGGTCAAATTTTGGGTTTAGAGGTAAAATTAGGGTTTAGGGTTTGAATTAGGGTTTTGAGTTAAAAATAGGATTTTGGGTCAAGAATAGGGTTAGAATTAGGGCTTTGGGTTAAAATTAGGGATTTGGGTTAAAATTAGGGTTATGGGTCAAATTTTGGGTTTCGGATCAAAATTAGGGTTTAGGGTTTGAAATAGGGTTTTGGGTCAAAATTAGGGCTTTGGGTTAAAATTAGGGTTTTGGGTCAAAAGGTTTGAATTTGGGTTTTGGGTTAAAACTAGGGTTTCGGATCAAAATTAGGGTTATGGGTCAAATTTAGGGTGTAGGTTCAAAATTAGGATTTGAATTAGGGCTTTGTTTTAAAAATAGGGTTTTGGGTCAAAAATAAGGTTAGAATTAGGGTTTTGGGTTAAAATTTAGGGTTTCGGGTCAAAATTAGGGTTCTGGATCAAAATTAGGGTTTAGGGGTTTGAATTAAGGTTAGAATTAGGCTTTTGGGTAAAATTTGGGTTTCTGGTCAAAATTAGGGTTCTGCGTCAAATTTAGGGTCCAAATAAGGGTTTAGGGTTTGAATTAGGTTGACTTAAAAATATGGTTTTTGGTAAAAAATAAGGTTACAATTAGGGTTTTGGGTTAAAATTAGGGTTTTGAGTTAAAATTAGGGTTTTGAAAAAAATAGCGTTCGGGGTCAAATTTAGGGCTTCGGGGTAACAATTAGGGTTTTGGGTTAAAATTAGGATTTATGATCAAAATTAGGGTTTAGGGTTTGAATTAGGGTTTTGAGTTTAAAATAGGGTTTTCGATCACAATTAGGGATTTGGTGTTAAATTAGGGTTTTGGGTCAAGGTTTGAATTAGGGTTTTGAGTTTAAAATAGTGTTAAAATTAGGGTTTTGGGTTAAAATTTCGGGTTCTGGTTCAAAATTAGGGTTTAGTGTTTGAATTAGGGTTTCTAGTCAAAATTAGGGTTCTGGGTCCTATTTAGGGTTTAGGGTTTGAATTAGGTTTTGAGTTTAAAATAGGGTTTTGGGTCAAAAATGGGGTTAGGATTAGGGTTTTGGGTTAAAATTAGGGTTTTGGGAAAAATTAGGGTTCTTGGTCAAATTTAAGGTTTAGGATCAAAATTAGGGTTTAGGGTTTGAATTTGGGTTTTGAGTTTAAAATAAGGTTTTGGGTCAAAACTTGGGTTTTGGGTCCAAATTTGGGTTTTGGGTCCGAATTTGGGGTTAGGGTCAAAATTAGGGTTTAGGGTTTGAATTAAGGTTTTGAGTTAAAAATAGGGTTTTGGTACAAATTAGGGTTTAGGGTTTGAATTAGGGTTTTGATTTTAAAATAAGTTTTTGCGTCAAAAATAGGGTTAGAATTAGGGTTTTAGGTTAAAATTAGGGTTCTGGTCAAAAGTAGGGATTAGTGTTAGAATTAGGGTTTTGGGTAAAATTGGGGTTTCGGGTCAAAAATTAGGGTTCTGGGTCAAAATTAGGGATTACTGTTAGAATTAGGGTTTTTGGTAAAATTGGGGTTTCGGGTCAAAATTATGGTTCGGGGTCAAATTTAGGGTTTAGGGTCAAAATTAGGGTTTACGGTTTGAAATAGGGTTTTGAGTTAAAAATAGGATTTTCGGTAAAAAAATAAGGTTAGAAATTGGGTTTTGGGTTAAAATTAGGGTTTCGAGTCAAAATTAGGTTTTTGGGTCAAATTTTGGGATTATGGTCAAAGTTAGGGTTTAGGGTTTCAAATAGGGTTTCGAGTTTAAAATAGGGTTTTGGGTCAAAAATAGGGTTAGTATTAGGGTTTTGGGTGAAAATTAGGGTTTTCTATACAAATTAGGGTTTAGGGTTTGAATTAGGATTTTGAGTTAAAGATATGTTTTTGGGTCAAAAATAGGGTTAGAATTAGGGTTTTGGGTTAAAATTAGGGTTCTGTGTCAAAATTAGGGCTTTGTGTTAGAATTTGGGGTAGAATTAGGATTTTGGGTAAACTTAGGGTTTCGGGTCAAAATTAGGGTTCGGTGTCAAAATTAGAGTTTAAGGTTTGAATTAAGGCTTTGAGTTAAAAATAGGGTTTTGGGTCAAAAATAGGGTTAGAATTGGGGTTTTGGTTTAAAATTAGGGTTTCGGCTCAAAATTAGGGTTCTGGGTCAGATTTAGGGTTTAGGGTTTTAAATAGGGGTTTGAGCTTAAAATAGGGTTTCGGGTCAAAAATAGGGTTAGAATTAGGGTTTTGCATTAAAATTAGGGTTACGGGTCAAAATTAGCTTTTTTGGTCAAATTTTGGGTTTAGGGTCAAAATTAGGGTTTAGTTTCAAAATTAGGGTTTGAATTAGGGTTTAGGGTTTTAAATAGGGTTTTGAGTTTAAAATAGGGTTTCGGGTTAAAAATAGGGTTAGAATTAGGGTTTTGCATTAAAATTAGTGTTACGGGTCAAAATTAGGTTTTTTGGTCAAATTTTGGGTTTAGGGTCAAATTTAGGGTTTAGTTTCAAAATTAGGGTTTGAATTAGGGTTTAGGGTGAATTAGGGTTTTGAGATAAAATAGGGTTTTGGGTCAAAAATAGGGTTAAAATTATGGTTTTGGGTTAAAATTTAGGGGTTCGGGTCAAAATTAGGGTTATGGGTCAAAATTAGGGTTTAGGGGTTTGAATTAGGTTTAGAATTAGGCTTTTGGGAAAAATTTGGGTTTCTGGTCAAAATTAGGGTTCTGCGTCAAATTTAGGGTCCAAATAAGGGTTTAGGGTTTGAATTAGGTTTTGACTTTAAAATATGGTTTTTGGTCAAAAATAAGGTTAGAATTAGGGTTTTGTGTTAAATTTAGGGTTTTGAGTTAAAATTAGTGTTTTGGGAAAAATTAGGATTCGGGGTCAAATTTAGGGCTTCGGGGTAACAATTACGGTTTTAGGTTAAAATTAGGGTTTATGATCAAAATTAGGGTTTAGGGTTTGAATTAGGGTTTTGATTTTAAAATAGGGTTTTGGGTCAAAATTAGGGATCTGGTGTTAAATTAGGGTTTTGAGTTTAAAATAGTGTTAAAATTAGGGTTTTTGTTTAATATTTCGGGTTTCGGGTCAAAATTAGGGTTTAGTGTTTGAATTAGTGTTAGAATTAGACTTTTGGGTAAAATTAGGGTTTCTGGTCAGAATTAGGGTTATGGGTCCCATTTAGGGTTTAGGGTTTGAATTAGGTTTTGAGTTTAAAATAGGGTTTTGGGTCAAAAATAGGGTTAGGATTAGGGTTTTAGGTTAAAATTAGGATTTTGGGAAAAAATAGGGTTCTTGGTCAAACTTAAGGTTTAGGATCAAAATTAGGGTTTAGGGTTTGAATTAGGGTTTTGAGTTTAAAATAGGGTTTTGGGTCAAAATAGGGTTAGAATTAGGGTTTTGGGTCAAAATTTGGGTTTTGGGTCAAAATTTGGGTTTTGGGTCAAAATTAGGGTTTAGGGTTTGAATTAATGTTGAGTTAAAAATAGGGTTTTGGTACAAATTAGGGTTTAGGGTTTGAATTAGGGTCTTGATTTTAAAATAAGTTTTTGCATCAAAATAGTGTTAGAATTAGGGTTTTAGGTTAAAATTAGGGTTCTGGGTCAAAATTAGGGATTAGGGTTAGAATTAGGGTTTTGGGTAAAATTGGGGTTTCGGGTCAAAATTATGGTTCGGGGTCAAATTTAGGGGTTAGGGTCAAATTTAGGGTTTACGGTTTGAAATAGGCTTTTGGTTCTAAAATAGGGTTAGAATTAGGGTTTTGGTTTAAAATTAGGGTTCTGGGTCAAAATTAGGGCTTAGGGTTAGAATTTGGGTTAGAATTAGGGTTTTCGGTAAAATTAGGGTTTCGGATCAAAATTAGGGTTCGGGGTCAAATTTAGGGTTTAGGGTAAAAATTAGGGTTTAGGGTTTGCAATAGGGTTTTGAGTTAAAATAGGGTTTTGGGTCAGAAATAGTGTTAAAATTAGGGTTTTAGGTCAATATTAGGGCTTTGGGTTAAAATTAGGGTTTTGGGGTAAACATAGGGTTTAGGGTTTGAATTAGGGTTTTGAGTTAAAATAGGTTTTTGGGTCATAATTAGGGTTTTGGGTTAGAATTAGGGTTTCGGGTCAAATTTTGGGTTTTGAGGTAAAATTAGGGTTTAGGGTTTGAATTAGGGTTTTGAGTTAAAAATAGGATTTTGGGTCAATAATAGGGTTAGAATTAGGGCTTTGGGTTAAAATTAGGGATTTGGGTTAAAATTAGGGTTCTGGGTCAAATTTTGGGTTTCGGATCAAAATTAGGGTTTAGGGTTTGAAATAGGGGTTTGGGTCAAAAATATGGTTAGAATTAGGGTTTTGGGTCAAAATTAGGGCTTTGGGTTAAAATTAGGGTTTTGGGTCAAAAGGTTTGAATTTGGGTTTTGGGTTAAAACTAGGGTTTCGGATCAAAATTAGGGTTCTTGGTCAAATTTAGGGTGTAGGTTCAAAATTAGGATTTGAATTAGGGCTTTGTTTTAAAAATAGGGTTTTGGGTCAAAAATAAGGTTAGAATTAGGGTTTTGGGTTAAAATTTAGGGTTTCGGGTAAAAATTAGGGTTCTGGGTCAAAATTAGGGTTTAGGGGTTTGAATTAAGGTTAGAATTAGGCATTTGGGTAAAATTTGGGTTTCTTGTCAAAATTAGGGTTCTGCGTCAAATTTAGGGTCCAAATAAGGGTTTAGGGTTTGAATTAGGTTGATTTAAAAATATGGTTTTTGGTAAAAAAAATATGGTTAGAATTTGGGTTTTGGGTTAAAATTAGGGTTTTGAGTTAAAATTAGGGTTTTGAAAAAATGAGCGTTCGGGGTCAAATTTAGGGCTTCGGGGTAGCAATTAGGGTTTTGGGTTAAAATTAGGGTTTATGATCAAAATTAGGGTTTAGGGTTTGAATTAGGGATTTGGTGTTAAATTAGGGTTTTGGGTCAAGGTTTTAATTAGGGTTTTGAGTTTAAAATAGTGTTAAAATTAGGGTTTTGGGTTAAAATTTCGGGTTCTGGGTCAAAATTAGGGTTTAGTGTTTGAATTAGGGTTAGAATTAGGCTTTTGGGTAAAATTAGGGTTTCGGGTCAAAATTATGGTTCGGGGTCAAATTTAGGGGTTAGGGTCAAATTTAGGGTTTACGGTTTGAAATAGGCTTTTGGTTCTAAAATTGGGTTAGAATTAGGGTTTTGGTTTAAAATTAGGGTTCTGGGTCAAAATTAGGGCTTAGGGTTAGAATTTGGGTTAGAATTAGGGTTTTCGGTAAAATTAGGGTTTCGGATCAAAATTAGGGTTCGGGGTCAAATTTAGGGTTTAGGGTAAAAATTAGGGTTTAGGGTTTGCAATAGGGTTTTGAGTTAAAATAGGGTTTTGGGTCAGAAATAGTGTTAAAATTAGGGTTTTAGGTCAATATTAGGGCTTTGGGTTAAAATTAGGGTTTTGGGGTAAACATAGGGTTTAGGGTTTGAATTAGGGTTTTGAGTTAAAATAGGTTTTTGGGTCATAATTAGGGTTTTGGGTTAGAATTAGGGTTTCGGGTCAAATTTTGGGTTTTGAGGTAAAATTAGGGTTTAGGGTTTGAATTAGGGTTTTGAGTTAAAAATAGGATTTTGGGTCAATAATAGGGTTAGAATTAGGGCTTTGGGTTAAAATTAGGGATTTGGGTTAAAATTAGGGTTCTGGGTCAAATTTTGGGTTTCGGATCAAAATTAGGGTTTAGGGTTTGAAATAGGGTTTTGGGTCAAAAATATGGTTAGAATTAGGGTTTTGGGTCAAAATTAGGGCTTTGGGTTAAAATTAGGGTTTTGGGTCAAAAGGTTTGAATTTGGGTTTTGGGTTAAAACTAGGGTTTCGGATCAAAATTAGGGTTCTGGGTCAAATTTAGGGTGTAGGTTCAAAATTAGGATTTGAATTAGGGCTTTGTTTTAAAAATAGGGTTTTGGGTCAAAAATAAGGTTAGAATTAGGGTTTTGGGTTAAAATTTAGGGTTTCGGGTCAAAATTAGGGTTCTGGGTCAAAATTAGGGTTTAGGGGGTTGAATTAAGGTTAGAATTAGGCATTTGGGTAAAATTTGGGTTTCTTGTCAAAATTAGGGTTTTGCGTCAAATTTAGGGTCCAAATAAGGGTTTAGGGTTTGAATTAGGTTGACTTAAAAATATGGTTTTTGGTAAAAAAATAAGGTTAGAATTTGGGTTTTGGGTTAAAATTAGGGTTTTGAGTTAAAATTAGGGTTTTGAAAAAATGAGCGTTCGGGGTCAAATTTAGGGCTTCGGGGTAGCAATTAGGGTTTTGGGTTAAAATTAGGGTTTATGATCAAAATTAGGGTTTAGGGTTTGAATTAGGGATTTGGTGTTAAATTAGGGTTTTGGGTCAAGGTTTGAATTATGGTTTTGAGTTTAAAATAGTGTTAAAATTAGGGTTTTGGGTTAAAATTTCGGGTTCTGGGTCAAAATTAGGGTTTAGTGTTTGAATTAGGGTTAGAATTAGGCTTTTGGGTAAAATTAGGGTTTCTGGTCAAAATTAGGGTTCTGGGTCCTATTTAGGGTTTGAATTAGGTTTTGAGTTTAAAATAGGGTTTTGGGTCAAAATGGGGTTAGGATTAGGGTTTTGGGTTAAAATTAGGGTTTTGGGAAAAATTAGGGTTCTTGGTCAAATTTAAGGTTTAGGATCAAAATTAGGGTTTAGGGTTTGAGTTTGGGTTTTGAGTTTAAAATAGGGTTTTGGGTCAAAATACGGTTAGAATTAGGGTTTTGGGTCAAAACTTGGGTTTTGGGTCGAAATTCGGGTTTTGGGTCCAAATTTGGGGTTTGGGTCAAAATTAGGGTTTAGGGTTTGAATTAAGGTTTTGAGTTAAAAATAGGGTTTTGGCACAAATTAGGGTTTAGGGTTTGAATTAGGGTTTTGATTTTAAAATAAGTTTTTGCGTCAAAAATAGGGTTAGAATTAGGGTTTTAGGTTAAAATTAGGGTTCTGGTCAAAATTAGGGATTAGTATTAGAATTAGGGTTTTGGGTAAAATTGGGGTTTCGGGTCAAAATTAGGGTTCTGGGTCAAAATTAGGGATTACTGTTAGAATTAGGGTTTTTGGTAAAATTGGGGTTTCGGGTCAAAATTATGGTTCGGGGTCAAATTTAGGGTTTAGGGTCAAAATTAGGGTTTACGGTTTGAAATAGGGTTTTGGTCCTAAAATAGGGTTAGAATTAGGGTTTTGGTTTAAAATTAGGGTTATGGGTCAAAATTACGGCTTAGGGTTAGAATTAGGGTTTTCGGTATAATTTGGGTTTCGGGTCAAAATTAGGGTTCGCGGTCAAATTTAGGGTTTAGGGTTTGAAATAGGGTTTTGGGTCAAAAATAGGGTTAGAATTAGGGTTTTAGGTCAAAATTAGGGCTTTGGGTTAAATTTAGGGTTTTGGGTCCAACATAGGGTTAAGGGTTTGAATTAGGGTTTTGAGTTAAAAATATGGTTTTGGGTAAAAAAATAAGGTTAGAAATTGGGTTTTGGGTTAAAATTAGGATTTCGAGTCAAAATTAGGTTTTTGGGTCAAATTTTCCGATTATGGTCAAAGTTAGGGTTTAGGGTTTGAAATAGGGTTTTGAGTTTAAAATAGGGATTTGGGTCAAAAATAAGGTTAGTATTAGGGTTTTCTGTACAAATTAGGGTTTAGGGTTTGAATTAGGGTTTTGAGTTAAAGATATGTTTTTGGGTCAAAAATAGGGTTAGAATTAGGGTTTTGGGTTAAAATTAGGGTTCTGTGTCAAAATTAGGGCTTTGTGTTAGAATTTGGGTTAGAATTAGGATTTTGGGTAAACTTAGGGTTTCGGGTAAAAATTAGGGTTCGGTGTCAAAATTAGAGTTTAAGGTTTGAATTAAGGCTTTGAGTTAAAAATAGGGTTTTGGGTCAAAAATAGGGTTAGAATTGGGGTTTTGGTTTAAAATTAGGATTTCGGCTCAAAATTAGGGTTATGGGTCAGATTTAGGGTTTAGGGTTTTAAATAGGGTTTTGAGTTTAAAATAGGGTTTCGGGTCAAAAATAGGGTTAGAATTAGGGTTTTGCATTAAAATTAGGGTTACGGGTCAAAATTAGCTTTTTTGGTCAAATTTTGGGTTTAGGGTCAAAATTAGGGTTTAGTTTCAAAATTAGGGTTTGAATTAGGGTTTAGGGTTTTAAATAGGGTTTTGAGTTTAAAATAGGGTTTCGGGTCAAAAATAGGGTTAGAATTAGGGTTTTGCATTAAAATTAGGGTTACGGGTCAAAATTAGGTTTTTTGGTCAAATTTTGGGTTTAGGGTCAATTTTAGGGTTTAGTTTCAAAATTAGGGTTTGAATTAGGGTTTAGGGTGAATTAGGGTTTTGAGATAAAATAGGGTTTTGGGTCAAAAATAGGGTTAAAATTATGGTTTTGGGTTAAAATTTAGGGTTTCGGGTCAAAATTAGGGTTATGGGTCAAAAATAGGTTTTGAGTTAGGGTTTTCAGTTAAAAATAGGTTTTGGGGTTAGAATTAGGGTTTCGGGTTAAAATTAGGGTTTCCGGTCAAATTTTGGGTTTAGGGTTTGAATTAGGGTTTTGAGTTAAAAATAGGATTTTGGGTCAAAATTAGGGCTTTGGGTTAAATTTTGGGTTAAAATTAGGGTTTTGGTGGAGGGTTAGAATTAGGCTTTTGGGTAAAATTAGGGTTTCGGGTCAAAATTAGGGTTCTGGGTCAAATTTGGGGTCCATATTAGGGTTTAGGGTTTGAATTAGGTTTTGAGTTTAAAATAGGGTTTTGGGTCAAAAATAGGGTTAGAATTAGGGTTTGGGGTTAAAATTTGTGTATTGGGTCCAAATTAGGGTTTTGGGTCAAAATTAGAGTTTAGGGTTTGAATTAAGTTTTTGTGTTAAAAATAGGGTTTTGGGTCAAAAATTGGGTTAGAATTGGGGTTTTGGTTTAAAATTAGGGTTTCGAGTCAAAATTAGGATTTTGGGTCAGATTTAGGGTTTGAAGTAGGGTTTGAAATAGGGTTTTGAGTTTAAAATAGGGTTTTGTGTCAAAAATAGTGTTAGAATTAGGCGTTTGTGTTAAAATTAGGGTTACGGGTTAAAATTAGTTTTTTGGGTCAAATTTTGGGTTTAGGGTCAAAATAGGGTTTAGGGTTTGAATTAGGGTTTTGAGTTAAAAATAGGGTTTTGGGTCAAAACTAAGGTTAGAATTAGGGGTTGGGGTTAAATTTTGGGTATTGGGTCCTAATTAGGGTTTTGGCTCAAAATTAGAGTTTAGGGTTTGAATTAAGGTTTTGAGTTAAAAATATGGTTTTGGGTCAAAAATAGGGTTAGAATTAGGGTTTTGAGTCAAAATTAGGGCTTTGGGTTACAATTAGGGTTCTGGGTTAAAATTAGTGTTTAGGATCAAAATTAGGGTTTAGGGTTTGAATTAGGGTTTTGAGTTTAAAATAGGGTTTTGTGTCAAAAATAGGGTTAAAATTAGGGTTTTGGGTTAAAAATTAGGGTTTCGGGTCAATATTACGGTTCTGGGTCAAAATTAGGGTTTAGGGTTTGAATTAGGGTTAGAATTAGGCTTTTGGGTAAAATTAGGGTTTCGGTTCAAAATTAGGGTTCTGGGTCAAATTTAGGGTTTAGGGTTTGAATTAGGTTTTGAGTTTAAAATAGGGTTTTGGGTCAAAATAGGGTTAGAATTAGGGTTTTGGGTCAAAACTTGGGTTTTGGGTCCAAATTTGGGTTTTGGGTCAAAATTAGGGTTTGGGGTTTGAATTAAGGTTTTGAGTTAAAAATAGGGTTTTGGGTCAAAATTAAGGTTAGAATTAGGGTTTTGGGTTAAAATTATGGTTTCGAGTCAAAATTAGGTTTTTGGGTCTAATTTTGGGTTTATGGTCAAAGTTAAGGTTTAGGGTTTGAAATAGGGTTGAGTTTAAAATAGGGTTTTGGGTCAAAAGTCGGGTTAGTATTAGGGTTTTGGGTAAAAAATAGGGCTTTGGGTTAAAATTAAGGTTTTGGGTCAAAATTAGGGTTTTTGGTTCAAATTAGGGTTTAGGGTTTGAACTAGGGTTTTGAGTTAAAGATATGTTTTTGGTTCAAAAATAG
The DNA here is from genome assembly GCA_030762895.1 of Sophora flavescens. NCBI lineage: Eukaryota > Viridiplantae > Streptophyta > Magnoliopsida > Fabales > Fabaceae > Sophora > Sophora flavescens. Next base: position 15,637,954 of record JAUPTC010000010.1, on the reverse strand, counting down.
GGTTAGAATTAGGGTTTTTGGTTAAAATTAGGGTTCTGTGTCAAAATTAGGGCTTTGGGTTAGAATTTGGGTTAGAATTAGGATTTTGGGTAAAATTAGGTTTCGGGGTCAAATTTAGGGTTTAGGGTCAAAATTAGGGTTCGGGGTCAAATTTAGGGTTTAGGGTCAAAATTAGGGTTTAGGGTTTGTAATAGGGTTTTGAGTTTAAAATAGTGTTTTGGGTAAAAAATAGTGTTAGAATTAGGGCTTTGGGTTAAAATTAGGGTTTTGGGTTAAACATAGGGTTTAGGGTTTGAATTAGGGTTTGAATTAAGGTTGAGTTAAAAATAGAGTTTTGGGTCAAAATATGGTTAGAATTAGGGTTTTGGTTTAAAATTAGGGTTTTGGGTCAAAATTTGGGTTTAGGGTTAGAATTAGGGTTTTGGGTAAAATTGGGGTTTCGGGTTAAAATTATGGTTCGGGGTCAAATTTAGGGTTTAGGGTTAAAATTAGGGTTTACGATTTGAAATAGGCTTTTGATAGGGTTAGAATTAGGGTTTTGGTTTAAAATTAGGGTTCTGGGTCAAAATTAGGGCTAGGGTTAGAATTTGGGTTTTCGGTAAAATTAGGGTTTCGGGTCAAAATTTCGGTTCGGAGTCAAATTTAGGATTTAGGGTTTAGGGTTTAGGGTTTGTAATAGGGTTTTGGGTTAGAAATAGTGTTAAAATTAGGGTTTTAGGTCAAAATTAGGGCTTTGGGTTAAAATCAGTGTTTTGGGGTAAACAAAGGGTTTAGGGTTTGAATTAGGGTTTTGAGTTAAAATAGGTTTTTGGGTCAGAATTAGGGTTTTGGGTTAAAATTAGGGTTTCGGGTCAAATTTTGGGTTTTGAGGTAAAATTAGGGTTTAGGGTTTGAATTAGGGTTTTGAGTTAAAAATAGGATTTTGGGTCAAGAATTGGGTTAGAATTAGGGCTTTGGGTTAAAATTAGGGATTTGGGTTAAAATTAGGGTTCTGGGTCAAATTTAGGGTTTCGGATCAAAATTAGGGTTTAGGGTTTGAAATAGGGTTTTGGGTCAAAAATACGGTTAGAATTAGGGTTTTGGGTCAGAATTAATGCTTTGGGTTAAAATTATGGTTTTGGTCAAAATTTGGGTTTTGGGTCCATATTAGGGTTTAGGGTTTGAATTTGGGTTTTGGGTTAAAACAAGGGTTTCAGATCAAAATCAGGGTTCTGGGTCAAATTTAGGGTTTAGGTTCGAAATTAGGGTTTGAATTAGGGCTTTGTGTTAAAAATAGGGTTTTGGGTCAAAAAATAAGGTTAGAATTAGGGTTTTGGGTTAAAATTTAGGGTTTCGGGTCAAAATTAGGGTTCTGGGTCAAAATTAGGGTTTAGGGGTTTGAATTAAGGTTAGAATTAGGCTTTTGGGTAAAATTTGGGTTTCTGGTCAAAATTAGGGTTCTGCATCAAATTTAGGGTGCAAATAAGGGTTTAGGGTTTGAATTAGGTTTTGACTTAAAAATATAGTTTTTGTTCAAAAATAAGGTTAGAATTAGGGTTTTGGGTTAAAATTAGGGTTTTGAGTTAAAATTAGGGTTTTGGGAAAAATTTGGGTTCGGGGTCAAATTTAGGGCTTCGGAGTAACAATTAGGGTTTTGGGTTAAAATTAGGGTTTATGATCAAAATTAGGGTTTAGGGTTTGAATTAGGGTTGAGTTTAAAATAGGCTTTTGGGTCAAAATTAGGGATTTGGTGTTAAATTAGGGTTTTGGGTCAAGGTTTGAATTAGGGTTTTGAGTTTAAAATAGTGTTAAAATTAGGGTTTTGGGCTAAAATTTCGGGTTTCGGGTCAAAATTTGGGTTCTGGGTCAAAATTAGGGTTTAGTGTTTGAATTATTGTTAGAATTAGGCTTTTGGGTAAAATTAGGGTTTCTGGTCAAAATTAGGGTTCTGGGTCCTATTTAGGGTTTAGGGTTTGAATTAGGTTTTGAGTTTAAAATAGGGTTTTGGGTCAAAAATGGGGTTAGGATTAGGGTTTTGGGTTAAAATTAGGGTTTTGGGTTAAAATTAGGGTTCTTGGTCAAATTTAAGGTTTAGAATGATGGTTTTGGGGTTAGAATTAGGGTTAGAATTACGGTTTTGGGTCAAAGCTTGGGTTTTGGGTCCAAATTTGGGTTTTTGGTCCAAATTTGGGGTTTGGGTCAAAATTATGGTTTAGGGTTGAATTAAGGTTTTGAGTTAAAAATAGGGTTTTGGTACAAATTAGGGTTTAGGGTTTGAATTAGGGTTTTGATTTTAAAATAAGTTTTTGCGTCAAAATTAGGGTTAGAATTAGGGGTTTGGGTTAAAATTAGGGTTCTGGGTCAAAATTAGGGATTAGTGTTAGAATTAGGGTTTAGGGTAAAATTGTGGTTTCGGGTCAAAATTATGGTTCGGTGTCAAATTTAGGGTTTAGGGTCAAAATTAGGGTTTAGGGTTTGAAATAGGGTTTTGGGTCAAAAATAGGGTTAGAATTAGGGTTTTAGGTCAAAATTAGCACTTTGGGTTAAAATTAGGGTTTTGGGTCCAACATAGGGTTAAGGGTTTGAATTAGGGTTTTGAGTTAAAAATAGGGTTTTGGGTAAAAAAAAAAAGGTTAGAAATTGGGTTTTGGGTTAAAATGAAGGTTTCGAGTCAAAATTAGGTTTTTGGGTCAAATTTTGGTATTATGGTCAAAGTTAGGGTTTAGGGTTTGAAATAGGGTTTTGAGTTTAAAATAGGGTTTTGGGTCAAAAATAGGGTTAGTATTAGGGTTTTGGTTCAAAATTATGGTTTTCTGTACAAATTAGGGTTTATGGTTTGAATTAGGGTTTTGAGTTAAAGATATGTTTTTGGGTCAAAAATAGGGTTAGAATTGGGGTTTTGGTTAAAAATTAGGGTTTCGGGTCAAAATTAGGGTTCTAGGTCAGATTTAGGGTTTAGGGTTTTAAATAGGGTTTTGAGTTTAAAATAGGGTTTCGGGTCAAAAATAGGGTTAGAATTGGGGTTTTGCATTAAAATTAAGGTTACGGGTCAAAATTAGGGTTCTAGGTCAGATTTTGGGTTTAGGGTCAAAATTAGGGTTTAGGTTTTGAAATAGGGTTTTCAGTTAAAAATATGTTTTGGGGTTAGAATTAGGGTTTCGGGTTAAAATTAGGGTTTCGGGTCAAATTTTGGGTTTCGGGTTTGAATTAGGGTTTTGAGTTAAAAATAGGATTTTGGGTCAAAAATAGGGTTAGAATTAGGGTTTTGGGTCAAAATTAGGGCTTTGGGTTAAAATTTGGGTTTTGGGTTAAAATTTGGGTTTTGGTTGAGGGTTAGAATTAGGCTTTTGGGTAAAATTAGGGTTTCGGGTCAAAATTAGGGTTCTGTCAAAAATAGGGTTAGAATTATGGTTTGGGGTTAAAATTTGTGTATTGGGTCCAAATTAGGGTTTTGGGTCAAAATTAGAGTTAGGGTTTGAATTAAGGTTTTGAGTTAAAAATAGGGTTTTGGGTCAAAAAAAGGGTAAGAATTGGGGTTTTGGTTTAAAATTAGGGTTTCGAGTCAAAATTAAGATTGTGTCAGATTTAGGGTTTGAAATAGGGTTTTGAGTTTAAAATAGGGTTTTGGGTCAAAAATAGGGTAAGAATTAGGGGTTTGTGTTAAAATTAGGGTTACGGGTTAAAATTAGGTTTTTGGGTCAAATTTTGGGTTTAGGGTCAAAATTAGGGTTTAGGGTTTGAATTAGGGTTTTGAGTTAAAAATAGGGTTTTGGGTCAAAACTAAGGTTAGAATTAGGGTTTTGGTTTAAAATTAGGGTTCTGGGTCAAAATTACGGCTTAGGGTTAGAATTTGGGATTTCGGTAAAATTTGGGTTTCGGGTCAAAATTAGGGTTCGCGGTCAAAACTGGGGTTTAGGGTTTGAAATAGGGTTTTGGGTCAAAAATAGGGTTAGAATTAGGGTTTTAGGTCAAAATTAGGGCTTTGGGTTAAAATTAAGGTTTTGGGTCCAACATAGGGTTAAGGGTTTGAATTAGGGTTTTGAGTTAAAATTAGGATTTTCGGTAAAAGAATAAGGTTAGAAATTGGGTTTTGGGTTAAAATTAGGGTTTCGAGTCAAAATTAGGTTTTTGGGTCAAATTTTGGGATTATGGTCAAAGTTAGGGTTTAGGGTTTCAAATAGGGTTTTGAGTTTAAAATAGGGTTTTGGGTCAAAAATAGGGTTAGTATTAGGGTTTTGGGTGAAAATTAGGGTTTTCTGTACAAATTAGGGTTTAGGGTTTGAATTTGGGTTTTGAGTTAAAGATATGTTTTTGGGTCAAAAATAGGGTTAGAATTAGGGTTTTGGGTTGAAATTAGGGTTGTGTCAAAATTAGGGCTTTGTGTTAGAATTTGGGGTAGAATTAGGATTTTGGGTAAACTTAGGGTTTCAGGTCAAAATTAGGGTTCGGTGTCAAAATTAGAGTTTAAGGTTTGAATTAAGGCTTTGAGTTAAAAATAGGGTTTTGGGTCAAAAATAGGGTTAGAATTACGGTTTTGGTTTAAAATTAGGGTTTCGGGTCAAAATTAGGGTTCTGGGTCAGATTTAGGGTTTAGGGTTTTAAATAGGGTTTTGAGTTTAAAATAGGGTTTCGGGTCAAAAATAGGGTTAGAATTAGGGTTTTGCATTAAAATTAGGGTTACGGGTCAAAATTAGGTTTTTTGGTCAAATTTTGGGTTTAGGGTCAAAATTAGGGTTTAGTTTCAAAATTAGGGTTTGAATTAGGGTTTAGGGTTTTAAATAGGGTTTTGAGTTTAAAATAGGGTTTCGGGTCAAAAATAGGGTTAGAATTAGGGTTTAAGGTTTAGGTTCGAAATTAGGGTTTGAATTAGGGTTTTGAGTTAAAAATAGGGTTGTGGGTAAAAAAAAATAAGGTTAGAAATTGGGTTTTGAGTTAAAATTAGGGTTTCGAGTCAAAATTAGGTTTTTGGGTCAAATTTTAGGATTATGGTCAAAGTTAGGGTTTAGGGTTTGAAATAGGGTTTTGAGTTTAAAATAGGGTTTTGGGTCAAAAATAGGGTTAGTATTAGGGTTTTGGTTCAAAATTATGGTTTTCTGTACAAATTAGGGTTTAGGGTTTGAATTAGGGTTTTGAGTTAAAGATATGTTTTTGGGTCAAAAATAGGGTTAGAATTGGGGTTTTGGTTTAAAATTAGGGTTTCGGGTCAAAATTAGGGTTCTAGGTCAGATTTAGGGTTTAGGGTTTTAAATAGGGTTTTGAGTTTAAAATAGGGTTTCGGGTCAAAAATAGGGTTAGAATTGGGGTTTTGCATTAAAATTAAGGTTACGGGTCAAAATTAGGGTTCTAGGTCAGATTTTGGGTTTAGGGTCAAAATTAGGGTTTAGGTTTTGAAATAGGGTTTTCAGTTAAAAATATGTTTTGGGGTTAGAATTAGGGTTTCGGGTCAAATTTTGGGTTTCGGGTTTGAATTATGGTTTTGAGTTAAAAATAGGATTTTGGGTCAAAAATAGGGTTAGAATTAGGGTTTTGGGTCAAAATTAGGGCATTGGGTTAAAATTTGGGTTTTGGGTTAAAATTTGGGTTTTGGTTGAGGGTTAGAATTAGGCTTTTGGGTAAAATTAGGGTTTCGGGTCAAAATTAGGGTTCTGTCAAAAATAGGGTTAGAATTAGGGTTTGGGGTTAAAATTTGTGTATTGGGTCCAAATTAGGGTTTTGGGTCAAAATTAGAGTTAGGGTTTGAATTAAGGTTTTGAGTTAAAAATAGGGTTTTGGGTCAAAAAAAGGGTAAGAATTGGGGTTTTGGTTTAAAATTAGGGTTTCGAGTCAAAATTAAGATTGTGTCAGATTTAGGGTTTGAAATAGGGTTTGAAATAGGGTTTTGAGTTTAAAATAGGGTTTTGGGTCAAAAATAGGGTAAGAATTAGGGGTTTGTGTTAAAATTAGGGTTACGGGTTAAAATTAGGTTTTTGGGTCAAATTTTGGGTTTAGGGTCAAAATTAGGGTTTAGGGTTTGAATTAGGGTTTTGAGTTAAAAATAGGGTTTTGGGTCAAAACTAAGGTTAGAATTAGGGTTTTGGTTTAAAATTAGGGTTCTGGGTCAAAATTACGGCTTAGGGTTAGAATTTGGGATTTCGGTAAAATTTGGGTTTCGGGTCAAAATTAGGGTTCGCGGTCAAAACTGGGGTTTAGGGTTTGAAATAGGGTTTTGGGTCAAAAATAGGGTTAGAATTAGGGTTTTAGGTCAAAATTAGGGCTTTGGGTTAAAATTAAGGTTTTGGGTTCAACATAGGGTTAAGGGTTTGAATTAGGGTTTTGAGTTAAAATTAGGATTTTCGGTAAAAAAATAAGGTTAGAAATTGGGTTTTGGGTTAAAATTAGGGTTTCGAGTCAAAATTAGGTTTTTGGGTCAAATTTTGGGATTATGGTCAAAGTTAGGGTTTAGGGTTTCAAATAGGGTTTTGAGTTTAAAATAGGGTTTTGGGTCAAAAATAGGGTTAGTATTAGGGTTTTGGGTGAAAATTAGGGTTTTCTGTACAAATTAGGGTTTAGGGTTTGAATTAGGGTTTTGAGTTAAAGATATGTTTTTGGGTCAAAAATAGGGTTAGAATTAGGGTTTTGGGTTAAAATTAGGGTTGTGTCAAAATTAGGGCTTTGTGTTAGAATTTGGGGTAGAATTAGGATTTTGGGTAAACTTAGGGTTTCGGGTCAAAATTAGGGTTCGGTGTCAAAATTAGAGTTTAAGGTTTGAATTAAGGCTTTGAGTTAAAAATAGGGTTTTGGGTCAAAAATAGGGTTAGAATTGCGGTTTTGGTTTAAAATTAGGGTTTCGGGTCAAAATTAGGGTTCTGGGTCAGATTTAGGGTTTAGGGTTAGGGTTTCGGGTCAAAAATAGGGTTAGAATTGGGGTTTTGCATTAAAATTAGGGTTACGGGTCAAAATTAGCTTTTTTGGTCAAATTTTGGGTTTAGGGTCAAAATTAGGGTTAAGTTTCAAAATAGGGTTTGAATTAGGGTTTAGGGTTTTAAATAGGGTTTTGAGTTTAAAATAGGGTTTCGGGTCAAAAATAGGGTTAGAATTAGGGTTTAAGGTTTAGGTTCGAAATTAGGGTTTGAATTAGGGTTTTGAGTTAAAAATAGGGTCGTGGGTAAAAAAAATAAGGTTAGAAATTGGGTTTTGAGTTAAAATTAGGGTTTCGAATCAAAATTAGGTTTTTGGGTCAAATTTTAGGATTATGATCAAAGTTAGGGTTTAGGGTTTGAAATAGGGTTTTGAGTTTAAAATAGGGTTTTGGGTCAAAAATAGGGTTAGTATTAGGGTTTTGGGTCAAAATTAGGGTTTTTTGTACAAATTAGGGATTAGGGTTTGAATTAGGGTTTTGAGTTAAAGATATGTTTTGGGGTAAAAAATAGGGTTTGAATTAGGGTTTTGGGTTAAAATTATGGTTGTGTCAAAATTAGGGCTTAGTGTTAGAATTTGGGTTAGAATTAGGATTTTGGGTAAACTTAGGGTTTCGGGTCAAAATTAGGGTTCGGTGTCAAAATTAGAGTTTAAGGTTTGAATTAAGGTTTTGAGTTAAAAATAGGGTTTTGGGTCAGAAATAGGGTTAGAATTGGGGTTTTGGTTTAAAATTAGGGTTCTGGGTCAGATTTAGGGTTTAGGGTTTTAAATAGGGTTTTGAGTTTAAAATAGGGTTTCGGGTCAAAAATAGGGTTGGAATTAGGGTTTTGCATTAAAATTAGGGTTACGGGTCAAAATTAGGGTTTTTGGTCAAATTTTGGGTGTAGGGTCAAAATTAGGGTTTAGGGTTTGAAATAGGGTTTTCCGTTAAAATTAGGTTTTGGGGTTAGAATTAGGGTTTCGGGTCAAATTTTGGGTTTAGGGTTTGAATTAGGGTTTTCAGTTAAAAATAGGATTTTAGGTCAAAAATAGCGTTAGAATTAGGGTTTTGGGTCAAAATTAGGGCTTTGGGTTAAAATTTGGGTTTTGGGTTAAAATTTGGGTTTTGGTTGAGGGTTAGAATTAGGCTTTTGGGTAAAATTAGGGTTTCGGGTCAAAATTAGAATTCTGGGTCAAATTTGGGGTCCAAATTAGGGTTTAGGGTTTGAATTAGGTTTTGAGTTTAAAATAGGGTTTTGGGTCAAAAATAGGGTTAGAATTAGGGTTTTTGGTCAAAATTGGGCATTTGGGTTAAAAATAGGGTTTTGGTATAAAATTAGGGTTTCTGGTCAAAATTAGGGTTCTTGGTCAAATTTTGGGTTTCGGATTAAAATTTGGTTTTTGGTTTTGAAATAGGGTTTTAATTTTAAATTAGTGTTTTGGGTCAAAAATACGGTTAGAATTAGCGTTCTGGGTCAAAATTAGGGCTTTGGGCAAAAATTAGGGTTTTGGGTCAAAATTTGGGTTTTGGGTCCAAATTAGGGCTTAGGGTTTGAATTTGGGTTTTGGGTTAAAACTATGGTTTCGGATCAAAATTAAGGTTCTGGGTCAAATTTAGGGTTTAGTTTCAAAATTAGGGTTTGAATTAGGGCTTTGTGTTTAAAATAGGGTTTTTGGTCAAAAATAAGGTTAGAATTAGGGTTTTGGGTTAAAATTTAGGGTTTCGGGTCAAACTTAGGGTTCTGGGTCAAAATTAGGGTTTTAGGTTTGAATTAGGGTTAGAATTAGGCTTTTGGGTAAAATTAGGGTTTCGGGTCAAAATTACGGTTCTGGGTCAAATTTAGGGTCCAAATTAGGGTTTAGTGTTTGAATTAGGTTTTGTGTTTAAAATAGGGTTTTGGGTCAAAAGTAGGGTTAGAATTAGGGTTTTGGGTTAAAATTAGGGTTTTGATTTAAAATTAGGATTTTGGGAAAAATTAGGGTTCTGGGTCAAATTTAGGGTTCAGGATCAAAATTAGGGTTTAGGGTTTGAATTAGGGTTTTGAGTTTAAAATAGGGTTTTGGGTCAAAAATAAGGTTAGAATTAGGGTTTGGGGTTAAAATTTGGGTATTGGGTCCAAATTAGGGTTTTGGGTCAAAATTAGAGTTTAGGGTTTGAATTAAGTTTGAGTTAAAAATAGGGTTTTGGGTCAAAAATAGGGTTAGAATTCAGGTTTTGGTTTAAAATTAGGGTTTCGGGTCAAAATTAGGGTTCTGGGTCAGATTTAGGGTTTAGCGTTTGAAATTGGGTTTTGAGTTTAAAATAGGGTTTTGGGTCAAAAATAGGATTAGAATTTGGGGTTTGCGTTAAAATTAGGGTTACAAGTCAAAATTAAGTTTTTGTGACAAATTGTGGGTTTAGGGTCATAAATAGGGTTTAGGGTTTGAATTAGGGTTTTGAGTTAAAAATAGGGTTTTGGGTCAAAATAGGGTTAGAATTAGGGTTTTGGGTCAAAACTTGGGTTTTGGGTCCAAACTTGGGTTTTGGGTCAAAATTAGGGTTTAGGGTTTGAATTAAGATTTTGTATTAAAAATAGGGTTTTGGGTAAAAAATAAGGTTAAAATTAGGGTTTGGGGTTAAAATTTGGGTATTAGGTCCAAATTAAGGTTTTGGCTCAAAATTAGAGTTTAGGGTTCGAATTAAGGTTTTGAGTTAAAATAGGGTTTTGGGTCAAAAATAGGGTTAGAAATAGGGTTTTGGTTTAAAATTAGGGTTTTGGGTCAAAATTTGGGTTTAGGGTTGAAATAGGGTTTTGAGTTTAAAATAGGGTTTTGGGTCAAAATAGGGTTAGAATTAGGGTTTTGGGTCAAAACTTGGGTTTTGGGTCCAAATTTGGGTTTTGGGTCAAAATTAGGGTTTAGGGTTTGAATAAAGGTTTTGCATTAAAATAGGGTTTTGGGGCAAAAATAAGGTTAAAATTAGGGTTTGGGTTTAAATTTTGGGTATTGGGTCCAAATTACGGTTTTGGCTCAAAATTAGAGTTTAGGGTTTGAATTAAGGTTTTGAGTTAAAAATAGGGTTTTGGCTCAAAAATAGGGTTAGAATTAGGGTTTTGGGTCAAAATTAGGGCTCTGGGTTAAAATTAAGGTTTTGGGACAAAATTAGGGTTTTTGGTACAAATTCGGGTTTAGGTTTTGAATTAGGGTTTTGAGTTAAAGATATGTTTTTGGGTCAAAAATAAGGTTAGAATTAGGGTTTTGGGTTAAAATTAGGGTTCTGTGTCAAAAAAGGGCTTAGGGTTAGAATTTGGGTTATAAATAGTATTTTGGGTAAAATTAGGGTTTCGGGTCAAAATTAGGGTTCGGGGTAAAATTTAGTGTTTAGGGTCAAAATTAGGGTTTAGGGTTTGAAATAGGGTTTTGGGCCAAAAATAGTGTTAGAATTAGGGTTTTATGTCAAAATTAGGGCTTTGGGTTAAAAGGTTTTGGGTCAAACATAGGGTTTAGGGTTTGAATTAGGGTTTTGGGTCAAAATTAGGGCTTTGGGTTGAAAATAGGGTTTTGGGTCAAAATTTGGGTTTTGGGTCCAAATTAGGGTTTAGGGTTTGAATTTGGGTTTTGGGTTAAAATTAGGGTTTCCGATCAAAATTAGTGTTCTGGGTCAAATTTAGGGTTTTAGGTTTGAATTAGGGTTAGAATTAGGCTTTTGGGTAAAATTAGGTTTTCGAGTCAAAATTACGGTTCTGGGTCAAATTTAGGGTGCAAATTAGGGTTTAGGGTTTGAATTAGGTTTTCTGTTTAAAATAGGGTTTTGGGTCAAAAGTCGGGTTAGAATTAGGGTTTTGGGTTAAAATTAGGGTTTTGATTTAAAATTAGGGTTTTGGGAAAAATTAGGGTTCTGGGTCAAATTTATGCTTTGGGATCAAAATTAGGGTTTAGGGTTTTGAGTATAAAATAGGGTTTTGGGTCAAAATAGGGTTAGAATTAGGGTTTTGGGTCAAAACTTGGGTTTTGGGTCCAAATTTGGGTTTTGGGCCAAAATTAGGGTTTAGGGTTTGAATTAAGGTTTTGAGTTAAAATACGGTTTTGGGAAAAATTAGGGTTTCGGGTCAAAATTAGGATGCTGGGTCAAATTTAGGGTTTAGTGTCAAAATTAGGGTTTAGGGTTTGAAATAGGGTTTTGGGTCAAAATTGGGTTAGAATTAGGGTTTTTGGTTAAAATTAGGGTTTTGGGAAAAAATAGGGTTCTGGGTCAAATTTAAGGTTTAGGATCAAAATTAGGGTTTAGGGTTTGAATTAGGGTTGAGTTTAAAATAGGGTTTTGGGTCAAAATTGGGTTAGAATTAGGGTTTTGGGTCCAAATTTGGGTTTTGGGTCAAAATTAGGATTTAGGGTTTGAATTAAGGTTTTGAGTTAAAAATATTATTTTGGGTCAAAAACAAGGTTAGAAGTAGGGTTTTGGGTGAAAATTAGGGTTTCGAGTCAAAATTAGGTTTTTGGGTCAAATTTTGGGTTTATGGTCAGAGTTAAGGTTTAGGGTTTGAAATAGGGTTGAGTTTAAAATAGGGGTTTGGGTAAAAAACAGGGTTATTATTAGGGTTTTGGGTCAAAAATAGGGCTCTAGGTTAAAAGTAAGGTTCGGGGTCAAATTTAGGATTTTGGGTAAAATTAGGGTTTCGGGTCAAAATTAAGGTTCGGGGTCAAATTTAGTGTTTAGTGTCAAAACTAGGGTTTAGGGTTTGTAATAGGTTTTTGAGTTTAAAATAGGGTTTTGGGGCAAAAATAGTGTTAGAATTAGGGTTTTAGGTCAAAATTAGGGCTTTGGGTTAAAAATAGGGTTGTGGTTTAAAATTAGGGTTTCGGGTCAAAATTAGGGTTCTGGGTCAAATTTAAGGTTTCAGATCAAAATTAGGGTTTAGGGTTTGAAATAGGGTTTCGAGTAAAAATTAGGATTTTGGGTCAAAAATAGGGTTAGAATTAGGGTTTTGGGTCAAAATTTGGGCTTCGGGTTAAAATTAGGGATTTGGGTTAAAATTATGGGTTTGGTTTAAAATTAGGGTTTCGGGTCAAAATTAGGGTTCTGGGTCTAATTTAGGGTTTCGGATCAAAATTAGGGTTTTGGGTCAAAATTAGGGCTTTGGGTTAAAATTAGGGCTTTGGGTTAAAATTAGGGTTTTGGGTTAAAATTTGGGTTTTGGGTCAGAATTTGGGTTTTGGGTCCAAATTAGGTTTTGAATTTGGGTTTTGGGTTAAAACTAGGGTTTCGGATCAAAATTAGGGTTCTGGGTCAAATTTAGGGTTTAGTTTCAAAATTTGGGTTCGAATTAGGGCTTTGTGTGAAAAATAGGGTTTTGGGTCAAAAATAAGGTTATAATTAGGGTTTTAGGATAAAATTTAGGATTTCGGGTCAAATTAGGGTTCTGGGTCAAAATTAGGGTTTTAGGTTTGAATTAAGGTTATAATTAGGCTTTTGGGTAAAATTAGGGTTTCGGGTTAAAATTACGGTTCTGGGTCAAAATTAGGGTTTTAGGGTTTGAATTAGGTTTTGTGTTTAAAATAGGGTTTTGGGTCAAAAGTAGGGTTAGAATTAGGGTTTTGGTTTAAAATTAGGGTTTTGGGAAAAATTAGGCTTTTGGGTTAAATTTAGGGTTTAGGATCAAAATTAGGGTTTAGGGTATGAATTAGGGTTTTGAGTTTAAAATAGGGTTTTGGGTCAAAATAAGGTTAGAATTAGGGTTTGGGGTTAAAATTTGGGTATTGGGTCAAAATTAGGGTTTTGGGTCAAAATTAGAGTTTAGGGTTTGAATTAAGTTTTTGAGTTAAAAATAGGGTTTTGGTAAAAAATAGGGTTAGAATTAGGGTTTTCGTTTAAAATTAGGGTTTCGGGTCAAAATCGGGGTTAGGGTACGATTTAGGGTTTAGGGTTTGAAATAGGGTTTTGAGTTTAAAATAGGGTTTTGTGTCAAAAATAGGGTTAGAATTAGGGTTTGGGGTTAAAATTTGGGTATTGGGTCCAAATTACGGTTTTGGCTCAAAATTAGAGTTCAGGGTTTGAATTAAAGTTTTGAGTTAAAAATAGGGTTTTGGGTCAAAAATAGGGTTAGAATTAGGGTTTTGGTTTAAAATTAGGGTTTTGGGTCAGATTTAAGGTTTAGGGTCAAAATTAGGGTTTAGGGTTTGAAAAATGATTGAGTTTAAAATAGGGTTTTGGGTCAAAAATTGGGTTAGAATTAGGGTTTTGGGTCAAACTTTGGGCTTTGGGTTACAAATAGGGTTTTGAGTTAAAATAACTGTTTATGATCAAAATTAGGGTTCAGGGTTTGAATTAGGGTTTTGAGTTTAAAATAGGTTTTTGGGTCAAAAATAGGGTTAAAATTAGAGTTTTGGGTTAAAATTTAGGGTTTCGTGTCAAAATTAGCGTTCCGGGTCAAAATTAGGGGTTAGGGTTAGAATTAGGCTTTAAAGATATGTTTTTGGGTCAAAAATAGGGTTAGAATTACGGTTTTGGGTTAAAATTAGGGTTCTGTGTCAAAATTAGGGCTTTGTATTAGAATTTGGGTTAGAATTAGGATTTTGGGTAAACTTAGAGTTTAAGGTTTGAATTAAGGCTTTGAGTTAAAAATAGGGTTTTGAGTCAAAAATAGGGTTAGAATTGGGGTTTTGGTTTAAAATTAGGGTTTCGGCTCAAAATTAGGGTTCTGGGTCAGATTTAGGGTTTAGGGTTTTAAATAGGGTTTTGAGTTTAAAATAGGGTTTCGGGTCAAAAATAGGGTTAGAATTAGGGTTTTGCATTAAAATTAGGGTTACGGGTCAAAATTAGCTTTTTTGGTCAAATTTTGGGTTTAGGGTCAAAATTAGGGTTTAGTTTCAAAATTAGGGTTTGAATTAGGGTTTAGGGTTTTAAATAGGGTTTTGAGTTTAAAATAGGGTTTCGGTTCAAAAATAGGGTTAGAATTAGGGTTTTACATTAAAATTGGGGTTACGGGTCAAAATTGGGTTTTTTGGTCAAATTTTGGGTTTAGGGTCAAATTTAGGGTTTAGTTTCAAAATTAGGGTTTGAATTAGGGTTTAGGGTGAATTAGGGTTTTGAGATAAAATAGGGTTTTGGGTCAAAAATAGGGTTAAAATTATGGTTTTGGGTTAAAATTTAGGGTTTCGGGTCAAAATTAGGGTTATGGGTCAAAAATAGGTTTTGAGTTAGGGTTTTCAGTTAAAAATAGGTTTTGGGGTTAGAATTGGGGTTTCGGGTTAAAATTAGGGTTTCCGGTCAAATTTTGGGTTTAGGGTTTGAATTAGGGTTTTGAGTTAAAAATACGATTTTGGGTCAAAAATAGGGTTAGAATTAGGGTTTTACGTCAAAATTAGGGCTTTGGGTTAAATTTTGGGTTTTGGGTTAAAATTAGGGTTTTGGTGGAGGGTTAGAATTAGGCTTTTGGGTAAAATTAGGGTTTGGGTCAAAATTAGGGTTTGGGTCAAATTTGGGGTCCATATTAGGGTTTAGGGTTTGAATTAGGTTTTGAGTTTAAAATAGGGTTTTGGGTCAAAAATAGGGTTAGAATTAGGGTTTGGGGTTAAAATTTGTGTATTGGTTCCAAATTAGGGTTTTGGGTCAAAATTAGAGTTTAGGGTTTGAATTAAGGTTTTGTGTTAAAAATAGGGTTTTGGGTCAAAAATTGGGTTAGAATTGGGGTTTTGGTTTAAAATTAGGGTTTCGAGTCAAAATTAGGATTCTGGGTCAGATTTAGGGTTGAGGGTTTGAAATAGGGTTTTGAGTTTAAAATAGGGTTTTGGGTCAAAAATAGTGTTAGAATTAGGGGTTTGTGTTAAAATTAGGGTTACGGGTTAAAATTAATTTTTTGGGTCAAATTTTGGGTTTAGGGTCAAAATAGGGTTTAGGGTTTGAATTAGGGTTTTGAGTTAAAAATAGGGTTTTGGGTCAAAACTAAGGTTAGAATTAGGGGTTGGGGTTAAATTTTGGGTATTGGGTCCTAATTAGGGTTTTGGCTCAAAATTAGAGTTTAGGGTTTGAATTAAGGTTTTGAGTTAAAAATAGGGTTTTGGGTCAAAAATAGGGTTAGAATTAGGGTTTTGAGCCAAAATTAGGGCTTTGGGTTACAATTAGGGTTTTGGGTTAAAATTAGTGTTTAGGATCAAAATTAGGGTTTAGGGTTTGAATTAGGGTTTTGAGTTTAAAATAGGGTTTTGTGTCAAAAATAGGGTTAAAATTAGGGTTTTGGGTTAAAAATTAGGGTTTCGGGTCAATATTACGGTTCTGGGTCAAAATTAGGGTTTAGGGTTTGAATTAGGGTTAGAATTAGGCTTTTGGGTAAAATTAGAGTTTCGGTTCAAAATTAGGGTTCTGGGTCAAATTTAGGGTTTAGGGTTTGAATTAGGTTTTGAGTTTAAAATAGGGTTTTGGGTCAAAATAGGGTTAGAATTAGGGTTTTGGGTCCAAATTTGGGTTTTGGCTCAAAATTAGAGTTTAGGGTTTGAATTAAGGTTTTGAGTTAAAAATAGGGTTTTGGGTCAAAAATAGGGTTAGGATTAGGGTTTTGAGCCAAAATTAGGGCTTTGGGTTACAATTAGGGTTTTGGGTTAAAATTAGTGTTTAGGATCAAAATTAGGGTTTAGGGTTTGAATTAGGGTTTTGAGTTTAAAATAGGGTTTTGTGTCAAAAATAGGGTTAAAATTAGGGTTTTGGGTTAAAAATTAGGGTTTCGAGTCAATATTGCGGTTCTGGGTCAAAATTAGGGTTTAGGGTTTGAATTAGGGTTAGAATTAGGGTTTTGGGTAAAATTAGGGTTTCGGTTCAAAATTAGGGTTCTGGGTCAAATTTAGGGTTTAGGGTTTGAATTAGGTTTTGAGTTTAAAATAGGGTTTTGGGTCAAAATAGGGTTAGAATTAGGGTTTTGGGTCCAAATTTGGGTTTTGGGTCAAAATTAGGGTTTGGGGTTTGAATTAAGGTTTTGAGTTAAAAATAGGGTTTTGGGTCAAAATTAAGGTTAGAATTAGGGTTTTGGGTTAAAATTATGGTTTCGAGTCAAAATTAGGTTTTTGGGTCTAATTTTGGGTTTATGGTCAAAGTTAGGGTTTAGGGTTTGAAATAGGGTTGAGTTTAAAATAGGGTTTTGGGTCAAAAGTCGGGTTAGTATTAGGGTTTTGGGTAAAAAATAGGGCTTTGGGTTAAAATTAAGGTTTTGGGTCAAAATTAGGGTTTTTGGTACAAATTAGGGTTTAGGGTTTGAACTAGGGTTTTGAGTTAAAGATATGTTTTTGGTTCAAAAATAGGGTTAGAATTAGGGTTTTTGGTTAAAATTAGGGTTCTGTGTCAAAATTAGGGCTTTGGGTTAGAATTTGGGTTAGAATTAGGATTTTGGGTAAAATTAGGGTTCGGGGTCAAATTTAGGGTTTAGGGTCAAAATTAGGGTTCGGGGTCAAATTTAGGGTTTAGGGTCAAAATTAGGGTTTAGGGTTTGTAATAGGGTTTTGAGTTTAAAATAGTGTTTTGGGTCAAAAATAGTGTTAGAATTAGGGCTTTGGGTTAAAATTAGGGTTTTGGGTTAAACATAGGGTTTAGGGTTTGAATTAGGGTTTGAATTAAGGTTGAGTTAAAAATAGAGTTTTAGGTCAAAATATGGTTAGAATTAGGGTTTTGGTTTAAAATTAGGGTTTTGGGTCAAAATTTGTGTTTAGGGTTAGAATTTGGGTTTTCGGGTCAAAATTATGGTTCGGGGTCAAATTTAGGGTTTAGGGTTAAAATTAGGGTTTACGATTTGAAATAGGCTTTTGATAGGGTTAGAATTAGGGTTTTGGTTTAAAATTAGGGTTT
>JAUPTC010000010.1:15588786-15620791 GCA_030762895.1 Sophora flavescens | reverse complement strand
GGGTTTTGGGTTAAAATTAGGGTTTTGGTGGAGGGTTAGAATTAGGCTTTTGGGTAAAATTAGGGTTTCGGGTCAAAATTAGGGTTCTGGGTCAAATTTGGGGTCCATATTAGGGTTTAGGGTTTGAATTAGGTTTTGAGTTTAAAATAGGGTTTTGGGTCAAAAATAGGGTTAGAATTAGGGTTTGGGGTTAAAATTTGTGTATTGGTTCCAAATTAGGGTTTTGGGTCAAAATTAGAGTTTAGGGTTAATTAAGGTTTTCTGTTAAAAATAGGGTTTTGGGTCAAAAATTGGGTTAGAATTGGGGTTTTGGTTTAAAATTAGGGGTTCGAGTCAAAATTAGGATTCTGGGTCAGATTTAGGGTTGAGGGTTTGAAATAGGGTTTTGAGTTTAAAATAGGGTTTTGGGTCAAAAATAGTGTTAGAATTAGGGGTTTGTGTTAAAATTAGGGTTACGGGTTAAAATTAGTTTTTTGGGTCAAATTTTGGGTTTAGGGTCAAAATAGGGTTTAGGGTTTGAATTAGGGTTTTGAGTTAAAAATAGGGTTTTGGGTCAAAACTAAGGTTAGAATTAGGGGTTGGGGTTAAATTTTGGGTATTGGGTCCTAATTAGGGTTTTGGCTCAAAATTAGAGTTTAGGGTTTGAATTAAGGTTTTGAGTTAAAAATAGGGTTTTGGGTCAAAAATAGGGTTAGAATTAGGGTTTTTAGCCAAAATTAGGGCTTTAGGTTACAATTAGGGTTTTGGGTTAAAATTAGTGTTTAGGATCAAAATTAGGGTTTAGGGTTTGAATTAGGGTTTTGAGTTTAAAATAGGGTTCTGTGTCAAAAATAGGGTTAAAATTAGGGTTTTGGGTTAAAAATTAGGGTTTCGGGTCAATGTTACGGTTCTGGGTCAAAATTAGGGTTTAGGGTTTGAATTAGGGTTAGAATTAGGCTTTTGGGTAAAATTAGGGTTTCGGTTCAAAATTAGGGTTCTGGGTCAAATTTAGGGTTTAGGGTTTGAATTAGGTTTTGAGTTTAAAATAGGGTTTTGGGTCAAAATAGGGTTAGAATTAGGGTTTTGGGTCAAAACTTGGGTTTTGGGTCCAAATTAAGGTTAGAATTAGGGTTTTGGGTTAAAAATAGGGTTTTGGGTCAAAATTAAGGTTAGAATTAGGGTTTTGGGTTAAAATTATGGTTTCGAGTCAAAATTAGGTTTTTGGGTCTAATTTTGGGTTTATGGTCAAAGTTAGGGTTTAGGGTTTGAAATAGGGTTGAGTTTAAAATAGGGTTTTGGGTCAAAAGTCGGGTTAGTATTAGGGTTTTGGGTAAAAAATAGGGCTTTGGGTTAAAATTAAGGTTTTGGGTCAAAATTAGGGTTTTTGGTACAAATTAGGGTTTAGGGTTTGAACTAGGGTTTTGAGTTAAAGATATGTTTTTGGTTCAAAAATAGGGTTAGAATTAAGGTTTTTGGTTAAAATTAGGGTTCTGTGTCAAAATTAGGGCTTTGGGTTAGAATTTGGGTTAGAATTAGGATTTTGGGTAAAATTAGGGTTCGGGGTCAAATTTAGGGTTTAGGGTCAAAATTAGGGTTCGGGGTCAAATTTAGGGTTTAGGGTCAAAATTAGGGTTTAGGGTTTGTAATAGGGTTTTGAGTTTAAAATAGTGTTTTGGGTCAAAAATAGTGTTAGAATTAGGGCTTTGGGTTAAAATTAGGGTTTTGGGTTAAACATAGGGTTTAGGGTTTGAATTAGGGTTTGAATTAAGGTTGAGTTAAAAATAGAGTTTTAGGTCAAAATATGGTTAGAATTAGGGTTTTGGTTTAAAATTAGGGTTTTGGGTCAAAATTTGGGTTTAGCGTTAGAATTAGGGTTTTGGGTAAAATTGGGGTTTCGGGTCAAAATTATGGTTCGGGGTCAAATTTAGGGTTTAGGGTTTACGATTTGAAATAGGCTTTTGATAGGGTTAGAATTAGGGTTTTGGTTTAAAATTAGGGTTCTGGGTCAAAATTAGGGCTAGGGTTTGAATTTGGGTTTTCGGTAAAATTAGGGTTTCGGGTCAAAATTTGGGTTCGGAGTCAAATTTAGGATTTAGGGTTTAGGGTTTGTAATAGGGTTTTGAGTTTAAAATAGGGTTTTGGGTTAGAAATAGTGTTAAAATTAGGGTTTTAGGTCAAAATTAGGGCTTTGGGTTAAAATCAGGGTTTTGGGGTAAACATAGGGTTTAGGGTTTGAATTAGGGTTTTGAGTTAAAATAGGTTTTGGGTCGAATTAGGGTTTTGGGTTAAAATTAGGGTTTCGGGTCAAATTTTGGGTTTTGAGGTAAAATTAGGGTTTATGGTTTGAATTAGGGTTTTGAGTTAAAAATAGGATTTTGGGTCAAGAATAGGGTTAGAATTAGGGCTTTGGGTTAAAATTAGGGATTTGGGTTAAAATTAGGGTTCTGGGTCAAATTTAGGGTTTCGGATCAAAATTAGGGTTTAGGGTTTGAAATAGGGTTTTGGGTCAAAAATACGGTTAGAATTAGGGTTTTGGGTCAGAATTAAGGCTTTGGGTTAAAATTAGGGTTTTGGTCAAAATTTGGGTTTTGGGTCCATATTAGGGTTTAGGGTTTGAATTTGAGTTTTGGGTTAAAACAAGGGTTTCAGATCAAAATTAGGGTTCTGGGTCAAATTTAGGGTTTAGGTTCGAAATTAGGGTTTGAATTAGGGCTTTGTGTTAAAAATAGGGTTTTGGGTCAAAAAATAAGGTTAGAATTAGGGTTTTGGGTTAAAATTTAGGGTTTGGTCAAAATTAGGGTTCTGGGTCAAAATTAGGGTTTAGGGGTTTGAATTAAGGTTAGAATTAGGCTTTTGGGTAAAATTTGGGTTTCTGGTCAAAATTAGGGTTCTGCGTCAAATTTAAGGTGCAAATAAGGGTTTAGGGTTTGAATTAGGTTTTGACTTAAAAATATAGTTTTTGTTCAAAAATAAGGTTAGAATTAGGGTTTTGGGTTAAAATTAGGGTTTTGAGTTAAAATTAGGGTTTTGGGAAAAATTTGGGTTCGGGGTCAAATTTAGGGCTTCGGAGTAACAATTAGGGTTTTGGGTTAAAATTAGGGTTTATGATCAAAATTAGGGTTTAGGGTTTGAATTAGGGTTTTGAGTTTAAAATAGGCTTTTGGGTCAAAATTTGGGATTTGGTGTTAAATTAGGGTTTTGGGTCAAGGTTTGAATTAGGGTTTTGAGTTTAAAATAGTGTTAAAATTAGGGTTTTGGGCTAAAATTTCGGGTTTCGGGTCAAAATTAGGGTTCTGGGTCAAAATTAGGGTTTAGTGTTTGAATTATTGTTAGAATTAGGCTTTTGGGTAAAATTAGGGTTTCTGGTCAAAATTAGGGTTCTGGGTCCTATTTAGGGTTTAGGGTTTGAATTAGGTTTTGAGTTTAAAATAGGGTTTTGGGTCAAAAATCGGGTTAGGGTTAGGATTAGGGTTTTGGGTTAAAATTAGGGTTTTGGGTTAAAATTAGGGTTCTTGGTCAAATTTAAGGTTTAGAATTATGGTTTTGGGGTTAGAATTAGGGTTAGAATCAGGGTTTTGGGTCAAAGCTTGGGTTTTGGGTCCAAATTTGGGGTTTGGGTCAAAATTATGGTTTAGGGTTGAATTAAGGTTTTGAGTTAAAAATAGGGTTTTGGTACAAATTAGGGTTTAGGGTTTGAATTAGGGTTTTGATTTTAAAATAAGTTTTTGCGTCAAAATTAGGGTTAGAATTAGGGTTTTGGGTTAAAATTAGGGTTCTGGGTCAAAATTAGGGATTAGTGTTAGAATTAGGGTTTAGGGTAAAATTGGGGTTTCGGGTCAAAATTATGGTTCGGTGTCAAATTTAGGGTTTAGGGTCAAAATTAGGGTTTAGGGTTTGAAATAGGGTTTTGGGTCAAAAATAGGGTTAGAATTAGGGTTTTAGGTCAAAATTAGCGCTTTGGGTTAAAATTAGGGTTTTGGGTCCAACATAGGGTTAAGGGTTTGAATTAGGGTTTTGAGTTAAAAATAGGGTTTTGGGTAAAAAAAAATAAGGTTAGAAATTGGGTTTTGGGTTAAAATTAAGGTTTCGAGTCAAAATTAGGTTTTTGGGTCAAATTTTGGGATTATGGTCAAAGTTAGGGTTTAGGGTTTGAAATAGGGTTTTGAGTTTAAAATAGGGTTTTGGGTCAAAAATAGGGTTAGTATTAGGGTTTTGGTTCAAAATTATGGTTTTCTGTACAAATTAGGGTTTAGGGTTTGAATTAGGGTTTTGAGTTAAAGATATGTTTTTGGGTCAAAAATAGGGTTAGAATTGGGGTTTTGGTTTAAAATTAGGGTTTCGGGTCAAAATTAGGGTTCTAGGTCAGATTTAGGGTTTAGGGTTTTAAATAGGGTTTTGAGTTTAAAATAGGGTTTCGGGTCAAAAATAGGGTTAGAATTGGGGTTTTGCATTAAAATTAAGGTTACGGGTCAAAATTAGGGTTCTAGGTTAGATTTTGGGTTTAGGGTCAAAATTAGGGTTTCGGGTCAAATTTTGGGGTTAGAATTAGGGTTTCGGGTTAAAATTAGGGTTTCGGGTCAAATTTTGGGTTTCGGGTTTGAATTAGGGTTTTGAGTTAAAAATAGGATTTTGGGTCAAAAATAGGGTTAGAATTAGGGTTTTGGGTCAAAATTAGGGCTTTGGGTTAAAATTTGGGTTTTGGGTTAAAATTAGGGTTTTGGTTGAGGGTTAGAATTAGGCTTTTGGGTAAAATTAGGGTTGAGGGTCAGAATTAGGCTTTTGGGTAAAATTAGGGTTCTGTCAAAAATAGGGTTAGAATTAGGGTTTGGGGTTAAAATTTGTGTATTGGGTCCAAAGGGTTTTGGGTCAAAATTAGAGTTAGGGTTTGAATTAAGGTTTTGAGTTAAAAATAGGGTTTTGGGTCAAAAAAAGGGTAAGAATTGGGGTTTTGGTTTAAAATTAGGGTTTCGAGTCAAAATTAGGATTGTGTCAGATTTATGGTTTGAAATAGGGTTTTGAGTTTAAAATAGGGTTTTGGGTCAAAAATAGGGTAAGAATTAAGGGTTTGTGTTAAAATTAGGGTTACGGGTTAAAATTAGGTTTTTGGGTCAAATTTTGGGTTTAGGGTCAAAATTAGGGTTTAGGGTTTGAATTAGGGTTTTGAGTTAAAAATAGGGTTTTGGGTCAAAACTAAGGTTAGAATTAGGGTTTTGGTTTAAAATTAGGGTTCTGGGTCAAAATTACGACTTAGGGTTAGAATTTGGGATTTCGGTAAAATTTGGGTTTCGGGTCAAAATTAGGCTTCGCGGTGAAAATTGGGGTTTAGGCTTTGAAATAGGGTTTTGGGTCAAAAATAGGGTTAGAATTAGGGTTTTAGGTCAAAATTAGGGCTTTGGGTTAAAATTAAGGTTTTGGGTTTGAATTAGGGTTTTGGGTTAAAATTAGGGTTTCGAGTCAAAATTAGGTTTTTGGGTCAAATTTTGGGATTATGGTCAAAGTTAGGGTTTAGGGTTTCAAATAGGGTTTTGAGTTTAAAATAGGGTTTTGGGTCAAAAATAGGGTTAGTATTAGGGTTTTGGGTGAAAATTAGGGTTTTCTGTACAAATTAGGGTTTAGGGTTTGAATTAGGTTTTTGAGTTAAAGATATGTTTTTGGGTCAAAAATAGGGTTAGAATTAGGGTTTTGGGTTAAAATTAGGGCTATGTGTCAAAATTAGGGCTTTGTGTTAGAATTTGGGGTAGAATTAGGATTTTGGGTAAACTTAGGGATTCGGGTCAAAATTAGGGTTCGGTGTCAAAATTAGAGTTTAAGGTTTGAATTAAGGCTGAGTTAAAAATAGGGTTTTGGGTCAAAAATAGGGTTAGAATTGCGGTTTTGGTTTAAAATTAGGGTTTCGGGTCAAAATTAGGGTTCTGGGTCAGATTTAGGGTTTAGGGTTTTAAATAGGGTTTTGAGTTTAAAATAGGGTTTCGGGTAAAAATTAGGGTTAGAATTAGGGTTTTGCATTAAAATTAGGGTTACGGGTCAAAATTAGGTTTTTTGGTCAAATTTTGGGTTTAGGGTCAAAATTAGGGTTTAGTTTCAAAATTAGGGTTTGAAATAGGGTTTAGGGTTTTAAATAGGGTTTTGAGTTTAAAATAGGGTTTCGGGTCAAAAATAGGGTTAGAATTAGGGTTTAAGGTTTAGGTTCGAAATTAGGGTTTGAATTAGGGTTTTGAGTTAAAAATAGGGTTGTGGGTAAAAAAATAAGGTTAGAAATTGGGTTTTGAGTTAAAATTAGGGTTTCGAGTCAAAATTAGGTTTTTGGGTCAAATTTTAGGATTATGATCAAAGTTAGGGTTTAGGGTTTGAAATAGGGTTTTGAGTTTAAAATAGGGTTTTGGGTCAAAAATAGGGTTAGTATTAGGGTTTTGGGTCAAAATTAGGGTTTTTTGTACAAATTAGGGTTTAGGGTTTGAATTAGGGTTTTGAGTTAAAGATATGTTTTTGGGTAAAAAATAGGGTTAGAATTAGGGTTTTGGGTTAAAATTAGGGTTCTGTGTCAAAATTAGGGCTTAGTGTTAGAATTTGGGTTAGAATTAGGATTTTGGGTAAACTTAGGGTTTCGGGTCAAAATTAGGGTTCAGTGTCGAAATTAGCGTTTAAGGTTTGAATTAAGGTTTTGAGTTAAAAATAGGGTTTTGGGTCAGAAATAGGGTTAGAATTGGGGTTTTGGTTTAAAATTAGGGTTCTGGGTCAGATTTAGGGTTTAGGGTTTTAAATAGGGTTTTGAGTTTAAAATAGGGTTTCGGGTCAAAAATAGGGTTAGAATTAGGGTTTTGCATTAAAATTAGGGTTACGGGTCAAAATTAGGTTTTTTGGTCAAATTTTGGGTGTAGGGTCAAAATTAGGGTTTAGGGTTTGAAATAGGGTTTTCAGTTAAAATTAGGTTTTGGGGTTAGAATTAGGGTTTCGGGTTAAAATTAGGGTTTCGGGTCAAATTTTGGGTTTAGGGTTTGAATTAGGGTTTTCAGTTAAAAATAGGATTTTAGGTCAAAAATAGCGTTAGAATTAGGGTTTTTTGTCAAAATTAGGGCTTTGGGTTAAAATTTGGGTTTTGGGTTAAAATTTGGGTTTTGGTTGAGGGTTAGAATTAGGCTTTTGGGTAAAATTAGGGTTTCGGGTCAAAATTAGAATTCTGGGTCAAATTTGGGGTCCAAATTAGGGTTTAGGGTTTGAATTAGGTTTTGAGTTTAAAATAGGGTTTTGGGTCAAAAATAGGGTTAGAATTAGGGTTTTTGGTCAAAATTGGGCATTTGGGTTAAAAATAGGGTTTTGGTATAAAATAGGGTTTCTGGTCAAAATTAGGGTTCTTGGTCAAATTTTGGGTTTCGGATTAAAATTAGGTTTTTGGTTTTGAAATAGGGTTTTAATTTTAAATTAGTGTTTTGGTTCAAAATTAGGGCTTTGGGCTAAAATTAGGGTTTTGGGTCAAAATTTGGGTTTTCGGTCCAAATTAGGGCTTAGGGTTTGAATTTGGGTTTTGGGTTAAAACTATGGTTTCGGATCAAAATTAAGGTTCTGGGTCAAATTTAGGGTTTAGTTTCAAAATTAGGGTTTGAATTAGGGCTTTGTGTTTAAAATAGGGTTTTTGGTCAAAAATAAGGTTAGAATTAGGGTTTTGGGTTAAAATTTAGGGTTTCGGGTCAAAATTAGGGTTTTAGGTTTGAATTAGGGTTAGAATTAGGCTTTTGGGTAAAATTAGGGTTTCGGGTCAAAATTACGGTTCTGGGTCAAATTTAGGGTCCAAATTAGGGTTTAGTGTTTGAATTAGGTTTTGTGTTTAAAATAGGGTTTTGGGTCAAAAGTAGGGTTAGAATTAGGGTTTTGGGTTAAAATTAGGGTTTTGATTTAAAATTAGGATTTTGGGAAAAATTAGGGTTCTGGGTCAAATTTAGGGTTTAGGATCAAAATTAGGGTTTAGGGTTTGAATTAGGGTTTTGAGTTTAAAATAGGGTTTTGGGTCAAAAATAAGGATAGAATTAGGGTTTGGGGTTAAAATTTGGGTATTGGGTCCAAATTAGGGTTTTGGGTCAAAATTAGAGTTTAGGGTTTGAATTAAGTTTTTGAGTTAAAAATAGGGTTTTGGGTCAAAAATAGGGTTAGAATTCAGGTTTTGGTTTAAAATTAGGGTTTCGGGTCAAAATCAGGGTTCTGGGTCAGATTTAGGGTTTAGGGTTTGAAATAGGGTTTTGAGTTTAAAATAGGGTTTTGTGTCAAAAATAGGGTTAGAATTAGGGTTTGGGGTTAAAATTTGGGTATTGGGTCCAAATTACGGTTTTGGCTCAAAATTAGAGTTCAGGGTTTGAATTAAAGTTTTGAGTTAAAAATAGGGTTTTGGGTCAAAAATAGGGTTAGAATTAGGGTTTTGGTTTAAAATTAGGGTTTTAAGTCAAAATTAGGGTTATGGGTCAGATTTAAGGTTTAGGGTCAAAATTAGGGTTTAGGGTTTGAAAAAGGATTGAGTTTAAAATAGGGTTTTGGGTCAAAAATTGGGTTAGAATTAGGGTTTTGGGTCAAAATTTGGGCTTTGGGTTACAAATAGGGTTTTGAGTTAAAATAACTGTTTATGATCAAAATTAGGGTTCATGGTTTGAATTAGGGTTTTGAGTTTAAAATAGGTTTTTGGGTCAAAAATAGGGTTAAAATTAGAGTTTTGGGTTAAAATATAGGGTTTCGTGTCAAAATTAGCGTTCCGGGTCAAAATTAGGGTTTAGGGTTAGAATTAGGCTTTTAGGTAAAATTAGGGTTTCGGGTCAAATTTAGGGTTTAGGGTCCAAATTAGGGTTTAGGGTTTGAATTATGTTTTGAGTTTAAAATAGGGTTTTGGGTCAAAAATAGGGTTAGAATTAGGGTTTTGGGTTAAAATAATTGTTCTTGGTCAAATTTATGCTTTAGGATCAAAATTAGGGTTTAGGGTTTTGAGTTTAAAATAGGGTTTTGGGTCAAGATAGGGTTAGAATTAGGGTTTTGGGACAAAATTTGGATTTTGGGTCCAAATTGGGGTTTTGGGTCAAAATTAGGGTTTAGGGTTTGAATTAAGGTTTTGTGTTTTTTGGGCCAAAAATAAGGTTAGAATTAGGGTTTTGGGTCAAAATTATGGTTTTCTGTACAAATTAGGGTTTAGGGTTTGAATTAGGGTTTTGAGTTAAAGATATGTTTTTGGGTCAAAATTAGGGTTAGAATTAGGGTTTTGGGTTAAAATTAGGGTTGTGTCAAAATTAGGGCTTTGTGTTAAAATTTGGGTTAGAATTAGGATTTTGGGTAAACTTAGGGTTTCGGGTAAAAATTAGGGTTCGGTGTCAAAATTAGAGTTTAAGGTTTGAATTAAGGCTTTGAGTTAAAAATAGGGTTTTGGGTCAAAAATAGGGTTAGAATTAGGGTTTTGGGACAAAATTTGGATTTTGGGTCCAAATTGGGGTTTTGGGTCAAAATTAGGGTTTAGGGTTTGAATTAAGGTTTTGTGTTTTTTGGGCCAAAAATAAGGTTAGAATTAGGGTTTTGGGTCAAAATAAGGGTTTTATGTACAAATTAGGGTTTAGGGTTTGAATTAGGGTTTTGAGTTAAAGATATGTTTTTGGGTCAAAAATAGGGTTAGAATTAGGGTTTTGGGTTAAAATTAGGGTTCTGTGTCAAAATTAGGGCTTTGTGTTAGAATTTGGGTTAGAATTAGGATTTTGGGTAAACTTAGAGTTTAAGGTTTGAATTAAGGCTTTGAGTTAAAAATAGGGTTTTGGGTCAAAAATAGGGTTAGAATTGGGGTTTTGGTTTAAAATTAGGGTTTCTGCTCAAAATTAGGGTTCTGGGTCAGATTTAGGGTTTAGGGTTTTAAATAGGGTTTTGAGTTTAAAATAGGGTTTCGGGTCAAAAATAGGGTTAGAATTAGGGTTTTGCATTAAAATTAGGGTTACGGGTCAAAATTAGCTTTTTTGGTCAAATTTTGGGTTTAGGGTCAAAATTAGGGTTTAGTTTCAAAATTAGGGTTTAGGGTTTTAAATAGGGTTTTGAGTTTAAAATAGGGTTTCGGTTCAAAAATAGGGTTAGAATTAGGGTTTTGCATTAAAATTGGGGTTACGGGTCCAAATTGGGTTTTTTGGTCAAATTTTGGGTTTAGGGTCAAATTTAGGGTTTAGTTTCAAAATTAGGGTTTGAATTAGGGTTTAGGGTGAATTAGGGTTTTGAGATAAAATAGGGTTTTGGGTCAAAAATAGGGTTAAAATTATGGTTTTGGGTTAAAATTTAGGGTTTCGGGTCAAAATTAGGATAATGGGTCAAAAATAGGTTTTGAGTTAGGGTTTTCAGTTAAAAATAGGTTTTGGGGTTAGAATTGGGGTTTCGGGTTAAAATTAGGGTTTCCGGTCAAATTTTGGGTTTAGGGTTTGAATTAGGGTTTTGAGTTAAAAATAGGATTTTGGGTTAAAAATAGGGTTAGAATTAGGGTTTTACGTCAAAATTAGGGCTTTGGGTTAAATTTTGGGTTTTGGGTTAAAATTAGGGTTTTGGTGGAGGGTTAGAATTAGGCTTTTGGGTAAAATTAGGGTTTCGGGTCAAAATTAGGGTTCTGGGTCAAATTTGGGGTCCATATTAGGGTTTAGGGTTTGAATTAGGTTTTGAGTTTAAAATAGGGTTTTGGGTCAAAAATAGGGTTAGAATTAGGGTTTGGGGTTAAAATTTGTGTATTGGTTCCAAATTAGGGTTTTGGGTCAAAATTAGAGTTTAGGGTTTGAATTAAGGTTTTGTGTTAAAAATAGGGTTTTGGGTCAAAAATTGGGTTAGAATTGGGGTTTTGGTTTAAAATTAGGGTTTCGAGTCAAAATTAGGATTCTGGGTCAGATTTAGGGTTGAGGGTTTGAAATAGGGTTTTGAGTTTAAAATAGGGTTTTGGGTCAAAAATAGTCTTAGAATTAGGGGTTTGTGTTAAAATTAGGGTTACGGGGTAAAATTAGTTTTTTGGGTCAAATTTTGGGTTTAGGGTCAAAATAGGGTTTAGGGTTTGAATTAGGGTTTTGAGTTAAAAATAGGGTTTTGGGTCAAAACTAAGGTTAGAATTAGGGGTTGGGGTTAAATTTTGGGTATTGGGTCCTAATTAGGGTTTTGGCTCAAAATTAGAGTTTAGGGTTTGAATTAAGGTTTTGAGTTAAAAATAGGGTTTTGGGTCAAAAATAGGGTTAGAATTAGGGTTTTGAGCCAAAATTAGGGCTTTGGGTTACAAATAGGGTTTTGGGTTAAAATTAGTGTTTAGGATCAAAATTAGGGTTTAGGGTTTGAATTAGGGTTTTGAGTTTAAAATAGGGTTTTGTGTCAAAAATAGGGTTAAAATTAGGGTTTTGGGTTAAAAATTAGGGTTTCGGGTCAATATTACGGTTCAGGGTCAAAATTAGGGTTTAGGGTTTGAATTAGGGTTAGAATTAGGCTTTTGGGTAAAATTAGGGTTTCGGTTCAAAATTAGGGTTCTGGGTCAATTTTAGGGTTTAGGGTTTGAATTAGGTTTTGAGTTTAAAATTGGGTTTTGGGTCAAAATAGGGTTAGAATTAGGGTTTTGGGTCAAAACTTGGGTTTTGGGTCCAAATTTGGGTTTTGGGTCAAAATTAGGGTTTGGGGTTTGAATTAAGGTTTTGAGTTAAAAATAGGGTTTTGGGTCAAAATTAAGGTTAGAATTAGGGTTTTAGGTTAAAATTATGGTTTCGAGTCAAAATTAGGTTTTTGGGTCTAATTTTGGGTTTATGGTCAAAGTTAGGGTTTAGGGTTTGAAATAGGGTTGAGTTTAAAATAGGGTTTTGGGTCAAAAGTCGGGTTAGTATTAGGGTTTTGGGTAAAAAATAGGGCTTTGGGTTAAAATTAAGGTTTTGGGTCAAAATTAGGGTTTTTGGTACAAATTTGGGTTTAGGGTTTGAACTAGGGTTTTGAGTTAAAGATATGTTTTTGGTTCAAAAATAGGGTTAGAATTTGGGTTTTTGGTTAAAATTAGGGTTCTGTGTCAAAATTAAGGCTTTGGGTTAGAATTTGGGTTAGAATTAGGATTTTGGGTAAAATTAGGGTTCGGGGTCAAATTTAGGGTTTAGGGTCAAAATTAGGGTTCGGGGTCAAATTTAGGGTTTAGGGTCAAAATTAGGGTTTAGGGTTTGTAATAGGGTTTTGAGTTTAAAATAGTGTTTTGGGTCAAAAATAGTGTTAGAATTAGGGCTTTGGGTTAAAATTAGGGTTTTGGGTTAAACATAGGGTTTAGGGTTTGAATTAGGGTTTGAATTAAGGTTGAGTTAAAAATAGAGTTTTAGGTCAAAATATGGTTAGAATTAGGGTTTTGGTTTAAAATTAGGGTTTTGGGTCAAAATTTGGGTTTAGCGTTAGAATTAGGGTTTTGGGTAAAATTGGGGTTTCGGGTCAAAATTATGGTTCGGGGTCAAATTTAGGGTTTAGGGTTAAAATTAGGGTTTACGATTTGAAATAGGCTTTTGATAGGGTTAGAATTAGGGTTTTGGTTTAAAATTAGGGTTCTGGGTCAAAATTAGGGCTAGGGTTAGAATTTGGGTTTTCGGTAAAATTAGGGTTTCGGGTCAAAATTTGGGTTCGGAGTCAAATTTAGGATTTAGGGTTTAGGGTTTGTAATAGGGTTTTGAGTTTAAAATAGGGTTTTGGGTTAGAAATAGTGTTAAAATTAGGGTTTTAGGTCAAAATTAGGGCTTTGGGTTAAAATCAGGGTTTTGGGGTAAACATAGGGTTTAGGGTTTGAATTAGGGTTTTGAGTTAAAATAGGTTTTTGGGTCAGAATTAGGGTTTTGGGTTAAAATTAGGGTTTCGGGTCAAATTTTGGGTTTTGAGGTAAAATTAGGGTTTATGGTTTGAATTAGGGTTTTGAGTTAAAAATAGGATTTTGGGTCAAGAATAGGGTTAGAATTAGGGCTTTGGGTTAAAATTAGGGATTTGGGTTAAAATTAGGGTTCTGGGTCAAATTTAGGGTTTCGGATCAAAATTAGGGTTTAGGGTTTGAAATAGGGTTTTGGGTCAAAAATACGGTTAGAATTAGGGTTTTGGGTCAGAATTAAGGCTTTGGGTTAAAATTAGGGTTTTGGTCAAAATTTGGGTTTTGGGTCCATATTAGGGTTTAGGGTTTGAATTTGGGTTTTGGGTTAAAACAAGGGTTTCAGATCAAAATTAG
The DNA here is from genome assembly GCA_030762895.1 of Sophora flavescens. Lineage (NCBI taxonomy): Eukaryota > Viridiplantae > Streptophyta > Magnoliopsida > Fabales > Fabaceae > Sophora > Sophora flavescens. The sequence goes on along the minus strand of JAUPTC010000010.1, from coordinate 15,607,617 downwards.
GGTTCTGGGTCAATTTTAGGGTTTAGGTTCGAAATTAGGGTTTGAATTAGGGCTTTGTGTTAAAAATAGGGTTTTGGGTCAAAAAATAAGGTTAGAATTAGGGTTTTGGGTTAAAATTTAGGGTTTCGGGTCAAAATTAGGGTTCTGGGTCAAAATTAGGGTTTAGGGGTTTGAATTAAGGTTAGAATTAGGCTTTTGGGTAAAATTTGGGTTTTTGGTCAAAATTAGGGTTTCACGTCAAATTTAGGGTGCAAATAAGGGTTTAGGGTTTGAATTAGGTTTTGACTTAAAAATATAGTTTTTGTTCAAAAATAAGGTTAGAATTAGGGTTTTGGGTTAAAATTAGGGTTTTGAGTTAAAATTAGGGTTTTGGGAAAAATTTGGGTTCGGGGTCAAATTTAGGGCTTCGGAGTAACAATTAGGGTTTTGGGTTAAAATTAGGGTTTATGATCAAAATTAGGGTTTAGGGTTTGAATTAGGGTTTTGAGTTTAAAATAGGCTTTTGGGTCAAAATTAGGGATTTGGTGTTAAATTAGGGTTTTGGGTCAAGGTTTGAATTAGGGTTTTGAGTTTAAAATAGTGTTAAAATTAGGGTTTTGGGCTAAAATTTCGGGTTTCGGGTCAAAATTAGGGTTCTGGGTCAAAATTAGGGTTTAGTGTTTGAATTATTGTTAGAATTAGGCTTTTGGGTAAAATTAGGGTTTCTGGTCAAAATTAGGGTTCTGGGTCCTATTTAGGGTTTAGGTTTTGAATTAGGTTTTGAGTTTAAAATAGGGTTTTGGGTCAAAAATGGGGTTAGGATTAGGGTTTTGGGTTAAAATTAGGGTTCTTGGTCAAATTTAAGGTTTAGAATTATGGTTTTGGGGTTAGAATTAGGGTTAGAATTAGGGTTTTGGGTCAAAGCTTGGGTTTTGGGTCCAAATTTGGGGTTTGGGTCAAAATTATGGTTTAGGGATGAATTAAGGTTTTGAGTTAAAAATAGGGTTTTGGTACAAATTAGGGTTTAGGGTTTGAATTAGGGTTTTGATTTTAAAATAAGTTTTTTCGTCAAAATTAGGGTTAGAATTAGGGTTTTGGGTTAAAATTAGGGTTCTGGGTCAAAATTAGGGATTAGTGTTAGAATTAGGGTTTAGGGTAAAATTGGGGTTTCGGGTCAAAATTAGGGTTTAGGGTTTGAAATAGGGTTTTGGGTCAAAAATAGGGTTAGAATTAGGGTTTTAGGTCAAAATTAGCGCTTTGGGTTAAAATTAGGGTTTTGGGTCCAACATAGGGTTTAGGGTTTGAATTAGGGTTTTGAGTTAAAAATAGGGTTTTGGGTAAAAAAAAATAAGGTTAGAAATTGGGTTTTGGGTTAAAATTAAGGTTTCGAGTCAAAATTAGGTTTTTGGGTCAAATTTTGGGATTATGGTCAAAGTTAGGGTTTAGGGTTTGAAATAGGGTTTTGAGTTTAAAATAGGGTTTTGGGTCAAAAATAGGGTTAGTATTAGGGTTTTGGTTCAAAATTATGGTTTTCTGTACAAATTAGGGTTTAGGGTTTGAATTAGGGTTTTGAGTTAAAGATATGTTTTTGGGTCAAAAATAGGGTTAGAATTTGGGTTTTGGTTTAAAATTAGGGTTTCGGGTCAAAATTAGGGTTCTAGGTCAGATGTTTAGGGTTTTAAATAGGGTTTTGAGTTTAAAATAAGGTTTCGGGTCAAAAATAGGGTTAGAATTGGGGTTTTGCATTAAAATTAAGGTTACGGGTCAAAATTAGGGTTCTAGGTTAGATTTTGGGTTTAGGGTCAAAACTAGGGTTTAGGTTTTGAAATAGGGTTTTCAGTTAAAAATATGTTTTGGGGTAAGAATTAGGGTTTCGGGTTAAAATAAGGGTTTCGGGTCAAATTTTGGGTTTCGGGTTTGAATTAGGGTTTTGAGTTAAAAATAGGATTTTGGGTCAAAAATAGGGTTAGAATTAGGGTTTTGGGTCAAAATTAGGGCTTTGGGTTAAAATTTGGGTTTTGGGTTAAAATTTGGGTTTTGGTTGAGGGTTAGAATTAGGCTTTTGGGTAAAATTAGGGTTTCGGGTCATAATTAGGGTTCTGTCAAAAATAGGGTTATAATTAGGGTTTGGGGTTAAAATTTGTGTATTGGGTCCAAATTAGGGTTTTGGGTCAAAATTAGAGTTAGGGTTTGAATTAAGGTTTTGAGTTAAAAATAGGGTTTTGGGTCAAAAAAAGGGTAAGAATTGGGGTTTTGGTTTAAAATTAGGGTTTCGAGTCAAAATTAGGATTGTGTCAGATTTAGGGTTTGAAATAGGGTTTTGAGTTTAAAATAGGGTTTTGGGTCAAAAATAGGGTAAGAATTAGGGGTTTGTGTTAAAATTAGGGTTACGGGTTAAAATTAGGTTTTTGGGTCAATTTTTGGGTTTAGGGTCAAAATTAGGGTTTAGGGTTTGAATTAGGGTTTTGAGTTAAAAATAGGGTTTTGGGTCAAAACTAAGGTTAGAATTAGGGTTTGGGTTTAAAATTAGGGTTCTGGGTCAAAATTACGGCTTAGGGTTAGAATTTGGGATTTCGGTAAAATTTGGGTTTCGGGTCAAAATTAGGGTTCGCGGTCAAAATTGGGGTTTAGGGTTTGAAATAGGGTTTTGGGTCAGAAATAGGGTTAGAATTAGGGTTTTAGGTCAAAATTAGGGCTTTGGGTTAAAATTAAGGTTTTGGGTCCAACATAGGGTTAAGGGTTTGAATTAGGGTTTTGAGTTAAAATTAGGATTTTCGGTAAAAAAAATAAGGTTAGAAATTGGGTTTTGGGTTAAAATTAGGGTTTCGAGTCAAAATTAGGTTTTTGGGTCAAATTTTGGGATTATGGTCAAAGTTAGGGTTTAGGGTTTCAAATAGGGTTTTGAGTTTAAAATAGGGTTTTGGGTCAAAAATAGGGTTAGAATTAGGGTTTTGGGAGAAAATTAGGGTTTTCTGTACAAATTAGGGTTTAGGGTTTGAATTAGGGTTTTGAGTTAAAGATATGTTTTTGGGTCAAAAATAGGGTTAGAATTAGGGTTTTGGGTTAAAATTAGGGTTATGTGTCAAAATTAGGGCTTTGTGTTAGAATTTGGGGTAGAATTAGGATTTTGGGTAAACTTAGGGATTCGGGTCAAAATTAGGGTTCGGTGTCAAAATTAGAGTTTAAGGTTTGAATTAAGGCTTTGAGTTAAAAATAGGGTTTTGGGTCAAAAATAGGGTTAGAATTGCGGTTTTGGTTTAAAATTAGGGTTTTGGTCAAAATTGGGGTGGGGTGGTTTGATTTAGGGTTTAGGGTTTTAAATAGGGTTTTGAGTTTAAAATAGGGTTTGGTCAAAAATAGGGTTAGAATTAGGGTTTTACATTAAAATTAGGGTTTGGTTAGGTTTTGAGTCAAAAAATTGGGTTTTAGGTCAAATTTTGGGTTTTAGGGTCAAAATTAGGTTTGGGCAATTTAGGTTCAAAATTAGGGTTTGAATTAGGGTTTAGGGTTTTAAATAGGGTTTTGAGTTTAAAATAGGGTTTGGGTCAAAAATAGGGTTAGAATTAGGGTTTAAGGTTTAGGTTTTGTAAATTAGTTAGGGTTTGAATTAGGGTTTTGAGTTAAAAATAGGGTTTTGGGTAAAAATAAGGTTAGAAATTGGGTTTTGAGTTAAAATTAGGGTTAGAGTCAAAATTAGGTTTTTGGGTCAAATTTTAGGATTATGATCAAAGTTAGGGTTTAGGGTTTGAATTAGGGTTTTGAGTTAAAAATAGGGTTTGGGTCAAAAATAGGGTTAGAATTAGGGTTTTGGTTTAAAATTAGGGTTTTTGGTACAAATTAGGGTTTAGGGGTTTGAATTAGGGTTTTGAGTTAAAATATGGTTTTGGGTCAAAAATAGGGTTAGAATTAGGGTTTTGGGTTAAAATTAGGGGTTTTGGTGAATTTGGGTTAGAATTAGGTTTTTGGTTTAAAATTAGGGTTTCGGGTCAAAATTAGAATTAGGGTTTGGGTCAAAATTAGGGGGGTCCAAATTAGGGTTTAGGGTTTGAATTAGGGGTTTTGAGTTTAAAATAGGGTTTTAGGTGAAAAATAGGGTTTGGGTTAAAATTAGGGTTTTTGGTCAAAATTAGGCATTTGGGTTAAAATTTGGGTTTTGGTATAAAATTAGGGTTGGTTTTGGGGTCAAAATTAGGGTTCTTGGTCAAATTTTGGGTTTTAGGGTTTTTGAAGTAGGTTTTTTGAATGGTTTTTTTAATTTGGTTAAAAATTAGGTTTTGGTTTTGAAATAGGGTTTTAATTTTAAATTAGTGTTTTGGGTCAAAATTAGGTTAGAATTAGGTGGTCAAAAATTAGGGCTTTGGGCTAAAATTAGTGTTTTGGGTCAAAATTTGGGTTTTGGGTCCAAATTAGGGCTTAGGGTTTGAATTTGGGTTTTGGGTTAAAACTATGGTTTCGGATCAAAATTAAGGTTCAGGGTCAAATTTAGGGTTTAGTTTCAAAATTAGGGTTTGAATTAGGGCTTTGTGTTTAAAAGAGGGTTTTTGGTCAAAAATAAGGTTAGAATTAGGGTTTTGGGTTAAAATTTAGGGTTTCGGGTCAAACTTAGGGTTCTGGGTCAAAATTAGGGTTTTAGGTTTGAATTAGGGTTAGAATTAGGCTTTTGGGTAAAATTAGGGTTTCGGGTCAAAATTACGGTTCTGGGTCAAATTTAGGGTCCAAATTAGGGTTTAGTGTTTGAATTAGGTTTTGTGTTTAAAATAGGGTTTTGGGTCAAAAGTAGGGTTAGAATTAGGGTTTTCGGTTAAAATTAGGGTTTTGATTTAAAATTAGGATTTTGGGAAAAATTAGGGTTCTGGGTCAAATTTAGGGTTTAGGATCAAAATTAGGGTTTAGGGTTTGAATTAGGGTTTTGAGTTTAAAATAGGGTTTTGGGTCAAAAATAAGGTTAGAATTAGGGTTTGGGGTTAAAATTTGGGTATTGGGTCCAAATTAGGGTTTTGGGTCAAAATTAGAGTTTAGGGTTTGAATTAAGTTTTTGAGTTAAAAATAGGGTTTTGGGTCAAAAATAGGGTTAGAATTCAGGTTTTGGTTTAAAATTAGGGTTTCGGGTCAAAATTAGGGTTCTGGGTCAGATTTAGGGTTTAGCGTTTGAATTTGGGTTTTGAGTTTAAAATAGGGTTTTGGGTCAAAAATAGGATTAGAATTTGGGGTTTGCGTTAAAATTAGGGTTACAAGTCAAAATTAAGTTTTTGTGTCAAATTGTGGGTTTAGGGTCATAAATAGGGTTTAGGGTTTGAATTAGGGTTTTGAGTTAAAAATAGGGTTTTGGGTCGAAATAGGGTTAGAATTAGGGTTTTGGGTCAAAACTTGGGTTTTGGGTCCAAACTTGGGTTTTGGGTCAAAATTAGGGTTTAGGGTTTGAATTAAGATTTTGTATTAAAAATAGGGTTTTGGGTAAAAAATAAGGTTAAAATTAGGGTTTGGGGTTAAAATTTGGGTATTAGGTCCAAATTAAGGTTTTGGCTCAAAATTAGAGTTTAGGGTTCGAATTAAGGTTTTGAGTTAAAATAGGGTTTTGGGTCAAAAATAGGGTTAGAAATAGGGTTTTGGTTTAAAATTAGGGTTTTGGGTCAAAATTAGGGTTTAGGGTTGAAATAGGGTTTTGAGTTTAAAATAGGGTTTTGGGTCAAAATAGGGTTAGAATTAGGGTTTTGGGTCAAAACTTGGGTTTTGGGTCCAAATTTGGGTTTTGGGTCAAAATTAGGGTTTAGGGTTTGAATAAAGGTTTTGCATTAAAATAGGGTTTTGGGGCAAAAATAAGGTTAAAATTAGGGTTTGGGTTTAAATTTTGGGTATTGGGTCCAAATTACGGTTTTGGCTCAAAATTAGAGTTTAGGGTTTGAATTAAGGTTTTGAGTTAAAAATAGGGTTTTGGGTCAAAAATAGGGTTAGAATTAGGGTTTTGGGTTAAAATTAGGGTTTCGAGTCAAAATAAGGTTTTTGGGTCAAATTTTGGGTTTATGGTAAAAGTTAGGGTTTAGGGTTTGAAATAGGGTTTTGGGTCAAAAATAGGGTTAGTATTAGGGTTTTGGGTCAAAATTAGGGCTCTGGGTTAAAATTAAGGTTTTGGGACAAAATTAGGGTTTTTGGTACAAATTCGGGTTTAGGTTTTGATTTAGGGTTTTGAGTTCAAGATATGTTTTTGGGTCAAAAATATGGTTAGAATTAGGGTTTTGGGTTAAAATTAGGGTTGTGTCAAAAAAGGGCTTAAGGTTAGAATTTGGGTTATAAATAGTATTTTGGGTTAAATTAGGGTTCGGGGTCAAATTTAGTGTTTAGGGTCAAAATTAGGGTATAGGGTTTGAAATAGGGTTTTGGGCCAAAAATAGTGTTAGAATTAGGGTTTTACGTCAAAATTAGGGCTTTGGGTTAAAAGGTTTTGGGTCAAACATAGGGTTTAGCGTTTGAATTAGGGTTTTGGGTCAAAATTAGGGCTTTGGGTTGAAATTAGGGTTTTGGGTCAAAATGTGTGTTTTGGGTCCAAATTAGGGTTTAGGGTTGAATGGGTTTGGGTTAAAACTAGGGTTTCCGATCAAAATTAGTGTTTTGGGTCAAATTTAGGGTTTTAGGTTTGAATTAGGGTTAGAATTAGGCTTTTGGGTAAAATTAGGTTTTCGAGTCAAAATTACGGTTGGGTCAAATTTAGGGTGCAAATTAGGGTTTAGGGTTTGAATTAGGTTTTTGTTTAAAATAGGGTTTTGGGTCAAAAGTCGGGTTAGAATTAGGGTTTTGGGTTAAAATTAGGGTTTTGATTTAAAATTAGGGTTTTGGGAAAAATTAGGGTTCTGGGTCAAATTTATGCTTTGGGATCAAAATTAGGGTTTAGGGTTTTGAGTATAAAATAGGGTTTTGGGTCAAAATAGGGTTAGAATTAGGGTTTTGGGTCAAAACTTGGGTTTTGCGTCCAAATTTGGGTTTTTGGGCCAAAATTAGGGTTTAGGGTTTGAATTAAGGTTTTGAGTTAAAAATACGGTTTTGGGAAAAATTAGGGTTTTGGTCAAAATTAGGATTATGGGTCAAATTTAGGGTTTAGTGTCAAAATTAGGGTTTAGTGTTTGAAATAGGGTTTTGGGTCAAAATTGGGTTAGAATTAGGTTTTTTGGTTAAAATTAGGGTTTTGGGAAAAAATAGGGTTCTGGGTCAAATTTAAGGTTTAGGATCAAAATTAGGGTTTAGGGTTTGAATTAGGGTTGAGTTTAAAATAGGGTTTTGGGTCAAAATAGGGTTAGAATTAGGGTTTTGGGTCCAAATTTGGGTTTTGGGTCAAAATTAGGATTTAGGGTTTGAATTAAGGTTTTGAGTTAAAAATATTATTTTGGGTCAAAAACAAGGTTAGAAGTAGGGTTTTGGGTGAAAATTAGGGTTTCGAGTCAAAATTAGGTTTTTGGGTCAAATTTTGGGTTTATGGTCAGAGTTAAGGTTTAGGGTTTGAAATAGGGTTGAGTTTAAAATAGGGGTTTGGGTAAAAAACAGGGTTATTATTAGGGTTTTGGGTCAAAAATAGGGCCCTAGGTTAAAATTAAGGTTCGGGGTCAAATTTAGGATTTTTGGTAAAATTATGGTTTCGGGTCAAAATTAAGGTTCGGGGTCAAATTTAGTGTTTAGTGTCAAAACTAGGGTTTAGGGTTTGTAATAGGTTTTTGAGTTTAAAATAGGGTTTTGGGGCAAAAATAGTGTTAGAATTAGGGTTTTAGGTCAAAATTAGGGCTTTGGGTTAAAAATAGGGTTGTGGTTTAAAATTAGGGTTTCGGGTCAAAATTAGGGTTCTGGGTCAAATTTAAGGTTTCAGATCAAAATTAGGGTTTAGGGTTTGAAATAGGGTTTTGAGTAAAAATTAGGATTTTGGGTCAAAAATAGGGTTAGAATTAGGGTTTTGGGTCAAAATTAGGGCTTCGGGTTAAAATTAGGGATTTGGGTTAAAATTATGGGTTTGGTTTAAAATTAGGGTTTCGGGTCAAAATTAGGGTTCTGGGTCTAATTTAGGGTTTCGGATCAAAATTAGGGTTTAGGATTTGAAATAGGGTTTTGAGTTTAAAATAGGGTTTTGGGTCAAAAATACGGTTAGAATTAGGGTTTTTGGTCAAAATTAAGGCTTTGGGTTAAAATTTGGGTTTTGGGTCAGAATTTGGGTTTTGGGTCCAAATTAGGTTTTGAATTTGGGTTTTGGGTTAAAACTTGGGTTTCGGATCAAAATTAGGGTTCTGGGTCAAATTTAGGGTTTAGTTTCAAAATTTGGGTTCGAATTAGGGCTTTGTGTGAAAAATAGGGTTTTGGGTCAAAAATAAGGTTATAATTAGGGTTTTGGGATAAAATTTAGGATTACGGGTCAAAATTAGGGTTCTGGGTCAAAATTAGGGTTTTAGGTTTGAATTAAGGTTAGAATTAGGCTTTTGGGTAAAATTAGGGTTTCGGGTTAAAATTAGGTTTATTGGGTCAAATTTAGGGTCCAAATTATGGTTTAGGGTTTGAATTAGGTTTTGTGTTTAAAACAGGGTTTTGGGTCAAAAGTAGGGTTAGAATTAGGGTTTTGGTTTAAAATTAGGGTTTTGGTTTAAAATTAGAGTTTTGGGAAAAATTAGGCTTTTGGGTTAAATTTAGGGTTTAGGATCAAAATTAGGGTTTAGGGTATGAATTAGGGTTTTGAGTTTAAAATAGGGTTTTGGGTCAAAATAAGGTTAGAATTAGGGTTTGGGGTTAAAATTTGGGTATTGGGTCAAAATTAGGGTTTTGGGTCAAAATTAGAGTTTAGGGTTTGAATTAAGTTTTTGAGTTAAAAATAGGGTTTTGGTAAAAAATAGGGTTAGAATTAGGGTTTTGGTTTAAAATTAGGGTTTCGGGTCAAAATCAGGGTTCTGGGTCAGATTTAGGGTTTAGGGTTTGAAATAGGGTTTTGAGTTTAAAATAGGGTTTTGTGTCAAAAATAGGGTTAGAATTAGGGTTTGGGGTTAAAATTTGGGTATTGGGTCCAAATTACGGTTTTGGCTCAAAATTAGAGTTCAGGGTTTGAATTAAAGTTTTGAGTTAAAAATAGGGTTTTGGGTCAAAAATAGGGTTAGAATTAGGGCTTTGGTTTAAAATTACGGTTTTAAGTCAAAATTAGGGTTCTGGGTCAGATTTAAGGTTTAGGGTCAAAATTAGGGTTTAGGGTTTGAAAAAGGATTGAGTTTAAAATAGGGTTTTGGGTCAAAAATTGGGTTATAATTAGGGTTTTGGGTCAAAATTTGGGCTTTGGGTTACAAATAGGGTTTTGAGTTAAAATAACTGTTTATGATCAAAATTAGGGTTCAGGGTTTGAATTAGGGTTTTGAGTTTAAAATAGGTTTTTGGGTCAAAAATAGGGTTAAAATTAGAGTTTTGGGTTAAAATTTAGGGTTTCGTGTCAAAATTAGCGTTCCGGGTCAAAATTAGGGTTTAGGGTTAGAATTAGGCTTTTAGGTAAAATTAGGGTTTCGGGTCAAATTTAGGGTTTAGGGTCCAAATTAGGGTTTAGGGTTTGAATTATGTTTTGAGTTTAAAATAGGGTTTTGGGTCAAAAATAGGGTTAGAATTAGGGTTTTGGGTTAAAATAATTGTTCTTGGTCAAATTTATGCTTTAGGATCAAAATTAGGGTTTAGGGTTTTGAGTTTAAAATAGGGTTTTGGGTCAAGATAGGGTTAGAATTAGGGTTTTGGGACAAAATTTGGATTTTGGGTCCAAATTGGGGTTTTGGGTCAAAATTAGGGTTTAGGGTTTGAATTAAGGTTTTGTGTTTTTTGGGCCAAAAATAAGGTTAGAATTAGGGTTTTGGGTCAAAATTATGGTTTCTGTACAAATTAGGGTTTAGGGTTTGAATTAGGGTTTTGAGTTAAAGATATGTTTTTGGGTCAAAAATAGGGTTAGAATTAGGGTTTTGGGTTAAAATTAGGGTTGTGTCAAAATTAGGGCTTTGTGTTAAAATTTGGGTTAGAATTAGGATTTTGGGTAAACTTAGGGTTTCGGGTAAAAATTAGGGTTCGGTGTCAAAATTAGAGTTTAAGGTTTGAATTAAGGCTTTGAGTTAAAAATAGGGTTTTGGGTCAAAAATAGGGTTAGAATTGGGGTTTTGGTTTAAAATTAGGGTTTCGGCTCAAAATTAGGGTTCTGGGTCAGATTTAGGGTTTAGGGTTTTAAATAGGGTTTTGAGTTTAAAATAGGGTTTCGGGTCAAAAATAGGGTTAGAATTAGGGTTTTGCATTAAAATTAGGGTTACGGGTCAAAATTAGCTTTTTTGGTCAAATTTTGGGTTTAGGGTCAAATTTTGGGTTTAGGGTCAAAATTAGGGTTTAGTTTCAAAATTAGGGTTTGAATTAGGGTTTAGGGTTTTAAATAGGGTTTTGAGTTTAAAATAGGGTTTCGGTTCAATTAGGGTTTTGAGTTCAATTAGGGTTTCGGTTTAATTAGGGTTTCGGTTTAATTAGGGTTTCGCTTTAAAATAGTGTTACTGTTCAATTAGGTTTTCTCTTTAAATAGGGTTTTGATTTAAATTAGGGTTTTGCATTAAAATTGGGGTTACGGGTCAAAATTGGGGTTTTTGGTCAAATTTTGGGTTTAGGGTCAAATTTAGGGTTTAGTTTCAAAATTAGGGTTTGAATTAGGGTTTAGGGTGAATTAGGGTTTTGAGATAAAATAGGGTTTTGGGTCAAAAATAGGGTTAAAATTATGGTTTTGGGTTAAAATTTAGGGTTTACGGTCAAAATTAGGGTTATGGGTCAAAAATAGGTTTTGAGTTAGGGTTTCGCTTAAAAAAAGGTTTTGGGGTTAGAATTAGGGTTTCGGGTTAAAATTAGGGTTTCCGGTCAAATTTTGGGTTTAGGGTTTGAATTAGGGTTTTGAGTTAAAAATAGGATTTTGGGTCAAAAATAGGGTTAGAATTAGGGTTTTACGTCAAAATTAGGGCTTTGGGTTAAATTTTGGGTTTTGGGTTAAAATTAGGGTTTTGGTGGAGGGTTAGAATTAGGCTTTTGGGTAAAATTAGGGTTTCGGGTCAAAATTAGGGTTCTGGGTCAAATTTGGGGTCCATATTAGGGTTTAGGGTTTGAATTAGGTTTTGAGTTTAAAATAGGGTTTTGCGTCAAAAATATGGTTAGAATTAGGGTTTGGGGTTAAAATTTGTGTATTGGTTCCAAATTAGGGTTTTGGGTCAAAATTAGAGTTTAGGGTTTGAATTAAGGTTTTGAGTTAAAAATAGGGTTTTGGGTCAAAAATAGGGTTAGAATTAGGGTTTTGGTTTAAAATAAGGGTTTCGGCTCATAATTAGGGTTCTGGGTCAGATTTAGGGTTTGAAGTAGGGTTTGAAATAGGGTTTTGAGTTTAAAATAGGGTTTTGGGTCAAAAATAGTGTTAGAATTAGGGGTTTGTGTTAAAATTAGGGTTACGGGTTAAAATTAGTTTTTTGGGTCAAATTTTGGGTTTAGGGTCAAAATAGGGTTTAGGGTTTGAATTAGGGTTTTGAGTTAAAAATAGGGTTTTGGGTCAAAACTAAGGTTAGAATTAGGGGTTAGGGTTAAATTTTGGGTATTGGGTCCTAATTAGGGTTTTGGCTCAAAATTAGAGTTTAGGGTTTGAATTAAGGTTTTGAGTTAAAAATAGGGTTTTGGGTCAAAAATAGGGTTAGAATTAGGGTTTTGAGTCAAAATTAGGACTTTGGGTTACAATTAGGGTTTTGGGTTAAAATTAGTGTTTAGGATCAAAATTAGGGTTTAGGGTTTGAATTAGGGTTTTGAGTTTAAAATAGGGTTTTGTGTCAAAAATAGGGTTAAAATTAGGGTTTTGGGTTAAAAATTAGGGTTTCGGGTCAATATTACGGTTCTGGGTCAAAATTAGGGTGTAGGGTTTGAATTAGGGTTAGAATTAGGCTTTTGGGTAAAATTAGGGTTTCGGTTCAAAATTAGGGTTCTGGGTCAAATTTAGGGTTTAGGGTTTGAATTAGGTTTTGAGTTTAAAATAGGGTTTTGGGTCAAAATAGGGTTAGAATTAGGGTTTTGGGTCCAAATTTGGGTTTTGGGTCAAAATTAGGGTTTGGGGTTTGAATTAAGGTTTTGAGTTAAAAATAGGGTTTTGGGTCAAAATTAAGGTTAGAATTAGGGTTTTGTGTTAAAATTATGGTTTCGAGTCAAAATTAGGTTTTTGGGTCTAATTTTGGATTTATGGTCAAAGTTAGGGTTTAGGGTTTGAAATTGGGTTGAGGGTTTTGGGTCAAAAGTCGGGTTAGTATTAGGGTTTTGGGTAAAAAATAGGGCTTTGGGTTAAAATTAAGGTTTTGGGTCAAAATTAGGGTTTTTGGTACAAATTAGGGTTTAGGGTTTGAACTAGGGTTTTGAGTTAAAGATATGTTTTTGGTTCAAAAATAGGGTTAGAATTAGGGTTTTTGGTTAAATTTAGGGTTCTGTGTCAAAATTAGGGCTTTGGGTTAGAATTTGGGTTAGAATTAGGATTTTGGGTAAAATTAGGGTTGGTTGGTGGGTCAATTTAGGTTTAGGGTCAAAATTAGGGTTTGGGGTCAAATTTAGGGTTTAGGGTCAAAATTAGGGTTTAGGGTTTGTAATAGGGTTTTGAGTTTAAAATAGTGTTTTGGGTCAAAAATAGTGTTAGAATTAGGGCTTTGGGTTAAAATTAGGGTTTTGGGTTAAACATAGGGTTTAGGGTTTGAATTAGGGTTTGAATTAAGGTTGAGTTAAAAATAGAGTTTTAGGTCAAAATATGGTTAGAATTAGGGTTTTGGTTTAAAATTAGGGTTTTGGGTCAAAATTTGGGTTTAGGGTTAGAATTAGGGTTTTGGGTAAAATTGGGGTTTCGGGTCAAAATTATGGTTCGGGGTCAAATTTAGGGTTTAGGGTTAAAATTAGGGTTTACGATTTGAAATAGGCTTTTGATAGGGTTAGAATTAGGGTTTTGGTTTAAAATTAGGGTTCTGGGTCAAAATTAGGGCTAGGGTTAGAATTTGGGTTAGAATTTGGGTTTTCGGTAAAATTAGGGTTTCGGGTCAAAATTTGGGTTCGGAGTCAAATTTAGGATTTAGGGTTTAGGGTTTGTAATAGGGTTTTGAGTTTAAAATAGGGTTTTGGGTTAGAAATAGTGTTAAAATTAGGTTTTAGGTAAAAATTAGGGCTTTGGGTTAAAATCAGGGTTTTGGGGTAAACATAGGGTTTAGGGTTTGAATTAGGGTTTTGAGTTAAAATAGGTTTTTGGGTCAGAATTAGGGTTTTGGGTTAAAATTAGGGTTTCGGGTCAAATTTTGGGTTTTGAGGTAAAATTAGGGTTTATGGTTTGAATTAGGGTTTTGAGTTAAAAATAGGATTTTGGGTCAAGAATAGGGTTAGAATTAGGGCTTTGGGTTAAAATTAGGGATTTGGGTTAAAATTAGGGTTCTGGGTCAAATTTAGGGTTTCGGATCAAAATTAGGGTTTAGGGTTTGAAATAGGGTTTTGGGTCAAAAATACGGTTAGAATTAGGGTTTTGGGTCAGAATTAAGGCTTTGGGTTAAAATTAGGGTTTTGGTCAAAATTTGGGTTTTGGGTCCATATTAGGGTTTAGGGTTTGAATTTGGGTTTTGGGTTAAAACAAGGGTTTCAGATCAAAATTAGGGTTCTGGGTCAATTTTAGGGTTTAGGTTCGAAATTAGGGTTTGAATTAGTGCTTTGTGTTAAAAATAGGGTTTTGGGTCAAAAAATAAGGTTAGAATTAGGGTTTTGGGTTAAAATTTAGGGTTTCGGGTCAAAATTAGGGTTCTGGGTCAAAATTAGGGTTTAGGGGTTTGAATTAAGGTTAGAATTAGGCTTTTGGGTAAAATTTGGGTTTCTGGTCAAAATTAGGGTTCTGCGTCAAATTTAGGGTGCAAATAAGGGTTTAGGGTTTGAATTAGGTTTTGACTTAAAAATATAGTTTTTGTTCAAAAATAAGGTTAGAATTAGGGTTTTGGGTTAAAATTAGGGTTTTGAGTTAAAATTAGGGTTTTGGGAAAAATTTGGGTTCGGGGTCAAATTTAGGGCTTCGGAGTAACAATTAGGGTTTTGGGTTAAAATTAGGGTTTATGATCAAAATTAGGGTTTAGGATTTGAATTAGGGTTTTGAGTTTCAAATAGGCTTTTGGGTCAAAATTAGGGATTTGGGTCAAGGTTTGAATTAGGGTTTTGAGTTTAAAATAGTGTTAAAATTAGGGTTTTGGGCTAAAATTTCCGGTTTCGGGTCAAAATTAGGGTTCTGGGTCAAAATTAGGGTTTAGTGTTTGAATTATTGTTAGAATTAGGCTTTTGGGTAAAATTAGGGTTTCTGGTCAAAATTAGGGTTCTGGGTCCTATTTAGGGTTTAGGGTTTGAATTAGGGTTTGAGTTTAAAATAGGGTTTTGGGTCAAAATGGGGTTAGGATTAGGGTTTTGGGTTAAAATTAGGGTTTTGGGAAAAATTAGGGTTCTTGGTCAAATTTAAGGTTTAGAATTATGGTTTTGGGTTAAAAGTTTGGGTTTTGGGTCCAAATTTGGGTTTTAGGTCAAAATTAGGGTTTTGGGTCAAAATTAGAGGTTAGGGTATAAATTAAGGTTTTGAGTTAAAAATAGGGTTTTGGGTAAAAATAGGGTTAGAATTAGGGTTTTGGTTTTAAAATTAGGGTTTGGGTCAAAATGGGGTTAGGTCAGATTTAGGGTTTAGGATTTGAAATAGGGTTTTGAGTTTAAAATAGGGTTTTGTGTCAAAAATAGGGTTAGAATTAGGGTTTGGGTTTAAAATTTGGGTATTGGGTCCAAATTACGGTTTTGGCTCAAAATTAGAGTTCAGGGTTTGAATTAAAGTTTTGAGTTAAAAATAGGGTTTTGGGTCAAAAATAGGGTTAGAATTAGGGTTTTGGTTTAAAATTAGGGGTTTAAGTCAAAATTAGGGTTCTGGGTCATATTTAAGGTTTAGGGTCAAAATTAGGGTTTAGGGTTTGAAAAAGGATTGAGTTTAAAATAGGGTTTTGAGTCAAAAATTGGGTTAGAATTAGGGTTTTGGGTCAAAATTTGGGCTTTGGGTTACAAATAGGGTTTTGAGTTAAAATAACTGTTTATGATCAAAATTAGGGTTCAGGGTTTGAATTAGGGTTTTGAGTTTAAAATAGGTTTTTGGGTCAAAAATAGGGTTAAAATTAGAGTTTTGGGTTAAAATTTAGGGTTTCGTGTCAAAATTAGCGTTCCGGGTCAAAATTAATGTTTAGGGTTAGAATTAGGCTTTTAGGTAAAATTAGGGTTTCGGGTCAAATTTAGGGTTTAGGGTCCAAATTAGGGTTTAGGGTTTGAATTATGTTTTGAGTTTAAAATAGGGTTTTGGGTCAAAAATAGGGTTAGAATTAGGGTTTTGGGTTAAAATAATTGTTCTTGGTCAAATTTATGCTTTAGGATCAAAATTAGGGTTTAGGGTTTTGAGTTTAAAATAGGGTTTTGGGTCAAGATAGGGTTATAATTAGGGTTTTGGGACAAAATTTGGATTTTGGGTCCAAATTGGGGTTTTGGGTCAAAATTAGGGTTTAGGGTTTGAATGAAGGTTTTGTGTTTTTTGGGCCAAAAATAAGGTTAGAATTAGGGTTTTGGGACAAAATTATGGTTTTTGGTACAAATTAGGGTTAAGGGTTTGAATTAGGGTTTTGAGTTAAAAACAGGTTTTGGGGTAAAAAATAGGGTTATAATTTGGGTTTTGGGTAAAATTAGGTATTCGGGTCAAAATTAGGGCTTTGTGTTAAAATTTGGGTTAGAATTAGGATTTTGGGTAAACTTAGGGTTTCGGGTCAAAATTAGAGTTTAAGGTTTGAATTAAGGCTTTGAGTTAAAAATAGGGTTTTGGGTCAAAAATAGGGTTAGAATTGGGGTTTTGGTTTAAAATTAGGGTTTCGGCTCAAAATTAGGGTTCTGGGTCAGATTTAGGGTTTAGGGTTTTAAATAGGGTTTTGAGTTTAAAATAGGGTTTCAGGTCAAAAATAGGGTTAGAATTAGGGGTTTGCATTAAAATTAGGGTTACGGGTCAAAATTAGCTTTTTTGGTCAAATTTTGGGTTTAGGGTCAAAATATGGGTTTAGTTTCAAAATTAGGGTTTGAATTAGGGTTTAGGGTTTTAAATAGGGTTTTGAGTTTAAAATAGGGTTTCGGTTCAAAAATAGGGTTAGAATTAGGGTTTTGCATTAAAATTAGGGTTACGGGTCAAAATTGGGTTTTTTGGTCAAATTTTGGTTTAGGATCAAATTTAGGGTTTAGTTTCAAAATTAGGGTTTGAATTAGGGTTTAGGGTGAATTAGGGTTTTGAGATAAAATAGGGTTTTGGGTCAAAAATAGGGTTAAAATTATGGTTTTGGGTTAAAATTTAGGGTTTCCGGTCAAAATTAGGGTTATGGGTCAAAAATAGGTTTTGAGTTAGGGTTTTCAGTTAAAAATAGGTTTTGGGGTTAGAATTAGGGTTTCGGGTTAAAATTAGGGTTTCCGGTCAAATTTTGGGTTTAGGGTTTGAATTAGGATTTTGAGTTAAAAATAGGATTTTGGGTCAAAATAGGGATAGAATTAGGGTTTTGCGTCAAAATTAGGGCTTTGGGTTAAATTTTGGGTTTTGGGTTAAAATTAGGGTTTTGGTGGAGGGTTAGAATTAGGCTTTTGGGTAAAATTAGGGTTTCGGGTCAAAATTAGGGTTCTGGGTCAAATTTGGGGTCCATATTAGGGTTTAGGGTTTGAATTAGGTTTTGAGTTTAAAATAGGGTTTTGGGTCAAAAATAGGGTTAGAATTAGGGTTTGGGGTTAAAATTTGTGTATTTGGTCCAAATTAGGGTTTTGGGTCAAAATTAGAGTTTAGGGTTTGAATTAAGGTTTTGTGTCAAAAATTGGGTTTTGGGTCAAAAATTGGGTTAGAATTGGGGTTTTGGTTTAAAATTATGGTTTCGAGTCAAAATTAGGATTCTGGGTCAGATTTAGGGTTTGAAGTAGGGTTTGAAATAGGGTTTTTTGTTTAAAATAGGGTTTTGGGTCAAAAATAGTGTTAGAATTAGGGGTTTGTGTTAAAATTAGGGTTACGGGTTAAAATTAGTTTTTTGGGTCAAATTTTGAGTTTAGGGTCAAAATAGGGTTTAGGGTTTGAATTAGGGTTTTGAGTTAAAAATAGGGTTTTGGGTCAAAACTAAGGTTAGAATTAGGGGTTGGGGTTAAATTTTGGGTATTGGGTCCTAATTAGGGTTTTGGCTCAAAATTAGAGTTTAGGGTTTGAATTAAGGTTTTGAGTTAAAAATAGGGTTTTGGGTCAAAAATAGGGTTAGAATTAGGGTTTTGAGTCAAAATTAGGGCTTTGGGTTACAATTAGGGTTTTGGGTTAAAATTAGTGTTTAGGATCAAAATTAGGGTTTAGGGTTTGAATTAGGGTTGAGTTTAAAATAGGGTTTTGTGTCAAAAATAGGGTTAAAATTAGGGTTTTGGGTTAAAAATTAGGGTTTCGGGTCAATATTACGGTTCTGGGTCAAAATTAGGGTTTAGGGTTTGAATTAGGGTTAGAATTAGGCTTTTGGGTAAAATTAGGGTTTCGTTTCAAAATTAGGGTTCTGGGTCAAATTTAGGGTTTAGGGTTTGAATTAGGTTTTGAGTTTAAAATATGGTTTTGGGTCAAAATAGGGTTAGAATTAGGGTTTTGGGTCAAAACTAGGGTTTTGGGTCCAAATTTGGGTTTTGGGTCAAAATTAGGGTTTGGGGTTTGAATTAAGGTTTTGAGTTTAAAATAGGGTTTTGGGTCAAAATTAAGGTTAGAATTAGGGTTATGGGTTAAAATTATGGTTTCGAGTCAAAATTAGGTTTTGGGGTCTAATTTTGGGTTTATGGTCAAAGTTAGGGTTTAGGGTTTGAAATAGGGTTGAGTTTAAAATAGGGTTTTGGGTCAAAAGTCGGGTTAGTATTAGGGTTTTGGGTAAAAAATAAGGCTTTGGGTTAAAATTAAGGTTTTGGGTCAAAATTAGGGTTTTTGGTACAAATTAGGGTTTAGGGTTTGAACTAGGGTTTTGAGTTAAAGATATGTTTTTGGTTCAAAAATAGGGTTAGAATTAGGGTTTTTGGTTAAAATTAGGGTTCTGTGTCAAAATTAGGGCTTTGGGTTAGAATTTAGGTTAGAATTTGGATTTTGGGTAAAACTAGGGTTCGGGGTCAAATTTAGGGTTTAGGGTCAAAATTAGGGTTCGGGGTCAAATTAAGGGTTTAGGGTCAAAATTAGGGTTTAGGGTTTGTAATAGGGTTTTGAGTTTAAAATAGTGTTTTGGGTCAAAAATAGTGTTAGAATTAGGGCTTTGGGTTAAAATTAGGGTTTTAGGTTAAACATAGGGTTTAGGGTTTGAATTAGGGTTTGAATTAAGGTTGAGTTAAAAATAGAGTTTTAGGTCAAAATATGGTTAGAATTAGGGTTTTGGTTTAAAATTAGGGTTTTGGGTCAAAATTTGGGTTTATGGTTAGAATTAGGGTTTTGGTTAAAATTGGGGTTTCGGGTCAAAATTATGGTTCGGGGTCAAATTTAGGGTTTAGGGTTAAAATTAGGGTTTACGATTTGAAATAGGCTTTTGATAGGTTTAGAATTAGGGTTTTGGTTTAAAATTAGGGTTCTGGGCCAAAATTAGGGCTAGGGTTAGAATTTGGGTTAGAATTTGGGTTTTCGGTAAAATTAGGGTTTCGGGTCAAAATTTGGGTTCGGAGTCAAATTTAGGATTTAGGGTTTAGGGTTTGTAATAGGGTTTTGAGTTTAAAATAGGGTTTTGGGTTAGAAATAGTGTTAAAATTATGGTTTTAGGTCAAAATTAG
>JAUPTC010000010.1:15560954-15588286 GCA_030762895.1 Sophora flavescens | reverse complement strand
AATGCAAAACCCTAATTCTAACCCTATTTTTGACCAAACCCTATTTTAAAATCAAAACCCTATTTAAAACCCTAAACCCTAAATCGACCTGAACCCTAATTTTAAAACCAAAACCCCAATTCTAACCCTATTTCGACCCAAAACCCTATTTTTAACTCAAAACCTTAATTCAAACCTTAAACTCTAATTTTGACACCGAACCTTAATTTTGACCCGAAACCCTAAGTTAAACAAAAATCCAAATTCAAACCCAAATTCTATCGCTAAGCCCTAATTTTGACAGTAACCTAATTTTAACCCAAAACCCTAATTCTAACCCTATTTTTTACCCAAAAACATATCTTTAACTCAAAACCCTAATTCAAACCCTAAACCCTAATTTGTACAAAAAACCCTAATTTTGACCCAAAACCCTAATACTAACCCTATTTTTGACCCAAAACCCTATTTTAAACTCAAAACCCTATTTCAAACCCTAAACCCTAACTTTGATCATAATCCTAAAATTTGACCCAAAAACCTAATTTTGACTCGAAACCCTAATTTTAACTCAAAACCCAATTTCTAACCTTATTTTTTTACCCACAACCCTATTTTTATCTCAAACCCCTAATTCAAACCCTAATTTCGAACCTAAACCTTAAACACTAATTCTAACCCTATTTTTGACCCGAAACCCTATTTTAAACTCTAAACCCTAATTCAAACCCTAATTTTGAAACCAAACCCTAATTTTGACCCTAAACCCAAAATTTGACCAAAAATGCTAATTTTGACCCGTAACCCTAATTTTAATGCAAAACCCTAATTCTAACCCTATTTTTGACCCGAAACCCTATTTTAAACTCAAAACCCTATTTAAAACCCTAAACCCTAAATCTGACCCAGAACCCTAATTTTGAGCCGAAACCCTAATTTTAAACCAAAACCCCAATTCTAACCCTATTTTTGACCCAAAACCCTATTTTTAACTCAAAGCCTTAATTCAAACCTTAAACTCTAATTTTGACACCGAACCCTAATTTTTACCCGAAACCCTAAGTTTACCCAAAATCCTAATTCTAACCCAAATTTTAACACAAAGCCCTAATTTTGACACAACCCTAATTTTAACCCAAAACCCTAATTCTAACCCTATTTTTGACCCAAAAACATATCTTTAACTCAAAACCCTAATTCAAACCCTAAACCCTAATTTGTACAGAAAACCATAATTTTGACCCAAAACCCTAATTCTAACCTTATTTTTGGCCCAAAAAACACAAAACCTTAATTCAAACCCTAAACCCTAATTTTGACCCAAAACCCCAATTTGGTCCCAAAATCCAAATTTTGTCCCAAAACCCTAATTCTAACCCTATCTTGACCCAAAACCCTATTTTAAACTCAAAACCCTAAACCCTAATTTTGATCCTAAAGCATAAATTTGACCAAGAACAATTATTTTAACCCAAAACCCTAATTCTAACCCTATTTTTGACCCGAAACCCTAATTTTACCTAAAAGCCTAATTCTAACCCTAAACCCTAATTTTGACCCGGAACGCTAATTTTGACACGAAACCCTAAATTTTAACCCAAAACTCTAATTTTAACCCTATTTTTGACCCAAAAACCTATTTTAAACTCAAAACCCTAATTCAAACCCTGAACCCTAATTTTGATCATAAACAGTTATTTTAACTCAAAACCCTATTTGTATCCCAAAGCCCAAATTTTGACCCAAAACCCTAATTCTAACCCAATTTTTGACCCAAAACCCTATTTTAAACTCAATCCTTTTTCAAACCCTAAACCCTAATTTTGACCCTAAAACTTAAATCTGACCCAGAACCCTAATTTTGACTTAAAAACCTAATTTAAAACCAAAGCCCTAATTCTAACCCTATTTTTGACCCAAAACCCTATTTTTAACTCAAAACTTTAATTCAAACCCTGAACTCTAATTTTGAGCCAAAACCGTAATTTGGACCCAATACCCAAATTTTAACCCCAAACCCTAATTCTAACCCTATTTTTGACACAAAACCCTATTTTAAACTCAAAACCCTATTTCAAACCCTAAACCCTAAATCTGACCCAGAACCCTGATTTTGACCCGAAACCCTAATTTTAAAACAAAACCCTAATTCTAACCCTATTTTTTACCAAAACCCTATTTTTAACTCAAAAACTTAATTCAAACCCTAAACTCTAATTTTGACCCAAAACCCTAATTTTGACCCAATACCCAAATTTTAACCCCAAACCCTAATTCTAACCTTATTTTGACCCAAAACCCTATTTTAAACTCAAAACCCTAATTCATACCCTAAACCCTAATTTTGATCCTAAACCCTAAATTTAACCCAAAAGCCTAATTTTTCCCAAAACTCTAATTTTAAACCAAAACCCTAATTTTAAACCAAAACCCTAATTCTAACCCTACTTTTGACCAAAAACCCTATTTTAAACACAAAACCTAATTCAAACCCCAAACCATAATTTGGACCCTAAATTTGACCCAGAACCGTAATTTTAACCCGAAACCCTAATTTTACCCAAAACCCTAATTCTAACCTTAATTCAAACCTAAAACCCTAATTTTGACCCAGAACCCTAATTTTGACCCGAAATCCTAAATTTTATCCCAAAACCCTAATTATAACCTTATTTTTGACCCAAAACCCTATTTTTCACACAAAGCCCTAATTCGAACCCTAATTTTGAAACTAAACCCTAAATTTGACCCAGAACCCTAATTTTGATCCGAAACCCAAGTTTTAACCCAAAACCCAAATTCAAAACCTTATTTGGACCCAAAACCCAAATTCTGACCCAAAACCCAAATTTTAACCCAAAGCCTTAATTTTGACCAAAAACCCTAATTCTAACCGTATTTTTGACCCAAAACCCTATTTTAAACTCAAAACCCTATTTCAAATCCTAAACCCTAATTTTGATCAGAAACCCTAAATTAGACCCAAACCCTAATTTTGACCAAACCCTAATTTTAAACCAAACCCATAATTTTAACCCAAATCCCTAATTTTAACCCGAAGCCCTAATTTTGACCCAAAACCCTAATTCTAACCCTATTTTTGACCCAAAATCCTAATTTTTACTCAAAACCCTATTTCAAACCCTAAACCCTAATTTTGATCTGAAACCTTAAATTTGACCCAGAACCCTAATTTTGACCCGAAACCCTAATTTTAAACCACAACCCTATTTTTAACCCAAAGCCCTAATTTTGACCTAAAACCCTAATTCTAACACTATTTTTGCCCCAAAACCCTATTTTAAACTCAAAAACCTATTACAAACCCTAAACCCTAGTTTTGACACTAAACACTAAATTTGACCCCGAACCTTAATTTTGACCCGAAACCCTAATTTTACCAAAAATCCTAAATTTGACCCCGAACCTTAATTTTAACCTAGAGCCCTATTTTAGACCCAAAACCAAAGCATAAATTTGACCCAGAACCCTAATTTTTCCCAAAACCCTAATTTTAAATCAAAACCCTAATTTTAACCCAAAACCCTAATTCTAACCCGACTTTTGACCCAAAACCCTATTTTAAACAGAAAACCTAATTCAAACCCTAAACCCTAATTTGCACCCTAAATTTGACCCAGAACCGTAATTTTGACTCGAAAACCTAATTTTACCCAAAAGCCTAATTCTAACCCTAATTCAAACCTAAAACCCTAAATTTGACCCAGAACACTAATTTTGATCGGAAACCCTAGTTTTAACCCAAAACCCAAATTCAAACCCTAAACCCTAATTTGGACCCAAAACCCAAATTTTGACCCAAAACCCTATTTTCAACCCAAAGCCCTAATTTTGACCCAAAACCTTTTAACCCAAAGCCCTAATTTTGACGTAAAACCCTAATTCTAACACTATTTTTGGCCCAAAACCCTATTTCAAACCCTAAACCCTAATTTTGACCCTAAACACTAAATTTGACCCCGAACCCTAATTTTGACCCGAAACCCTAATTTTACCCAAAATACTATTTATAACCCAAATTCCAACCCTAAGCCCTTTTTTGACACAGAACCCTAATTTTAACCCAAAACCCTAATTCTAACCTTATTTTTGACCCAAAAACATATCTTTAACTCAAAACCCTAATTCAAAACCTAAACCCGAATTTGTACCAAAAACCCTAATTTTGTCCCAAAACCTTAATTTTAACCCAGAGCCCTAATTTTGACCCAAAACCCTAATACTAACCCTATTTTTGACCCAAAACCCTATTTCAAACCCTAAACCCTAACTTTTACCATAAACCCAAAATTTGACCCCAAAACCTTATTTTGACTCGAAACCCTAATTTTAACCCAAAACCCTAATTCTAACCCTATTTTTGACCCAAAACCCTATTTTAAACTCAAAACCCTATTTCAACCCTAAACCCTAATTTTGACCCAAAACCCTAATTTTAAACGAAAACCCTATTTCTAACCCTATTTTTGACCCAAAACCCTATTTTAACTCAAAACCTTAATTCGAACCCTAAACTCTAATTTTGAGCCAAAACCTTAATTTGGACCTAATACCCAAATTTTAACCCCAAACCCTAATTTTAACCTTATTTTTGACCCAAAACCCTATTTTTAATACAAAATCTTAATTCAAACCCTAAACCCTAATTTTGACCCAAAACCCAAGTTTGGACCCAAAACCCAAGTTTTGACCCAAAACCCAAATTCTAACCCTATTTCGACCCAAAACCCTATTTTTAACTCAAAACCCTAATTCAAACCCTAAACCCTATTTATGACCCTAAACCCACAATTTGACACAAAAACTTAATTTTGACTTGTAACCCTAATTTTAACGCAAACCCCAAATTCTAATCCTATTTTTGACCCAAAACCCTATTTTAAACTCAAAACCCAATTTCAAACGCAAAACCCTAAATCTGACCCAGAACCCTAATTTTGACCCGAAACCCTAATTTTAAACCAAAACCTGAATTCTAACCCTATTTTTGACCCAAAACCCTATTTTTAACTCAAAAACTTATTCAAACCCTAAACTCTAATTTTGACCCAAAACCCTAATTTGGACCCAATACCCAAATTTTAACCCCAAACCCTAATTCTAACCTTATTTTTGACCCAAAACCCTATTTTAAACTCAAAACCCTAAACCCTAATTTTGATCCTAAACCCTAAATTTGACCCAGAACCCTAATTTTTCCCAAAATCCTAATTTTAAATCAAAACCCTAATTTTAACCCAAAACCCTAATTCTAACCATACTTTTGACCCAAAACCCTATTTTAAACACAAAACCTAATTCAAACACTAAACCCTAATTTGGACCCTAAATTTGACCCAGAACGGTAATTTTGACCCGAAACCCTAATTTTACCCAAAAGCCTAATTCTAACCCTAATTCAAACCTAAAACCCTAATTTTGACCCAGAACCCTAAGTTTGACCCGAAACCCTAAATTTTAACCCAAAACCCTAATTCTAACCTTATTTTTGACCAAAAACCCTATTTTAAACACAAAGCCCTAATTCAAACCCTAATTTTGAAACTAAACCCTAAATTTGACCCAGAACCTTAATTTTGATCCGAAACCATAGTTTTAACCCAAAACCCAAATTCAAACCCTAAGCCCTAATTTGGACCCAAAACCCAAATTTTGACCCAAAACCCTAATTTTAGCCCAAAGCCCTAATTTTGACCCAGAACGCTAATTCTAACCGTATTTTTGACCCAAAACACTAATTTAAAATTAAAACCCTATTTCAAAACCAAAAACCTAATTTTAATCCGAAACCCAAAATTTGACCAAGAACCCTAATTTTGACCAGAAACCCTAATTTTATACCAAAACCCTATTTTTAACCCAAATGCCTAATTTTGACCAAACCCCTAATTCTAACCCTATTTTTCACCCAAAACCCTATTTTAAACTCAAAACCTAATTCAAACCCTAAACCCTAATTTGGACCCCAAATTTGACCCAGAATTCTAATTTTGACCCGAAACCCTAATTTTACCCAAAAGCCTAATTCTAACCCTCAACCAAAACCCAAATTTTAACCCAAAACCCAAATTTTAACCCAAAGCCCTAATTTTGACCCAAAACCCTAATTCTAACGCTATTTTTGACCTAAAATCCTATTTTTAACTGAAAACCCTAATTCAAACCCTAAACCCAAAATTTGACCCGAAACCCTAATTTTAACCTGAAACCCTAATTCTAACCCCAAAACCTAATTTTAATCGAAACCCTATTTCAAACCCTAAACCCTAATTTTGACCCTACACCCAAAATTTGACAAAAAAACCTAATTTTGACCCGTAACCCTAATTTTAATGCAAAACCCTAATTCTAACCCTATTTTTGACCCGAAACCCTATTTTAAACTCAAAACCCTATTTAAAACCCTAAACCCTAAATCGACCTAAACCCTAATTTTAAACCAAAACCCCAATTCTAACCCTATTTCGACCCAAAACCCTATTTTTAACTCAAAACCTTAATTCAAACCTTAAACTCTAATTTTGACACCGAACCTTAATTTTGACCAAAACCCTAAGTTTACCAAAAATCCTAATTCTAACCCAAATTCTAACACTAAGCCCTAATTTTGACACAACCCTAATTTTAACCCAAAACCCTAATTCTAACCCTATTTTTTACCCAAAAACATATCTTTAACTCAAAACCCTAATTCAAACCCTAAACCCTAATTTGTACAAAAAACCCTAATTTTGACCCAAAACCCTAATACTAACCCTATTTTTGACCCAAAACCCTATTTTAAACTCAAAACCCTATTTCAAACCCTAAACCCTAACTTTGATCATAATCCTAAAATTTGACCCAAAAACCTAATTTTGACTCGAAACCCTAATTTTAACTCAAAACCCAATTTCTAACCTTATTTTTTTACCCACAACCCTATTTTTATCTCAAACCCCTAATTCAA
This sequence comes from Sophora flavescens, assembly GCA_030762895.1. Classification (NCBI taxonomy): domain Eukaryota; kingdom Viridiplantae; phylum Streptophyta; class Magnoliopsida; order Fabales; family Fabaceae; genus Sophora; species Sophora flavescens. The sequence goes on along the minus strand of JAUPTC010000010.1, from coordinate 15,581,337 downwards.
ACCCTAATTTCGAACCTAAACCTTAAACCCTAATTCTAACCCTATTTTTGACCCGAAACCCTATTTTAAACTCAAAACCCTATTTAAAACCCTAAACCCTAATTCAAACCCTAATTTTGAAACTAAACCCTAATTTTGACCCTAAACCCAAAATTTGACCAAAAAACCTAATTTTGACCCGTAACCCTAATTTTAATGCAAAACCCTAATTCTAACCCTATTTTTGACCCGAAAACCTATTTTAAACTCAAAACCCTATTTAAAACCCTAAACCCTAAATTTGACCCAGAACCCTAATTTTGACCCGAAACCCTAATTTTAAACCAAAACCGCAATTCTAACCCTATTTTTGACCCAAAACCCTATTTTTAACTGAAAGCCTTAATTCAAACCTTAAACTCTAATTTTGACACCGAACCCTAATTTTGACCCGAATCCCTAAGTTTACCCAAAATCCTAATTCTACCCCAAATTCTAACACAAAGCCCTAATTTTGACACATAACCCTAATTTTAACCCAAAACCCTAATTCTAACCCTATTTTTGACCCGAAAACATATCTTTAACTCAAAACCATAATTCAAACCCTAAACCCTAATTTGTACAGAAAACCCTAATTTTCACCCAAAACCCTAATACTAACCTTATTTTTGACCCAAAACCATATTTTAAACTCAAAACCCTATTTGAAACCCTAAACCCTAACTTTGACCATAATCCCAAAATTTGACCCAAAAACCTAATTTTGACTCGAAACCCTAATTTTAACCCAAAACCCAATTTCTAACCTTATTTTTTTTACGGAAAATCCTAATTTTAACTCAAAACCCTAATTCAAACCCTTAACCCTATGTTGGACCCAAAACCTTAATTTTAACCCAAAGCCCTAATTTTGACCTAAAACCCTAATTCTAACCCTATTTTTGACCCAAAACCCTATTTCAAACCCTAAACCCCAATTTTGACCGCGAACCCTAATTTTGACCCGAAACCCAAATTTTACCGAAATCCCAAATTCTAACCCTAAGCCGTAATTTTGACCCAGAACCCTAATTTTAAACCAAAACCCTAATTCTAACCTTAGTTTTGACCCAAAACCCTATTTTTAACTCAAAACCCTAATTCAAACCCTAAACCCTAATTTTGACCCTAAACCCAAAATTTGACCCAAAAACCTAATTTTAACCCGTAACCCTAATTTTAACAAAAACCCCTAATTCTTACCCTATTTTTGACCCAAAACCCTATTTTAAACTCAAAACCCTATTTCAAACCCTAAATCTGACACAATCCTAATTTTGACTCGTAACCCTAATTTTAAACCAAAACCCCAATTCTTACCCTTTTTTTGACCCAAAACCCTATTTTTAACTCAAAACCTTAATTCAAACCCTAACTCTAATTTTGACCCAAAACCCTAATTTGGACCCAATACACAAATTTTAACCCCAAACCCTAATTATAACCCTATTTTTGACAGAACCCTAATTTTGACCCGAAACCCTAATTTTACCCAAAAGCCTAATTCTAACCCTCAACCAAAACCCTAATTTTAACCCAAAACCCAAATTTTAACCCAAAGCCCTAATTTTGACCCAAAACCCTAATTCTAACCCTATTTTTGACCCAAAATCCTATTTTTAACTCAAAACCCTAATTCAAACCCGAAACCCAAAATTTGACCCGAAACCCTAATTTTAACCCGAAACCCTAATTCTAACCCCAAAACATATTTTTAACTGAAAACCCTATTTCAAAACCTAAACCCTAATTTTGACCCTAAACCCAAAATCTGACCTAGAACACTAATTTTGACCCGTAACCTTAATTTTAATGCAAAACCCCAATTCTAACCCTATTTTTGACCCGAAACCCTATTTTAAACTCAAAACCCTATTTAAAACCCTAAACCCTAAATCTGACCTAGAACCCTAATTTTGACCCGAAACCCTAATTTTAAACCAAAACCCCAATTCTAACCCTATTTTTGACCCAAAAACATATCTTTAACTCAAAACCCTAATTCAAACCCTAAACCCTAATTTGTACAGAAAACCATAATTTTGAACCAAAACCCTAATACTAACCCTATTTTTGACCCAAAACCCTATTTTAAACTCAAAACCCTATTTCAAACCCTAAACCCTAACTTTGACCATAATCCCAAATTTTGACCCAAAAACCTAATTTTGACTCGAAACCTTAATTTTAACCCAAAACCCAATTTCTAACCTTATTTTTTTTTACCCAAAACCCTATTTTTAACTCAAAACCCTAATTCAAACCTTTAACCCTATGTTGGACCCAAAACCCTAATTTTAACCCAAAGCGCTAATTTTGACCTAAAACCCTAATTCTAACCCTATTTTTGACCCAAAACCCTATTTCAAACCCTAAACCCTAATTTTGACCCTAAACCCTAAATTTGACACCGAACCATAATTTTGACCCGAAACCCCAATTTTACCCTAAACCCTAATTCTAACACTAATCCCTAATTTTGACCCAGAACCCTAATTTTAACCCAAAACCCTAATTCTAACCCTAATTTTGACGCAAAAACTTATTTTAAAATCAAAACCCTAATTCAAACCATAAACCCTAATTTGTACCAAAACCCTATTTTTAACTCAAAACCTTAATTCATCCCTAAACCATAATTTTGACCCAAACCCCAAATTTGGACCCAAAACCCAAGCTTTGACCCAAAACCCTAATTCTAACCGTAATTCTAACCCCAAAACCATAATTCTAAACCTTAAATTTGACCAAGAACCCTAATTTTAACCCAAAACCCTAATCCTAACCCCATTTTTGACCCAAAACCCTATTTTAAACTCAAAACCTAATTCAAACCCTAAACCCTAAATAGGACCCAGAACCCTAATTTTGACCAGAAACCCTAATTTTACCCAAAAGCCTAATTCTAACAATAATTCAAACACTAAACCCTAATTTTGACCCAGAACCCTAATTTTGACCCGAAACCCGAAATTTTAGCCCAAAACCCTAATTTTAACACTATTTTAAACTCAAAACCCTAATTCAAACCTTGACCCAAAACCCTAATTTAACACCAAATCCCTAATTTTGACCCAAAAGCCTATTTTAAACTCAAAACCCTAATTCAAACCCTAAACCCTAATTTTGATCATAAACCCTAATTTTAACCCAAAACCCTAATTGTTACTCCGAAGCCCTAAATTTGACCCCGAACCCAAATTTTTCCCAAAACCCTAATTTTAACTCAAAACCCTAATTTTAACCCAAAACCCTAATTCTAACCTTATTTTTGAACAAAAACTATATTTTTAAGTCAAAACCTAATTCAAACCCTAAACCCTTATTTGCACCCTAAATTTGACGCAGAACCCTAATTTTGACCAGAAACCCAAATTTTACCCAAAAGCCTAATTCTAACCTTAATTCAAACCCCTAAACCCTAATTTTGACCCAGAACCCTAATTTTGACCCGAAACCCTAAATTTTAACCCAAAACCCTAATTCTAACCTTATTTTTTGACCCAAAACCCTATTTTTAACACAAAGCCCTAATTCAAACCCTAATTTCGAACCTAAACCCTAAATTTGACCCAGAACCCTAATTTTGATATGAAACCCTTGTTTTAACCCAAAACCCAAATTCAAACCCTAAACCCTAATATTGACCCAAAATCCAAATTTTGACCAAAACCCTAATTTTAACCCAAAGCCTTAATTCTGACCCAAAACCCTAATTCTAACCGTATTTTTGACCCAAAACCCTATTTCAAACCCTAAACCCTAATTTTGATCCGAAACCCTAAATTTGACCCAGAACCCTAATTTTAACCCAAATCCCTAATTTTAACCCAAAGCCCTAATTCTAACCCTATTCTTGACCCAAAATCCTATTTTTAACTCAAAACCCTAATTCAAACCATAAACCCTAATTTTACCTCAAAACCCAAAATTTGACCCGAAACCCTAATTTTAACCCAAAACCCTAATTCTGACCCAAAAACATATTTTAACTCAAAACCCTAATTCAAACCCTAAACCCTAAACCCTATGTTTACCCCAAAACCCTGATTTTAACCCAAAGCCCTAATTTTGACCTAAAACCCTAATTTTAACACTATTTCTAACCCAAAACCCTATTTTAAACTCAAAACCCTATTACAAACCCTAAACCCTAAATCCTAAATTTGACTCCGAACCCAAATTTTGACCCGAAACCCTAATTTTACCGAAAACCCAAATTCTAACCCTAGCCCTAATTTTGACCAAGAACCCTAATTTTAAACCAAAACCCTAATTCTAACCCTATCAAAACCCTATTTCAAATCGTAAACCCTAATTTTAACCCTAAACCCTAAATTTGACCCCGAACCATAATTTTGACCCGAAACCCCAATTTTACCCAAAACCCTAATTCTAACGCTAAACCCAAATTTTGACCCAAAACCCTAATTTTAAACCAAAACCCTAATTCTAACCATATTTTGACCTAAAACTCTATTTTTAACTCAACCTTAATTCAAACCCTAATTCAAACCCTAAACCCTATGTTTAACCCAAAACCCTAATTTTAACCCAAAGCCCTAATTCTAACACTATTTTTGACCCAAAACACTATTTTAAACTCAAAACCCTATTACAAACCCTAAACCCTAATTTTGACCCTAAACCCTAAATTTGACCCCGAACCCTAATTTTACCCAAAATCCTAATTCTAACCCAAATTCTAACCCAAAAACCCTAATTCTAACCCTATTTTTGAACCAAAAACATATCTTTAACTCAAAACCCTAGTTCAAACCCTAAACCCTAATTTGTACCAAAAACCCTAATTTTGACCCAAAACCTTAATTTTAACCCAAAGCCCTATTTTTTACCCAAAACCCTAATACTAACCCGACTTTTGACCCAAAACCCTATTTTAAACTCAACCCTATTTCAAACCCTAAACCCTAACTTTGACCATAAACCCAAAATTAGACCCAAAAACCTAATTTTGACTCGAAACCATAATTTTAACCTAAAACCCTAATTCTAACCTTAATTTTGACCCAAAACCCTATTTTTAACTCAAAACCTTTATTCAAACCCCAAACCCTAATTTTGACCCAAAACCCAAATTAGGACCCAAAACCCAAGTTTTGACCCAAAACCCTAATTCTAACCCTATTTTGAACCAAAACCCTATTTTAAACTCAAAACCTAATTCAAACCCTAAACCCTAAATTTGACCCAGAACCCTAATTTTGAACCGAAACCCTAATTTTACCCAAAAGCCTAATTCTAACCCTAATTCAAACCCTAAACCCTAATTTTGACCCAGAACCGTAATATTGACCCGAAACCCTAATTTTTAACCCAAAACCCTAATTTTAACCCTATTTTTGACACAAAACCCTATTTTAAACTCAAAACCCTAATTCAAACCCTAAACCCTAATTTTGATCCTAAACACTAATTTTAACCCAAAACCCTAATTGTAACCCAAAGCCCTAATTTTGGCTCAAAACCCTAATTCTAACCCTATTTTTGACCCAAAACCCTATTTTTAACTCAAAACCTTAATTCAAACCCTAAACTCTAATTTTGAGCCAAAACCCTAATTAGGACCCAATACCCAAAATTTAACCCCAACCCCTAATTCTAACCTTAGTTTTGACCCAAAACCCTATTTTTAACTCAAAACCCTAATTCAAACCCTAAACCCTATTTTGACCCTAAACCCAAAATTTGACCCAAAAAATTAATTTTAACCCGTTACCCTAATTTTAACACAAACCCCTAATTCTAACACTATTTTTGACCCAAAACCCTATTTTAAACTCAAAACCCTATTTCAAACCCTCAACCCTAAATCTGACCCAGAATCCTTGACTCGAAACCCTAATTTTAAACCAAAACCCCAATTCTAACCCAATTTTTGACCCAAAACCCTATTTTTAACACAAAACCTTAATTCAAACCCTAAACTCTAATTTTGACCCAAAACCCTAATTTGGAACCAATACACAAATTTTAACCCCAAACCCTAATTCTAACCCTATTTTTGACCCAAAACCCTATTTTAAACTCAAAACCTAATTCAAACCCTAAACCCTAATATGGACCCCAAATTTGACCCAAACCCTAATTTTGACCAAAACCCTAATTTTACCCAAAAGCCTAATTCTAACCCTCCACCAAAACCCTAATTTTAACCCAAAACCCAAAATTTAACCCAAAGCCCTAATTTTGACGTAAAACCCTAATTCTAACCCTATTTTTGACCCAAAATCCTATTTTTAACTCAAAACCCTAATTCAAACCCTAAACCCAAAATTTGACCGGAAACCCTAATTTTAACCAGAAACCCCAATTCTAACCCCAAAACCTATTTTTAACTGAAAACCCTAACTCAAAACCTATTTTTGACCCATAACCCTAATTTTGACCCGAAACCCTAAATTTTAACCCAAAACCATAATTTTAACCCTATTTTTGACCCAAAACCCTATTTTATCTCAAAACCCTAATTCACCCTAAACCCTAATTCAAACCCTAATTTTGAAACTAAACCCTAAATTTGACCCTAAACCCAAAATTTGACCAAAAAACCCAATTTTGACCCGTAACCCCAATTTTAATGCAAAACCCTAATTCTAACCCTATTTTTGAACCGAAACCCTATTTTAAACTCAAAACCCTATTTAAAACCCTAAACCCTAATTCAAACCCTAATTTTGAAACTAAACCCTAATTTTGACCCTAAACCCAAAATTTGACCAAAAAAGCTAACTTTGACCCGTAACCCTAATTTTAATGCAAAACCCTAATTCTAACCCTATTTTTGACCCGAAACCCTATTTTAAACTCAAAACCCTATTTAAAACCCTAAACCCTAAATCTGACCCAGAACCCTAATTTTGAGCCGAAACCCTAATTTTAAACCAAAACCCCAATTCTAACCCTATTTTTGACCCAAAACCCTATTTTTAACTCAAAGCCTTAATTCAAACCTTAAACTCTAAGTTTACCCAAAATCCTAATTCTAACCCAAATTCTAACAAAAAGCCCTAATTTTGACACAACCCTAATTTTAACCCAAAACCCTAATTCTAACCCTATTTTTGACCCAAAAACATATCTTTAACTCAAAACCCTAATTCAAACCCTAAACCCTAATTTGTACAGAAAACCCTAATTTTGACCCAAAACCCTAATTCTAACTTTATTTTTGGCCCAAAAAACACAAAACCTTAATTCAAACCCTAAACCCTAATTTTGACCCAAAACCCCAATTTGGACCCAAAATCCAAATTTTGTCCCAAAACCCTAATTCTAACCCTATCTTGACCCAAAACCCTATTTTAAACTCAAAACCCTAAACCCTAATTTTGATCCTAAAGCATAAATTTGACCAAGAACAATTATTTTAACCCAAAACCCTAATTCTAACCCTATTTTTGACCCAAAACCCTATTTTAAACTCAAAACATAATTCAAACCATAAACCCTAATTTGGACCCTAAACCCTAAATTTGACCCGAAACCCTAATTTTACCTAAAAGCCTAATTCTAACCCTAAACCCTAATTTTGACCCGGAACGCTAATTTTGACACGAAACCCAAAATTTTAACCCAAAACTCTAATTTTAACCCTATTTTTGACCCAAAAACCTATTTTAAACTCAAAACCCTAATTCAAACCCTGAACCCTAATTTTGATCATAAACAGTTATTTTAACTCAAAACCCAATTTGTAACCCAAAGCCCAAATTTTGACCCAAAACCCTAATTCTAACCCAATTTTTGACCCAAAACCCTATTTTAAACTCAATCCTTTTTCAAACCCTAAACCCTAATTTTGACCCTAAACCTTAAATCTGACCCAGAACCCTAATTTTGACTTAAAACCCTAATTTTAAACCAAAACCCTAATTCTAACCCTATTTTTGACCCAAAACCCTATTTTTAACTCAAAACTTTAATTCAAACCCTGAACTCTAATTTTGAGCCAAAACCGTAATTTGGACCCAATACCCAAATTTTAACCCCAAACCCTAATTCTAACCCTATTTTTGACACAAAACCCTATTTTAAACTCAAAACCCTATTTCAAACCCTAAACCCTAAATCTGACCCAGAACCCTGATTTTGACCCGAAACCCTAATTTTAAACCAAAACCTGAATTCTAACCCTATTTTTGACCCAAAACCCTATTTTTAACTCAAAAACTTAATTCAAACCCTAAACTCTAATTTTGACCCAAAACCCTAATTTGGACCCAATACCCAAATTTTAACCCCAAACCCTAATTCTATCCTTATTTTTGACCCAAAACCCTATTTTAAACTCAAAACCCTAATTCAAACCCTAAACCCTAATTTTGATCCTAAACCCTAAATTTGACCCAGAACCCTAATTTTTCCCAAAATCCTAATTTTAAATCAAAACCCTAATTTTAACCCAAAACCCTAATTCTAACCCTACTTTTGACCCAAAACCCTATTTTAAACACAAAACCTAATTCAAACACTAAACCCTAATTTGGACCCTAAATTTGACCCAGAACCCTAATTTTGACCAAAAACCCTAATTTTACCCAAAAGCCTAATTCTAACCCTAATTCAAACCTAAAACCCTAATTTTGACCCGAAACCCTAAATTTTAACCCAAAACCCTAATTCTAACCTTATTTTTGACCAAAAACCCTATTTTAAACACAAAGCCCTAATTCAAACCCTAATTTTGAAACAAAACCCTAAATTTTACCCAGAACCTTAATTTTGATCCGAAACCATAGTTTTAACCCAAAACCCAAATTCAAACCCTAAGCCCTAATTTGGACCCAAAACCCAAATTTTGACCCAAAACCCTAATTTTAGCCCAAAGCCCTAATTTTGACCCAAAACACTAATTTTAAATTAAAACCCTATTTCAAAACCAAAAACCTAAATTTAATCCGAAACCCTAAGCCCTAATTTTGACGTAAAACCCTAATTCTAACACTATTTTTGGCCCAAAACCCTATTTCAAACCCTAAACCCTAATTTTGACCCTAAACACTAAATTTGACCCCGAACCCTAATTTTGACCCGAAACCCTAATTTTACCTAAAATACTATTTATAACCCAAATTCTAACCCTAAGCCCTTTTTTGACACAGAACCCTAATTTTAACCCAAAACCCTAATTCTAACCTTATTTTTGACCCAAAAACATATCTTTAACTCAAAACCCTAATTCAAAACCTAAACCCGAATTTGTACCAAAAACCCTAATTTTGTCCCAAAACCTTAATTTTAACCCAGAGCCCTAATTTTGACCCAAAACCCTAATTCTAACCCTATTTTTGAGCCAAAACCCTATTTTTAACTCAAAACCTTAATTCAAACCCTAAACTCTAATTTTGAGCCAAAACCGTAATTTGGACCCAATACCCAAAATTTAAACCCAAACCCTAATTTTAACCTTATTTTTGCCCCAAAACCCTATTTTAATGCAAAACCTTTATTCAAACCCTAAACCCTAATTTTGACCCAAAACCCAAATTTGGACCCAAAACCCAAGTTTTGACCCAAAACCCTAATTCTAACCCTATTTTGACCCAAAACCCTATTTTAAACTCAAAACCCTATTTCAACCCTAAACCCTAATTTTGACCCAAAACCCTAATTTTAAAACCAAAACCCTATTTCTAACCCTATTTTTGACCCAAAACCCTATTTTAACTCAAAACCTTAATTCGAACCCTAAACTCTAATTTTGAGCCAAAACCTTAATTTGGACCTAATACCCAAATTTTAACCCCAAACCCTAATTTTAACCTTATTTTTTACCCAAAACCCTATTTTTAATACAAAATCTTAATTCAAACCCTAAACCCTAATTTTGACCCAAAACCCAAGTTTGGACCCAAAACCCAAGTTTTGACCCAAAACCCTAATTCTAACCCTATTTCGACCCAAAACCCTATTTTTAACTCAAAACCCTAATTCAAACCCTAAACCCTATTTATGACCCTAAACCCACAATTTGACACAAAAACTTAATTTTGACTTGTAACCCTAATTTTAACGCAAACCCCAAATTCTAATCCTATTTTTGACCCAAAACCCTATTTTAAACTCAAAACCCAATTTCAAACGCTAAACCCTAAATCTGACCCAGAACCCTAATTTTGACCCGAAACCCTAATTTTAAACCAAAACCTGAATTCTAACCCTATTTTTGACCCAAAACCCTATTTTTAACTCAAAAACTTATTCAAACCCTAAACTCTAATTTTGACCCAAAACCCTAATTTGGACCCAATACCCAAATTTTAACCCCAAACCCTAATTCTAACCTTATTTTTGACCCAAAACCCTATTTTAAACTCAAAACCCTAATTCAAACCCTAAACCCTAATTTTGATCCTAAACCCTAAATTTGACCCAGAACCCTAATTTTTCCCAAAATCCTAATTTTAAATCAAAACCCTAATTTTAACCCAAAACCCTAATTCTAACCCTACTTTTGACCCAAAACCCTATTTTAAACAAAAAACCTAATTCAAACACTAAACCCTAATTTGGACCCTAAATTTGACCCAGAACGGTAATTTTGACCCGAAACCCTAATTTTACCCAAAAGCCTAATTCTAACCCTAATTCAAACCTAAAACCCTAATTTTGACCCAGAACCCTAAGTTTTAACCCAAAACCCTAATTCTAACCTTATTTTTGACCAAAAACCCAATTTTAAACACAATGCCCTAATTCAAACCCTAATTTTGAAACTAAACCCTAAATTTGACCCAGAACCTTAATTTTGATCCGAAACCATAGTTTTAACCCAAAACCCAAATTCAAACCCTAAGCCCTAATTTGGACCCAAAACCCAAATTTTGACCCAAAACCCTAATTTTAGCCCAAAGCCCTAATTTTGACCCAAAACACTAATTTAAAATTAAAACCCTATTTCAAAACCAAAAACCTAAATTTAATCCGAAACCCTAAGCCCTAATTTTGACGTAAAACCCTAATTCTAACACTATTTTTGGCCCAAAACCCTATTTCAAACCCTAAACCCTAATTTTGACCCTAAACACTAAATTTGACCCCGAACCCTAATTTTGACCCGAAACCCTAATTTTACCTAAAATACTATTTATAACCCAAATTCTAACCCTAAGCCCTTTTTTGACACAGAACCCTAATTTTAACCCAAAACCCTAATTCTAACCTTATTTTTGACCCAACAACTTATCTGTAACTCAAAACCCTAATTCAAAACCTAAACCCAATTTGTACCAAAAACCCTAATTTTGTCCCAAAACCTTAATTTTAACCCCAAAGCCCTAATTTTGACCCAAAACCCTAATTCTAACCCTATTTTTGAGCCAAAACCCTATTTTTAACTCAAAACCTTAATTCAAACCCTAAACTCTAATTTTGAGCCAAAACCGTAATTTGGACCCAATACCCAAAATTTAAACCCAAACCCTAATTTTAACCTTATTTTTGCCCCAAAACCCTATTTTAATGCAAAACCTTTATTCAAACCCTAAACCCTAATTTTGACCCAAAACCCAAATTTGGACCCAAAACCCAAGTTTTGACCCAAAACCCTAATTCTAACCCTATTTTGACCCAAAACCCTATTTTAAACTCAAAACCCTATTTCAACCCTAAACCCTAATTTTGACCCAAAACCCTAATTTTAAACCAAAACCCTATTTCTAACCCTATTTTTGACCCAAAACCCTATTTTAACTCAAAACCTTAATTCTAACCCTAAACTCTAATTTTGAGCCAAAACCTTAATTTGGACCTAATACCCAAATTTTAACCCCAAACCCTAATTTTAACCTTATTTTTGACCCAAAACCCTATTTTTAATACAAAATCTTAATTCAAACCCTAAACCCTAATTTTGACCCAAAACCCAAGTTTGGACCCAAAACCCAAGTTTTGACCCAAAACCCTAATTCTAACCCTATTTCGACCCAAAACCCTATTTTTAACTCAAAACCCTAATTCAAACCCTAAACCCTATTTATGACCCTAAACCCACAATTTGACACAAAAACTTAATTTTGACTTGTAACCCTAATTTTAACGCAAACCCCAAATTCTAATCCTATTTTTGACCCAAAACCCTATTTTAAACTCAAAACCCAATTTCAAACGCAAAACCCTAAATCGACCCAACCCTAATTTTGACCAAAACCCTAATTTTAAACCAAAACCTGAATTCTAACCCTATTTTTGACCCAAAACCCTATTTTTAACTCAAAACTTATTCAAACCCTAAACTCTAATTTTGAGCAAAAACCCTAATTTGGACCCAATACCCAAATTTTAACCCCAAACCCTAATTCTAACCTAATTTTTGACCCAAAACCATATTTTAAACTCAAAACCCTAATTAAACCCCTAAACCCTAATTTTGATCCTGAACCCTAAATTTGACCCAGAACCCTAATTTTTCCCAAAATCCTAATTTTAAATCAAAACCCTAATTTTAACCCAAAACCCTAATTCTAACCCTACTTTTGACCCAAAACCCTATTTTAAACAAAAAACCTAATTCAAACACTAAACCCTAATTTGGACCCTAAATTTGACCCAACCCTAATTTTGACCAAAACCCTAATTTTACCCAAAAGCCTAATTCTAACCCTAATTCAAACCTAAAACCCTAATTTTGACCAAAAACCCTAAATTTTAACCCAAAACCCTAATTCTAACCTTATTTTTGACCAAAAACCTTTTTTATACACAAAGCCCTAATTCAAACCCTAATTTTGAAACTAAACCCTAAATTTTACCCAGAACCTTAATTTTGATCCGAAACCATAGTTTTAACCCAAAACCCAAATTCAAACCCTAAGCCCTAATTTGGACCCAAAACCCAAATTTTGACCCAAAACCCTAATTTTAGCCCAAAGCCCTAATTTTGACCCAAAACACTAATTTAAAATTAAAACCCTATTTCAAAACCAAAAACCTAAATTTAATCCGAAACCCTAAGCCCTAATTTTGACGTAAAACCCTAATTCTAACACTATTTTTGGCCCAAAACCCTATTTCAAACCCTAAACCCTAATTTTGACCCTAAACACTAAATTTGACCCCGAACCCTAATTTTGACCCGAAACCCTAATTTTACCTAAAATACTATTTATAACCCAAATTCTAACCCTAAGCCCTTTTTTTGACACAAACCCTAATTTTAACCCAAAACCCTAATTCTAACCTTATTTTTGACCCAAAAACATATCTTTAACTCAAAACCCTAATTCAAAACCTAAACCCGAATTTGTACCAAAAACCCTAATTTTGTCCCAAAACCTTAATTTTAACCCAGAGCCCTAATTTTGACCCAAAACCCTAATTCTAACCCTATTTTTGAGCCAAAACCCTATTTTTAACTCAAAACCTTAATTCAAACCCTAAACTCTAATTTTGAGCCAAAACCGTAATTTGGACCCAATACCCAAAATTTAAACCCAAACCCTAATTTTAACCTTATTTTTGCCCCAAAACCCTATTTTAATGCAAAACCTTTATTCAAACCCTAAACCCTAATTTTGACCCAAAACCCAAATTTGGACCCAAAACCCAAGTTTTGACCCAAAACCCTAATTCTAACCCTATTTTGACCCAAAACCCTATTTTAAACTCAAAACCCTATTTCAACCCTAAACCCTAATTTTGACCCAAAACCCTAATTTTAAACCAAAACCCTATTTCTAACCCTATTTTTGACCCAAAACCCTATTTTAACTCAAAACCTTAATTCGAACCCTAAACTCTAATTTTGAGCCAAAACCTTAATTTGGACCTAATACCCAAATTTTTACCCCAAACCCTTACTTTAACCGTTATTTTTACCCAAAACCCTATTTTTAATACAAAATCTTAATTCAAACCCTAAACCCTAATTTTGACCCAAAACCCAAGTTTGGACCCAAAACCCAAGTTTTGACCCAAAACCCTAATTCTAACCCTATTTCGACCCAAAACCCTATTTTTAACTCAAAACCCTAATTCAAACCCTAAACCCTATTTATGACCCTAAACCCACAATTTGACACAAAACTTAATTTTGACTTGTAACCCTAATTTTAACGCAAACCCCAAATTCTAATCCTATTTTTGACCCAAAACCCTATTTTAAACTCAAAACCCAATTTCAAACCCTAAACCCTAAACCCTAAATCTGACCCAGAACCCTAATTTTAAACCAAAACCTGAATTCTAACCCTATTTTTGACCCAAAACCCTATTTTTAACTCAAAAACTTATTCAAACCCTAAACTCTAATTTTGACCCAAAACCCTAATTTGGACCCAATACCCAAATTTTAACCCCAAACCCTAATTCTAACCTAATTTTTGACCCAAAACCCTATTTTAAACTCAAAACCCTAATTCAAACCCTAAACCCTAATTTTGATCCTGAACCCTAAATTTGACCCAGAACCCTAATTTTTCCCAAAATCCTAATTTTAAATCAAAACCCTAATTTTAACCCAAAACCCTAATTCTAACCCTACTTTTGACCCAAAACCCTATTTTAAACAAAAAACCTAATTCAAACACTAAACCCTAATTTGGACCCTAAATTTGACCCAGAACGGTAATTTTGACCCGAAACCCTAATTTTACCCAAAAGCCTAATTCTAACCCTAATTCAAACCTAAAACCCTAATTTTGACCCGAAACCCTAAATTTTAACCCAAAACCCTAATTCTAACCTTATTTTTGACCAAAAACCCTATTTTAAACACAAAGCCCTAATTCAAACCCTAATTTTGAAACTAAACCCTAAATTTTACCCAGAACCTTAATTTTGATCCGAAACCATAGTTTTAACCCAAAACCCAAATTCAAACCCTAAGCCCTAATTTGGACCCAAAACCCAAATTTTGACCCAAAACCCTAATTTTAGCCCAAAGCCCTAATTTTGACCCAAAACACTAATTTAAAATTAAAACCCTATTTCAAAACCAAAAACCTAAATTTAATCCGAAACCCTAAGCCCTAATTTTGACGTAAAACCCTAATTCTAACACTATTTTTGGCCCAAAACCCTATTTCAAACCCTAAACCCTAATTTTGACCCTAAACACTAAATTTGAGCCAGAAACCTAATTTTGACCAAAACCCTAATTTTACCTAAAATACTATTTATAACCCAAATTCTAACCCTAAGCCCTTTTTGACACAGAACCCTAATTTTAACCCAAAACCCTAATTCTAACCATATTTTTGACCCAAAAACATATCTTTAACTCAAAACCCTAATTCAAAACCTAAACCCTAATTTGTACGAAAAACCAAAATTTTGTCCCAATACCTTAATTTTAACCCAGCCCTAATTTTGACCCAAAACCCTAATTCTAACCCTATTTTTGAGCCAAAACCCTATTTTTAACTCAAAACCTTAATTCAAACCCTAAACTCTAATTTTGAGCCAAAACCGTAATTTGGACCCAATACCCAAAATTTAAACCCAAACCCTAATTTTAACCTTATTTTTGCCCCAAAACCCTATTTTAATGCAAAACCTTTATTCAAACCCTAAACCCTAATTTTGACCCAAAACCCAAATTTGGACCCAAAACCCAAGTTTTGACCCAAAACCCTAATTCTAACCCTATTTTGACCCAAAACCCTATTTTAAACTCAAAACCCTATTTCAACCCTAAACCCTAATTTTGACCCAAAACCCTAATTTTAAACCAAAACCCTATTTCTAACCCTATTTTTGACCCAAAACCCTATTTTAACTCAAAACCTTAACTCAAACCCTAAACTCTAATTTTGAGCCAAAACCTTAATTTGGACCTAATACCCAAATTTTAACCCCAAACCCTAATTTTAACCTTATTATCTACCCAAAACCCTATTTTTAATACAAAATCTTAATTCAAACCCTAAACCCTAATTTTGACCCAAAACCCAAGTTTGGACCCAAAACCCAAGTTTTGACCCAAAACCCTAATTCTAACCCTATTTCGACCCAAAACCCTATTTTTAACTCAAAACCCTAATTCAAACCCTAAACCCTATTTATGACCCTAAACCCACAATTTGACACAAAAACTTAATTTTGACTTGTAACCCTAATTTTAACGCAAACCCCAAATTCTAATCCTATTTTTGACCCAAAACCCTATTTTAAACTCAAAACCCAATTTCAAACGCTAAACCCTAAATCTGACCCAGAACCCTAATTTTGACCAGAAACCCTAATTTTAAACAAAAACCTGAATTCTAACCCTATTTTTGACCCAAAACCCTATTTTTAACTCAAAACTTATTCAAACCCTAAACTCTAATTTTGACCCAAAACCCTAATTTGGACCCAATACCCAAATTTTAACCCCAAACCCTAATTCTAACCTAATTTTTGACCCAAAACCCTATTTTAAACTCAAAACCCTAATTCAAACCCTAAACCCTAATTTTGATCCTGAACCCTAAATTTGACCCAGAACCCTAATTTTTCCCAAAATCCTAATTTTAAATCAAAACCCTAATTTTAACCCAAAACCCTAATTCTAACCCTACTTTTGACCCAAAACCCTATTTTAAACAAAAAACCTAATTCAAACACTAAACCCTAATTTGGACCCTAAATTTGACCCAGAACGGTAATTTTGACCCGAAACCCTAATTTTACCCAAAAGCCTAATTCTAACCCTAATTCAAACCTAAAACCCTAATTTTGACCCGAAACCCTAAATTTTAACCCAAAACCCTAATTCTAACCTTATTTTTGACCAAAAACCCTATTTTAAACACAAAGCCCTAATTCAAACCCTAATTTTGAAACAAAACCCTAAATTTTACCCAGAACCTTAATTTTGATCCGAAACCATAGTTTTAACCCAAAACCCAAATTCAAACCCTAAGCCCTAATTTGGACCCAAAACCCAAATTTTGACACAAAAGCCTTATTTTAGCCCAAAGCCCTAATTTTGACCCAAAACACTAATTTAAAATTAAAACCCTATTTCAAAACCAAAAACCTAAATTTAATCCAAACCCTAAGCCCTAATTTGACTAAAACCTAATTCTAACACTATTTTTGGCCCAAAACCCTATTTCAAACCCTAAACCCTAATTTTGACCCTAAACACTAAATTTGACCCAAACCCTAATTTTGACCAAAACCCTAATTACACCTACAATTCTATTTATAACCCAAATACAAACCATAACCCCATTTTTGACACAGAACCCTAATTTTAACCCAAAACCCTAATTCTAACCTTATTTTTGACCCAAAAACATATCTTTAACTCAAAACCCTAATTCAAAACCTAAACCCAATTTGTACCAAAAACCCTAATTTTGTCCCAAAACCTAATTTAACCCAGCCTAATTTTGACCCAAAACCCTAATTCTAACCCTATTTTTGACCCAAAACCCTATTTTTAAATCAAAACTATAATTCAAACCCTCAAATATAATTTTGAGACAAAACCGTAATTTGGACCCAAAACCCAAATTTTAAAACCAAACCCTAATTTTAACCTTATTTTTGCCCCAAAACCCTATTTTAATGCAAAACCTTTATTCAAACCCTAAACCCTAATTTTGACCCAAAACCCAAATTTGGACCCAAAACCCAAGTTTTGACCCAAAACCCTAATTCTAACCCTATTTTGACCCAAAACCCTATTTTAAACTCAAAACCCTATTTCAACCCTAAACCCTAATTTTGACCCAAAACCCTAATTTTAAACCAAAACCCTATTTCTAACCCTATTTTTGACCCAAAACCCTATTTTAACTCAAAACCTTAATTCAAACCTAAACTCTAATTTTGAGCTCAAAACCTTAATTTGGACCTAATACCCAAATTTTAACCCCGAAACCCTAATTCTAACCTTATTTTTGACCCAAAACCCTATTTTTAACTCAAAACCTTAATTCAAACCCTAAACCCTAAATTTGACCCAAAACCCAAGTTTTGACCCAAAACCCAAGTTTTGACCCAAAACCCTAATTCTAACCCTATTTTTGACCCAAAACCCTATTTTAAACACAAAACCTAATTCAAACGCTAAACCCTAATTTGGACCCTAAACCCTAAATTTGACACAAAACTTAATTTTGACTTGAACCCTAATTTTAACCCAAACCCCAAATTCTAATCCTATTTTTGACCCAAAACCCTATTTTAAACTCAAAACCCAATTTCAAACGCTAAACCCTATATATGACCACGAACCCTAATTTTGACCCGAAACCCTAATTTTAAACCAAAACCTGAATTCTAACCCTATTTTTGACCCAAAACCCTATTTTTAACTCAAAAACTTATTCAAACCCTAAACTCTAATTTTGACCCAAAACCCTAATTTGGACCCAATACCCAAATTTTAACCCCAAACCCTAATTCTAACCTTATTTTTGACCCAAAACCCTATTTTAAACTCAAAACCCTAATTCAAACCCTAAACCCTAATTTTGATCCTAAACCCTAAATTTGACCCAGAACCCTAATTTTTCCCAAAATCCTAATTTTAAATCAAAACCCTAATTTTAACCCAAAACCCTAATTCTAACCCTACTTTTGACCCAAAACCCTATTTTAAACACAAAACCTAATTCAAACACTAAACCCTAATTTGGACCCTAAATTTGACCCAGAACCGTAATTTTGACCCGAAACCCTAATTTTACCCAAAAGCCTAATTCTAACCCTAATTCAAACCTAAAACCCTAATTTTGACCCGAAACCCTAAATTTTAACCCAAAACCCTAATTCTAACCTTATTTTTGACCAAAAACCCTATTTTAAAGACAAAGCCCTAATTCAAACCCTAATTTTGAAACAAAACCCTAAATTTTACCCAGAACCTTAATTTTGATCCGAAACCATAGTTTTAACCCAAAACCCAAATTCAAACCCTAAGCCCTAATTTGGACCCAAAACCCAAATTTTGACCCAAAACCCTAATTTTAGCCCAAAGCCCTAATTTTGACCCAAAACACTAATTTAAAATTAAAACCCTATTTCAAAACCAAAAACCTAAATTTAATCCGAAACCCTAAGCCCTAATTTTGACGTAAAACCCTAATTCTAACACTATTTTTGGCCCAAAACCCTATTTCAAACCCTAAACCCTAATTTTGACCCTAAACACTAAATTTGACCCCGAACCCTAATTTTGACCCGAAACCCTAATTTTACCTAAAATACTATTTATAACCCAAATTCTAACCCTAAGCCCTTTTTTGACACAGAACCCTAATTTTAACCCAAAACCCTAATTCTAACCTTATTTTTGACCCAAAAACATATCTTTAACTCAAAACCCTAATTCAAAACCTAAACCCGAATTTGTACCAAAAACCCTAATTTTGTCCCAAAACCTTAATTTTAACCCAGAGCCCTAATTTTGACCCAAAACCCTAATTCTAACCCTATTTTTGAGCCAAAACCCTATTTTTAACTCAAAACCTTAATTCAAACCCTAAACTCTAATTTTGAGCCAAAACCGTAATTTGGACCCAATACCCAAAATTTAAACCCAAACCCTAATTTTAACCTTATTTTTGCCCCAAAACCCTATTTTAATGCAAAACCTTTATTCAAACCCTAAACCCTAATTTTGACCCAAAACCCAAATTTGGACCCAAAACCCAAGTTTTGACCCAAAACCCTAATTCTAACCCTATTTTGACCCAAAACCCTATTTTAAACTCAAAACCCTATTTCAACCCTAAACCCTAATTTTGACCCAAAACCCTAATTTTAAACCAAAACCCTATTTCTAACCCTATTTTTGACCCAAAACCCTATTTTAACTCAAAACCTTAATTCGAACCCTAAACTCTAATTTTGAGCCAAAACCTTAATTTGGACCTAATACCCAAATTTTAACCCCAAACCCCTAATTTTAACCTTATTTTTTACCCAAAACCCTATTTTTAATACAAAATCTTAATTCAAACCCTAAACCCTAATTTTGACCCAAAACCCAAGTTTGGACCCAAAACCCAAGTTTTGACCCAAAACCCTAATTCTAACCCTATTTCGACCCAAAACCCTATTTTTAACTCAAAACCCTAATTCAAACCCTAAACCCTATTTATGACCCTAAACCCACAATTTGACACAAAAACTTAATTTTGACTTGTAACCCTAATTTTAACGCAAACCCCAAATTCTAATCCTATTTTTGACCCAAAACCCTATTTTAAACTCAAAACCCAATTTCAAACGCTAAACCCTAAATCTGACCCAGAACCCTAATTTTGACCCGAAACCCTAATTTTAAACCAAAACCTGAATTCTAACCCTATTTTTGACCCAAAACCCTATTTTTAACTCAAAAACTTATTCAAACCCTAAACTCTAATTTTGACCCAAAACCCTAATTTGGACCCAATAC
>JAUPTC010000010.1:15544786-15560454 GCA_030762895.1 Sophora flavescens | reverse complement strand
AAAAATTAGGGTTCTTGGTCAAATTTAAGGTTTAGAATTATGGTTTTGGGGTTAGAATTAGGGTTTTGGGTCAAAGCTTGGGTTTTGGGTCCAAATTTGGGTTTTTGGTCAAAATTAGGTTTTGGGTCAAAATTAGAGTTTAGGGTTTGAATTAATATTTTCAGTTAAAATTAGGGTTATTGGTAAAAAAAAGGGGAATAATTACGGTTTTCGTATAAAATTATGGTTTCTGGTCAAAATCAGGGTTTTGGGTCAGATTTAGGGTTTAGGGTTTGAAATAGGGTTTTGAGTTTAAAATAGGGTTTTGTGTCAAAAATAGGGTTAGAATTAGGGTTTGGGGTAAAAATTTGGGTATTGGGTCCAAATTACGGTTTTGGCTCAAAATTAGAGTTCAGGGTTTGAATTAAAGTTTTGAGTTAAAAATAGGGTTTTGGGTCAAAAATAGGGTTAGAATTAGGGTTTTGGTTTAAAATTAGGGTTTTAAGTCAAAATTAGGGTTCTGGGTCAGATTTAAGGTTTAGGGTCAAAATTAGGGTTTAGGGTTTGAAAAAGGATTGAGTTTAAAATAGGGTTTTGAGTCAAAAATTGGGTTAGAATTAGGGTTTTGGGTCAAAATTTGGGCTTTGGGTTACAAATAGGGTTTTGAGTTAAAATAACTGTTTATGATCAAAATTAGGGTTCAGGGTTTGAATTAGGGTTTTGAGTTTAAAATAGGTTTTTGGGTCAAAAATAGGGTTAAAATTAGAGTTTTGGGTTAAAATTTAGGGTTTCGTGTCAAAATTAGCGTTCCGGGTCAAAATTAGGGTTTAGGGTTTAGGGTTAGAATTAGGCTTTTAGGTAAAATTAGGGTTTCGGGTCAAATTTAGGGTTTAGGGTCCAAATTAGGGTTTATGGTTTGAATTATGTTTTGAGTTTAAAATAGGGTTTTGGGTCAAAAATAGGGTTAGAATTAGGGTTTTTGGTTAAAATAATTGTTCTTGGTCAAATTTATGCTTTAGGATCAAAATTAGGGTTTAGGGTTTTGAGTTTAAAATAGGGTTTTGGGTCAAGATAGGGTTAGAATTAGGGTTTTGGGACAAATTTTGGATTTTGGGTCCAAATTGGGGTTTTGGGTCAAAATTAGGGTTTAGGGTTTGAATTAAGGTTTTGTGTTTTTTGGGCCAAAAATAAGGTTAGAATTAGGGTTTTGGGTCAAAATTATGTTTTTCAGTACAAATTAGGGTTTAGGGTTTGAATTAGGGTTTTGAGTTAAAGATATGTTTTTGGGTCAAAAATAGGGTTAGAATTAGGGTTTTGGGTTAAAATTAGGGTTGTGTCAAAATTAGGGCTTTGTGTTAAAATTTGGGTTAGAATTAGGATTTTGGGTAAACTTAGTGTTTCGGGTAAAAATTAGGGTTCGGTGTCAAAATTAGAGTTTAAGGTTTGAATTAAGGCTTTGAGTTAAAAATAGGGTTTTGGGTCAAAAATAGGGTTAGAATTGGGGTTTTCGTTTAAAATTAGGGTTTCGGCTCAAAATTAGGGTTCTGGGTCAGATTTAGGGTTTAGGGTTTTAAATAGGGTTTTGAGTTTAAAATAGGGTTTCAGGTCAAAAATAGGGTTAGAATTAGGGTTTTGCATTAAAATTAGGGTTACGGGTCAAAATTAGCTTTTTTGGTCAAATTTTGGGTTTAGGGTCAAAATTAGGGTTTGGTTTCAAAATTAGGGTTTGAATTAGGGTTTAGGGTTTTAAATAGGGTTTTGACTTTAAAATAGGGTTTCGGTTCAAAAATAGGGTTAGAATTAGGGTTTTGCATTAAAATTAGGGTTACGGGTCAAAATTGGGTTTTTTGGTCAAATTTTGGGTTTAGGATCAAATTTAGGGTTTAGTTTCAAAATCAGGGTTTGAATTAGGGTTTAGGGTGAATTAGGGTTTTGAGATAAAATAGGGTTTGGGGTCAAAAATAGGGTTAAAATTATGGTTTTGGGTTAAAATTTAGGGTTTCGGGTCAAAATTAGGGTTATGGGTCAAAAATAGGTTTTGAGTTAGGGTTTTCAGTTAAAAATAGGTTTTGGGGTTAGAATTAGGGTTTCGGGTTAAAATTAGGGTTTTCGGTCAAATTTTGGGTTTAGGGTTTGAATTAGGGTTTTGAGTTAAAAATAGGATTTTGGGTCAAAATAGGGATAGAATTAGGGTTTTACGTCAAAATTAGGGCTTTGGGTTAAATTTTGGGTTTTGGGTTAAAATTAGGGTTTTGGTGGAGGGTTAGAATTAGGCTTTTGGGTAAAATTAGGGTTTCGGGTCAAAATTTGGGTTCTGGGTCAAATTTGGGGTCCATATTAGGGTTTAGGGTTTGAATTAGGTTTTGAGTTTAAAATAGGGTTTTGGGTCAAAAATAGGGTTAGAATTAGGGTTTGGGGTTAAAATTTGTGTATTGGTTCCAAATTAGGGTTTTGGGTCAAAATTAGAGTTTAGGGTTTGAATTAAGGTTGTGTTAAAAAAAGGGTTTTGGGTCAAAAATTGGGTTAGAATTGGGGTTTTGGTTTAAAATTAGGGTTTCGAGTCAAAATTAGGATTATGGGTCAGATTTAGGGTTGAGGGTTTGAAATAGGGTTTTGAGTTTAAAATAGGGTTTTGGGTCAAAAATAGTGTTACAATTAAGGGTTTGTGTTAAAATTAGGGTTACGGGGTAAAATTTTTTTTTTGGGTCAAATTTTGGGTTTAGGGTCAAAATAGGGTTTAGGGTTTGAATTAGGGTTTTGAGTTAAAAATAGGGTTTTGGGTCAAAACTAAGGTTAGAATTAGGGGTTGGGGTTAAATTTTGGGTATTGGGTCCTAATTAGGGTTTTGGCTCAAAATTAGAGTTTAGGGTTTGAATTAAGGTTTTGAGTTAAAAATAGGGTTTTGGGTCAAAAATAGGGTTAGATTTAGGGTTTTGAGCCAAAATTAGGGCTTTGGGTTACAATTAGGGTTTTGGGTTAAAATTAGTGTTTAGGATCAAAATTAGGGTTTAGGGTTTGAATTAGGGTTTTGAGTTTAAAATAGGGTTTTGTGTCAAAAATAGGGTTAAAAATTAGGGTTTCGGTTAAAAATTAGGGTTTCGGGTCAATATTACGGTTGGGTCAAAATTAGGGTTTAGGGTTTGAATTAGGGTTAGAATTAGGCTTTTGGGTAAAATTAGGGTTTTGGTTCAAAATTAGGTTTGGGTCAAATTTAGGGTTTAGGGTTTGAATTAGGTTTTGAGTTTAAAATAGGGTTTTGGTTCAAAATAGGGTTAGAATTAGGGTTTTGGGTCAAAACTTGGGTTTTGGGTCCTAATTTGGGTTTTGGGTCAAAATTAGGGTTTGGGGTTTGAATTAAGGTTTTGAGTTAAAAATAGGGTTTTGGGTCAAAATTAAGGTTAGAATTAGGGTTTTAGGTTAAAATTATGGTTTCGAGTCAAAATTAGGTTTTTGGGTCTAATTTTGGGTTTATGGTCAAAGTTAGGGTTTAGGGTTTGAAATAGGGTTGAGTTTAAAATAGGGTTTTGGGTCAAAAGTCGGGTTAGTATTAGGGTTTTGGGTAAAAAATAGGGCTTTGGGTTAAAATTAAGGTTTTGGGTCAAAATTAGGGTTTTTGGTACAAATTAGGGTTTAGGGTTTGAACTAGGGTTTTGAGTTAAAGATATGTTTTTGGTTCAAAAATAGGGTTAGAATTAGGGTTTTTGGTTAAAATTAGGGTTCTGTGTCAAAATTAGGGCTTTGGGTTAGAATTTGGTTTAGAATTAGGATTTTGGGTAAAATTAGGGTTTAGGGTCAAAATTAGTGTTCGGGGTCAAATTTAGGGTTTAGGGTCAAAATTAGGGTTTAGGGTTTGTAATAGGGTTTTGAGTTTAAAATAGTGTTTTGGGTCAAAAATAGTGTTAGAATTAGGGCTTTGGGTTAAAATTAGGGTTTTGGGTTAAACATAGGGTTTAGGGTTTGAATTAGGGTTTGAATTAAGGTTGAGTTAAAAATAGAGTTTTAGGTCAAAATATGGTTAGAATTAGGGTTTTGGTTTAAAATTAGGGTTTTGGATCAAAATTTGGGTTTAGCGTTAGAATTAGGGTTTTGGGTAAAATTGGGGTTTCGGGTCAAAATTATGGTTCGGGGTCAAATTTAGGGTTTAGGGTTAAAATTAGGGTTTACGATTTGAAATAGGGTTTTGATAGGGTTAGAATGAGGGTTTTGGTTTAAAATTAGGGTTCTGGGTCAAAATTAGGGCTAGGGTTAGAATTTGGGTTTTCGGTAAAATTAGGGTTTCGGGTCAAAATTTGGGTTCGGAGTCAAATTTAGGATTTAGGGTTTAGGGTTTGTAATAGGGTTTTGAGTTTAAAATAGGTTTTGGGTTAGAAATAGTGTTAAAATTAGGGTTTTAGGTCAAAATTAGGGCTTTTGGGTTAAAATCGGGTTTTGGGGTAAAAACATAGGGTTTAGGGTTTAGGGTTTGAATTAGGGTTTTGAGTTAAAATAGGTTTTTGGGTCAGAATTAGGGTTTTGGGTTAAAATTAGGGTTTCGGGTCAAATTTTGGGTTTTGAGGTAAAATTAGGGTTTATGGTTTGAATTAGGGTTTTGAGTTAAAAATAGGATTTTGGGTCAAGAATAGGGTTAGAATTAGGGCTTTGGGTTAAAATTAGGGATTTGGGTTAAAATTAGGGTTCTGGTTCAAATTTAGGGTTTCGGATCAAAATTAGGGTTTAGGGTTTGAAATAGGGTTTTGGGTCAAAAATACGGTTAGAATTAGGGTTTTGGGTCAGAATTAAGGCTTTGGGTTAAAATTAGGGTTTTGGTCAAAATTTGGGTTTTGGGTCCATATTGGTTTAGGGTTTGAATTTGGGTTTTGGGTTAAAACAAGGGTTTGAGATCAAAATTAGGTTTGGGTCAAATTTAGGGTTTAGGTTCGAAATTAGGGTTTGAATTAGGGCTTTGTGTTAAAAATAGGGTTTTGGGTCAAAAAATAAGGTTAGAATTAGGGTTTTGGGTTAAAATTTAGGGTTCTGGTCAAAATTAGGGTTCTGGGTCAAAATTAGGGTTTAGGGGTTAGAATTAAGGTAAGAATTAGGCTATTGTGTAAAATTTGTGTTTCTCGTCAAAATTAGGGTTCTCCGTCAAATTTAGGGTGCAAATAAGGGTTTAGGGTTTGAATTAGGTTTTGACTTAAAAATATAGTTTTTGTTCAAAAATAAGGTTAGAATTAGGGTTTTGGGTTAAAATTAGGGTTTTGAGTTAAAATTAGGGTTTTGGGAAAAATTTGGGTTAGGGGTCAAATTTAGGGCTTCGGAGTAACAATTAGGGTTTTGGGTTAAAATTAGGGTTTATGATCAAAATTAGGGTTTATGATCAAAATTAGGGTTTAGGATTTGAATTAGGGTTTTGAGTTTAAAATAGGCTTTTGGGTCAAAATTAGGGATTTGGGTCAAGGTTTGAATTAGGGTTTTGAGTTTAAAATAGTGTTAAAATTAGGGTTTTGGGCTAAAATTTCGGGTTTCGGGTCAAAATTAGGGTTCTGGGTCAAAATTAGGGTTTAGTGTTTGAATTATTGTTAGAATTAGGCTTTTGGGTAAAATTAGGGTTTATGGTCAAAATTAGGGTTCTGGGTCCTATTTAGGGTTTAGGGTTTGAATTAGGTTTTGAGTTTAAAATAGGGTTTTGGGTCAAAAATGGGGTTAGGATTAGGGATTAGGTTTTGTTTAAAATTAGGGTTTTGGGAAAAATTAGGGTTCTTGGTCAAATTTAAGGTTTAGAATTAGGGTTTGGGGTTTGAATTAGGGTAATTAGGGTTTTGGGTCAAAAAGGTTGGTTTTGGGTCCAAATTTTGGTTTTGGGTCAAAATTTGGGTTTAGGGTCAAAATTAGTGTTTTCGGTTTGAATTTAGGTTTTGAGTTTAAAATAGGGTTTTGGGTAAAAAATAGGGTTAGAATTAGGGTTTTGGTTTAAAATTAGGGTTTCGGGTCAAAATCGGGGTTTTGGGTCGATTTAGGGTTTAGGGTTTGAAATAGGGTTTTGAGTTTAAAATAGGGTTTTGTGTCAAAAATAGGGTTAGAATTAGGGTTTGGGGTTAAAATTTGGGTATTGGGTCCAAATTACGGTTTTGGCTCAAAATTAGAGTTCGTGGTTTGAATTAAAGTTTTGAGTTAAAAATAGGGTTTTGGGTCAAAAATAGGGTTAGAATTAGGGTTTTGGTTTAAAATTAGGGTTTTAAGTCAAAATTAGGGTTCTGGGTCAGATTTAAGGTTTAGGGTCAAAATTAGGGTTTAGGGTTTGAAAAAGGATTGAGTTTAAAATAGGGTTTTGAGTCAAAAATTGGGTTAGAATTAGGGTTTTGGGTCAAAATTTGGGCTTTGGGTTACAAATAGGGTTTTGAGTTAAAATAACTGTTTATGATCAAAATTAGGGTTCAGGGTTTGAATTAGGGTTTTGAGTTTAAAATAGGTTTTGGGTCAAAAATAGGGTTAAAATTAGAGTTTTGGGTTAAAATTTAGGGTTTCGTGTCAAAATTAGCGTTCCGGGTCAAAATTAGGGTTTAGGGTTTAGGGTTAGAATTAGGCTTTTAGGTAAAATTAGGGTTTCGG
Organism: Sophora flavescens; assembly: GCA_030762895.1. NCBI lineage: Eukaryota > Viridiplantae > Streptophyta > Magnoliopsida > Fabales > Fabaceae > Sophora > Sophora flavescens. The sequence goes on along the minus strand of JAUPTC010000010.1, from coordinate 15,553,887 downwards.
GTCAAATTTAGGGTTTAGGGTCCAAATTAGGGTTTATGGTTTGAATTATGTTTTGAGTTTAAAATAGGGTTTTGGGTCAAAAATAGGGTTAGAATTAGGGTTTTTGGTTAAAATAATTGTTCTTGGTCAAATTTATGCTTTAGGATCAAAATTAGGGTTTAGGGTTTTGAGTTTAAAATAGGGTTTTGGGTCAAGATAGGGTTAGAATTAGGGTTTTGGGACAAATTTTGGATTTTGGGTCCAAATTGGGGTTTTGGGTCAAAATTAGGGTTTAGGGTTTGAATTAAGGTTTTGTGTTTTTTGGGCCAAAAATAAGGTTAGAATTAGGGTTTTGGGTCAAAATTATGGTTTTCTGTACAAATTAGGGTTTAGGGTTTGAATTAGGGTTTTGAGTTAAAGATATGTTTTTGGGTCAAAAATAGGGTTAGAATTAGGGTTTTGGGTTAAAATTAGGGTTGTGTCAAAATTAGGGCTTTGTGTTAAAATTTGGGTTAGAATTAGGATTTTGGGTAAACTTAGGGTTTCGGGTCAAAATTAGAGTTTAAGGTTTGAATTAAGGCTTTGAGTTAAAAATAGGGTTTTGGGTCAAAAATAGGGTTAGAATTGGGGTTTTGGTTTAAAATTAGGGTTTCGGCTCAAAATTAGGGTTCTGGGTCAGATTTAGGGTTTAGGGTTTTAAATAGGGTTTTGAGTTTAAAATAGGGTTTCGGGTCAAAAATAGGGTTAGAATTAGGGTTTTGCATTAAAATTAGGGTTACGGGTCAAAATTAGCTTTTTTGGTCAAATTTTGGGTTTAGGGTCAAAATTAGGGTTTAGTTTCAAAATTAGGGTTTGAATTAGGGTTTAGGGTTTTAAATAGGGTTTTGAGTTTAAAATAGGGTTTCGGTTCAAAAATAGGGTTAGAATTAGGGTTTTGCATTAAAATTGGGGTTACGGGTCAAAATTGGGGTTTTTGGTCAAATTTTGGGTTTAGGGTCAAATTTAGGGTTTAGTTTCAAAATGAAGGTTTGAATTAGGGTTTAGGGTGAATTAGGGTTTTGAGATAAAATAGGGTTTTGGGTCAAAAATAGGGTTAAAATTATGGTTTTGGGTTAAAATTTAGTGTTTCGGGTCAAAATTAGGGTTATGGGTCAAAAATAGGTTTTGAGTTAGGGTTTTCAGTTAAAAATAGGTTTTGGGGTTAGAATTAGGGTTTCGGGTTAAAATTAGGGTTTCCGGTCAAATTTTGGGTTTAGGGTTTGAATTAGGGTTTTGAGTTAAAAATAGGATTTTGGGTCAAAAATAGGGTTAGAATTAGGGTTTTACGTCAAAATTAGGGCTTTGGGTTAAATTTTGGGTTTTGGGTTAAAATTAGGGTTTTGGTGGAGGGTTAGAATTAGGCTTTTGGGTAAAATTAGGGTTTCGGGTCAAAATTAGGGTTCTGGGTCAAATTTGGGGTCCATATTAGGGTTTAGGGTTTGAATTAGGTTTTGAGTTTAAAATAGGGTTTTGGGTCAAAAATAGGGTTAGAATTAGGGTTTGGGGTTAAAATTTGTGTATTGGTTCCAAATTAGGGTTTTGGGTCAAAATTAGAGTTTAGGGTTTGAATTAAGGTTTTGTGTTAAAAATAGGGTTTTGGGTCAAAAATTGGGTTAGAATTGGGGTTTTGGTTTAAAATTAGGGTTTCGAGTCAAAATTAGGATTCTGGGTCAGATTTAGGGTTGAGGGTTTGAAATAGGGTTTTGAGTTTAAAATAGGGTTTTGGGTCAAAAATAGTGTTAGAATTAGGGGTTTGTGTTAAAATTAGGGTTACGGGTTAAAATTAGTTTTTTGGGTCAAATTTTGGGTTTAGGGTCAAAATAGGGTTTAGGGTTTGAATTAGGGTTTTGAGTTAAAAATAGGGTTTTGGGTCAAAACTAAGGTTAGAATTAGGGGTTGGGGTTAAATTTTGGGTATTGGGTCCTAATTAGGGTTTTGGCTCAAAATTAGAGTTTAGGGTTTGAATTAAGGTTTTGAGTTAAAAATAGGGTTTTGGGTCAAAAATAGGGTTAGAATTAGGGTTTTGAGTCAAAATTAGGGCTTTGGGTTACAATTAGGGTTTTGGGTTAAAATTAGTGTTTAGGATCAAAATTAGGGTTTAGGGTTTGAATTAGGGTTTTGAGTTTAAAATAGGGTTTTGTGTCAAAAATAGGGTTAAAATTAGGGTTTTGGGTTAAAAATTAGGGTTTTGGTCAATATTACGGTTTGGGTCAAAATTAGGGTTTAGGGTTTGAATTAGGGTTAGAAGTAGGCTTGTGGGTAAAATTAGGGCTTCGGTTCAAAATTAGGGTTCTGGGTCAAATTTAGGGTTTAGGGTTTGAATTAGGTTTTGAGTTTAAAATAGGGTTTTGGTTCAAAATAGGGTTAGAATTAGGGTTTTGGGTCAAAACTTGGGTTTTGGGTCCTAATTTGGGTTTTGGGTCAAAATTAGGGTTTGGGGTTTGAATTAAGGTTTTGAGTTAAAAATAGGGTTTTGGGTCAAAATTAAGGTTAGAATTAGGGTTTTAGGTTAAAATTATGGTTTCGAGTCAAAATTAGGTTTTTGGGTCTAATTTTGGGTTTATGGTCAAAGTTAGGGTTTAGGGTTTGAAATAGGGTTGAGTTTAAAATAGGGTTTTGGGTCAAAAGTCGGGTTAGTATTAGGGTTTTGGGTAAAAATAGGGCTTTGGGTTAAAATTAAGGTTTTGGGTCAAAATTAGGGTTTTTGGTACAAATTAGGGTTTAGGGTTTGAACTAGGGTTTTGAGTTAAAGATATGTTTTTGGTTCAAAAATAGGGTTAGAATTAGGGTTTTTGGTTAAAATTAGGGTTCTGTGTCAAAATTAGGGCTTTGGGTTAGAATTTGGTTTAGAATTAGGATTTTGGGTAAAATTAGGGTTTAGGGTCAAAATTAGTGTTTAGGTCAATATTAGGGTTCGGGGTCAAATTTAGGGTTTAGGGTCAAAATTAGGGTTTAGGGTTTGTAATAGGGTTTTGAGTTTAAAATAGTGTTTTGGGTCAAAAATAGTGTTAGAATTAGGGCTTTGGGTTAAAATTAGGGTTTTGGGTTAAACATAGGGTTTAGGGTTTGAATTAGGGTTTGAATTAAGGTTGAGTTAAAAATAGAGTTTTAGGTCAAAATATGGTTAGAATTAGGGTTTTGGTTTAAAATTAGGGTTTTGGGTCAAAATTTGGGTTTAGCGTTAGAATTAGGGTTTTGGGTAAAATTGGGGTTTCGGGTCAAAATTATGGTTCGGGGTCAAATTTAGGGTTTAGGGTTAAAATTAGGGTTTACGATTTGAAATAGGGTTTTGATAGGGTTAGAATTAGGGTTTTGGTTTAAAATTAGGGTTCTTGGTCAAAATTAGGGCTAGGGTTAGAATTTGGGTTTTCGGTAAAATTAGGGTTTCGGGTCAAAATTTGGGTTCGGAGTCAAATTTAGGATTTAGGTTTAGGGTTTAGGGTTTGTAATAGGGTTTTGAGTTTAAAATAGGGTTTTGGGTTAGAAATAGTGTTAAAATTAGGGTTTTAGGTCAAAATTAGGGCTTTGGGTTAAAATCAGGGTTTTGGGGTAAACATAGGGTTTAGGGTTTAGGGTTTGAATTAGGGTTTTGAGTTAAAATAGGTTTTTGGATCAGAATTAGGGTTTTGGGTTAAAATTAGGGTTTCGGGTCAAATTTTGGGTTTTGAGGTAAAATTAGGGTTTATGGTTTGAATTAGGGTTTTGAGTTAAAAATAGGATTTTGGGTCAAGAATAGGGTTAGAATTAGGGCTTTGGGTTAAAATTAGGGATTTGGGTTAAAATTAGGGTTCTGGGTCAAATTTAGGGTTTCGGATCAAAATTAGGGTTTAGGGTTTGAAATAGGGTTTTGGGTCAAAAATACGGTTAGAATTAGGGTTTTGGGTCATAATTAAGGCTTTGGGTTAAAATTAGGGTTTTGGTCAAAATTTGGGTTTTGGGTCCATATTAGGGTTTAGGGTTTGAATTTGGGTTTTGGGTTAAAACAAGGGTTTCAGATCAAAATTAGGGTTCTGGGTCAAATTTAGGGTTTAGGTTCGAAATTAGGGTTTGAATTAGGGCTTTGTGTTAAAAATAGGGTTTTGGGTCAAAAAATAAGGTTAGAATTAGGGTTTTGGGTTAAAATTTAGGGTTTCGGGTCAAAATTAGGGTTCTGGGTCAAAATTAGGGTTTAGGGGTTTGAATTAAGGTTAGAATTAGGCTTTTGGGTAAAATTTGGGTTTCTGGTCAAAATTAGGGTTCTGCGTCAAATTTAGGGTGCAAATAAGGGTTTAGGGTTTGAATTAGGTTTTGACTTAAAAATATAGTTTTTGTTCAAAAATAAGGTTAGAATTAGGGTTTTGGGTTAAAATTAGGGTTTTGAGTTAAAATTAGGGTTTTGGGAAAAATTTGGGTTCGGGGTCAAATTTAGGGCTTCGGAGTAACAATTAGGGTTTTGGGTTAAAATTAGGGTTTATGATCAAAATTAGGGTTTAGGGTTTGAATTAGGGTTTTGAGTTTAAAATAGGCTTTTGGGTCAAAATTAGGGATTTGGTGTTAAATTAGGGTTTTGGGTCAAGGTTTGAATTAGGGTTTTGAGTTTAAAATAGTGTTAAAATTAGGGTTTTGGGCTAAAATTTCGGGTTTCGGGTCAAAATTAGGGTTCTGGGTCAAAATTAGGGTTTAGTGTTTGAATTATTGTTAGAATTAGGCTTTTGGGTAAAATTAGGGTTTCTGGTCAAAATTAGGGTTCTGGGTCCTATTTAGGGTTTAGGGTTTGAATTAGGTTTTGAGTTTAAAATAGGGTTTTAGGTCAAAAATGGGGTTAGGATTAGGATTTGGGTTAATTGGGTTTTGGAAAATTAGGGTTCTTGGTCAAATTTAAGGTTTAGAATTATGGTTTTGGGGTTAGAATTAGGTTAGAATTAGGGTTTTGGGTCAAAGCTTGGGTTTTGGGTCCAAATTTGGGTTTGGGTCCAAATTTGGGTTTTCGGTAAAAATTATGGTTTAGGGATGAATTAAGGTTTTGAGTTAAAAATAGGGTTTTGGTACAAATTAGGGTTTAGGGTTTGAATTAGGGTTTTGATTTTAAAATAAGTTTTTGCGTCAAAATTAGGGTTAAAATTAGGGTTTTGGGTTAAAATTAGGGTTTGGGTCAAAATTAGGGATTAGTGTTAGAATTATTGGGTTTAGGGTAAAATTGGGGTTTTGGTCAAAATTATGGTTCGGTGTCAAATTTAGGGTTTAGGGTCAAAATTAGGGTTTAGGGTTTGAAATAGGGTTTTGGGTCAAAAATAGGGTTATAATTAGGGTTTTAGGTCATAATTAGCGCTTTGGGTTAAAATTAGGGTTTTGGGTCCAACATAGGGTTAAAGGTTTGAATTAGGGTTTTGAGTTAAAAATAGGGTTTTGGGTAAAAAAAATAAGGTTAGAAATTGGGTTTTGGGTTAAAATTAAGGTTTCGAGTCAAAATTAGGTTTTTGGGTCAAATTTTGGGATTATGGTCAAAGTTAGGGTTTAGGGTTTGAAATAGGGTTTTGAGTTTAAAATAGGTTTGTGGGTCAAAAATAGGGTTAGTCTTAGGGTTTTGGTTCAAAATTATGGTTTTCTGTACAAATTAGGGTTTAGGGTTTGAATTAGGGTTTTGAGTTAAAGATATGTTTTTGGGTCAAAAATAGGGTTAGAATTGGGGTTTTGGTTTAAAATTAGGGTTTCGGGTCAAAATTAGGGTTCTAGGTCAGATTTAGGGTTTAGGGTTTTAAATAGGGTTTTGAGTTTAAAATAGGGTTTCGGGTCAAAAATAGGGTTAGAATTGGGGTTTTGCATTAAAATTAAGGTTACGGGTCAAAATTAGGGTTCTAGGTCAGATTTTGGGTTTAGGGTCAAAATTAGGGTTTAGGTTTTGAAATAGGGTTTTCAGTTAAAAATATGTTTTGGGGTTAGAATTAGGGTTTCGGGTTAAAATTAGGGTTTCGGGTCAAATTTTGGGTTTCGGGTTTGAATTAGGGTTTTGAGTTAAAAATAGGATTTTGGGTCAAAAATAGGGTTAGAATTAGGGTTTTGGGTCAAAATTAGGGCTTTGGGTTAAAATTTGGGTTTTGGGTTAAAATTAGGGTTTTGGTTGATGGTTAGAATTAGGCTTTTGGGTAAAATTAGGGTTTCGGGTCAAAATTAGGGTTCTGTCAAAAATAGGGTTAGAATTAGGGTTTGGGGTTAAAATTTGTGTATTGGGTCCAAATTAGGGTTTTGGGTCAAAATTAGATTTAGGGTTTGAATTAAGGTTTTGAGTTAAAAATAGGGTTTTGGGTCAAAAAAAGGGTAAGAATTGGGGTTTTGGTTTAAAATTAGGGTTACGAGTCAAAATTAGGATTGTGTCAGATTTAGGGTTTGAAATAGGGTTTTGAGTTTAAAATAGGGTTTTGGGTCAAAAATAGGGTAAGAATTAGGGGTTTTTGTTAAAATTAGGGTTACGGGTTAAAATTAGGTTTTTGGGTCAAATTTTGGGTTTAGGGTCAAAATTAGGGTTTAGGGTTTGAATTAGGGTTTTGAGTTAAAAATAGGGTTTTGGGTCAAAACTAAGGTTAGAATTAGGGTTTTGGTTTAAAATTAGGGTTCTGGGTCAAAATTACGACTTAGGGTTAGAATTTGGGTTTTCGGTAAAATTTGGGTTTCGGGTCAAAATTGGGGTTTAGGGTTTGAAATAGGGTTTTGGGTCAAAAATAGGGTTAGAATTAGGGTTTTAGGTCAAAATTAGGGCTTTGGGTTAAAATTAAGGTTTTGGGTCCAACATAGGGTTAAGGGTTTGAATTAGGGTTTTGAGTTAAAATTAGGATTTTCCGTAAAAAAAATAAGGTTAAAATTGGGTTTTGGGTTAAAATTAGGGTTTCGAGTCAAAATTAGGTTTTTGGGTCAAATTTTGGGATTATGGTCAAAGTTAGGGTTTAGGGTTTCAAATAGGGTTTTGAGTTTAAAATAGGGTTTTGGGTCAAAAATAGGGTTAGTATTAGGGTTTTGGGTGAAAATTAGGGTTTTCTGTACAAATTAGGGTTTAGGGTTTGAATTAGGGTTTTGAGTTAAAGATATGTTTTCGGGTCAAAAATAGGGTTAGAATTAGGGTTTTGGGTTAAAATTAGGGTTATGTGTCAAAATTAGGGCTTTGTGTTAGAATTTGGGGTAGAATTAGGATTTTGGGTAAACTTAGGGATTCGGGTCAAAATTAGGGTTCGGTGTCAAAATTAGAGTTTAAGGTTTGAATTAAGGCTTTGAGTTAAAAATAGGGTTTTGGGTCAAAAATAGGGTTAGAATTGCGGTTTTGGTTTAAAATTAGGGTTTCGGGTCAAAATTAGGGTTCTGGGTCAGATTTAGGGTTTAGGGTTTTAAATAGGGTTTTGAGTTTAAAATAGGGTTTCGGGTCAAAAATAGGGTTAGAATTAGGGTTTTGCATTAAAATTAGGGTTACGGGTCAAAATTAGGTTTTTTGGTCAAATTTTGGGTTTAGGGTCAAAATTAGGGTTTAGTTTCAAAATTAGGGTTTGAATTAGGGTTTAGGGTTTTAAATAGGGTTTTGAGTTTAAAATAGGGTTTCGGGTCAAAAATAGGGTTAGAATTAGGGTTTAAGGTTTAGGTTCGAAATTAGGGTTTGAATTAGGGGTTTGAGATAAAAATAGGGTTGTGGGTAAAAAAATAAGGTTAGAAATTGGGTTTTGAGTTAAAATTAGGGTTTCGAGTCAAAATTAGGTTTTGGGTCAAATTTTAGGATTATGATCAAAGTTAGGGTTTAGGGTTTGAAATAGGGTTTTGAGTTTAAAATAGGGTTTTGGGTCAAAAATAGGGTTAGTATTAGGGTTTTGGGTCAAAATTAGGGTTTTTTGTACAAATTAGGGTTTAGGGTTTGAATTAGGGTTTTGAGTTAAAGATATGTTTTGGGTAAAAAATAGGGTTAGAATTAGGGATTTGGGTTAAAATTAGGGTTCTGTGTCAAAATTAGGGCTTAGTGTTAGAATTTGGGTTAGAATTAGGATTTTGGGTAAACTTAGGGTTTAGGGTCAAAATTAAGGTTAGCAGTCAACATTAGAGTTAAAGGTTTGAATTAAGGTTTTGAGTTAAAAATAGGGTTTTGGGTTGAAATAGGGTTAGAATTGGGGTTTTGGTTTAAAATTAGGGTTGGGTCGATTTAGGGTTTAGGGTTTTAAATAGGGTTTTAGTTTAAAATAGGGTTTTGGTCAAAAATAGGGTTAGAATTAGGGTTTTGCATTAAAATTAGGGTTACGGTCAAAATTAGGTTTTTGGTCAAATTTTGGGTGTAGGGTCAAAATTAGGGTTTAGGGTTTGAAATAGGGTTTTGATTAAAATTAGGTTTTGGGGTTAGAATTAGGGTTTGGGTTAAAATTAGGGTTTGGTCAAATTTTGGGTTTAGGGTTTGAATTAGGGTTTTGATTAAAAATAGGATTTTAGGTCAAAAATAGCGTTAGAATTAGGGTTTTGGGTCAAAATTAGGGCTTTGGGTTAAAATTTGGGTTTTGGGTTAAAATTTGGGTTTTGGTTGAGGTTAGAATTAGGCTTTTGGGTAAAATTAGGGTTTGGTCAAAATTAGAATTATGGGTCAAATTTGGGGTCCAAATTAGGGTTTAGGGTTTGAATTAGGTTTTGAGTTTAAAATAGGGTTTTGGGTGAAAAATAGGGTTAGAATTAGGGTTTTTGGTCAAAATTAGGCATTTGGGTTAAAAATAGGGTTTTGGTATAAAATTAGGGTTTCTGGTCAAAATTAGGGTTCTTGGTCAAATTTTGGGTTTGGATTAAAATTAGGGTTTTGGTTTTGAAATAGGGTTTTAATTTTAAATTAGTGTTTTGGGTCAAAAATACGGTTAGAATTAGCGTTCTGGGTCAAAATTAGGGCTTTGGGCTAAAATTAGGGTTTTGGGTCAAAATTTGGGTTTTGGGTCCAAATTAGGGCTTAGGGTTTGAATTTGGGTTTTGGGTTAAAACTATGGTTTCGGATCAAAATTAAGGTTCTGGGTCAAATTTAGGGTTTAGTTTCAAAATTAGGGTTTGAATTAGGGCTTTGTGTTTAAAATAGGGTTTTTGGTCAAAAATAAGGTTAGAATTAG
>JAUPTC010000010.1:15510281-15544286 GCA_030762895.1 Sophora flavescens | reverse complement strand
CACTAATTTTAAACCAAAACCCTAATTTTAACCCAAAGCCCAAATCTTGACACAAAACCCTAATTCTAACCCTATTTTTGACCCAAAATCCAATTTTTAACTCAAAAGTCTAATTCAAACCCTAAACCCTAATTTTGACCCTAAACCCAAAATTTGACCTGAAACCCTAATTTTAACCCGAAACCCTAATTCTAACCCTATTTATGACCCAAAAACCTATTTTTAACTCAAAACCCTAATGCAAACCCTAAACCCTATGTTTGATCCAAAACCCTAATTTTAACCTTATTATTAACCCAAAACCCTATTTCACACCCTAAACCCTAATTTTGACCCTAAACCCTAAATTTGACCCCGAACCCTAATTTTGACCCGAAACCCTAATTTTACCCAAAACCCTAATTCTAGCCCTAAGCCCTAATTTTGACCCAGAACCCTAATTTTAACCCAAAACCCTGAATCTAACCCTATTTTTGACCCAAGAACCTATTTTTAACTCAAAACCCTAATTCAAACCCTAAACCCTAATTTGTACCAAGAGCCCTAATTTTGACCCAAAACACTAATTCTAACCTTATTTTTGACCCAAAACCCTATTTTTAACACCAAGCCCTAATCCAAACCCTAATTTTGAAGCCAATCCCTAAATTTGACCAAGAACACTAATGTTGACCCAAAGCCCTAGTTTTAACCCAAAGCCCTGATTTTGACCCAAAACCCTAATTCTAACCGTATTTTTTACCCAAAACCCTATTTTAAACTCATAACCCTATTTCATACCCTAAACCCTAATTTTGTACCGAAACCCTAAATTTGACCCTAATTTTGACCCGAAACCCTAATTTTAAACCAAAACCTTAATTTTAACCCAAAGCCCTAATTTTGACCCAAAACCCTAATTCTAACCCAATTTTTGACCCAAAATCCCATTTTTAACTCAAAATCCTAATTCAAACACTAAACCCTAATTTTGACCCTAAACCCAAAATTTGACACGAAACCCTAATTTTAACCCGAAACCCTAATTCTAACCGTATTTCTGACCCAACAACCTAATTTTAACTCAAAAACCTAATTCAAACCCTAAACCCTATGTTTGGCCCAAAACCCTAATTCTAATCCAAATTCTAACCCTAAGCCCTTATTTTGACCTAGAACCCTAATTTTAACCCAAAACCCTAATTCTAACCCTATTTTTGACCCAAAAACATATTTTTAACTCAAAACCTTAATTCAAACCCTAAACCCTAATTTAGACCCAAAACCCTACCTAATTTTAACCCAGAGCCCTAATTTTGACCCAAAACCCTAATTCTAACCCTATTTTTAACTCAAAACCTTAATTCAAACCCTAAACCCTAATTTTGACCCAAAACGCAAATTTGGACCTAAAACCCAAGTTTTGACCCAAAACCCTAATTCTAACCCTATTTTGACCCAAAACCCTATTTTAAACTCAAAACCCTAATTTTGACCCTAAACCCAAAATTTGACACAAAAACCTGATTTTGACCCGTAACCCTAATTTTAAACCAAATCCCTAATTTTAACCCAAAACCCTAATTTTAACCCATAGCCCTCCCCCACGTTTCTGTTTTTATTGTTTCTTCTTTTTTATCAATAAATTGGGTGTGCTGCAGATGATTGGCTTTGCTTGAGGTGCCAGCCTAGCTGGGATGTCTTGCTTGGCAGTGATGCCTTTGCACACTTCTTTTGTCTCAAAAAAAAAAACCCATAGCCCTAATTTTGACCCAAAACCAATTCTAACCTTAATTTTGACCCAAAATCCTATTTTTAACACAAAACCCTAATTCAAACCCAAAACCCTAATTTTGACCCTAAACCCAAAATTTGGCCCGAAACCCTAATTTTAACCCAAAACCCTAATTCTAACCCTTTGTTTGACCCAAAACCCTTTTTTAAACTCAAAACCCTATTTCAAACCCTAAACCCTAAAATTGACCCCGAACCCTAATTTTGACCCGAAACACTAATTTTAAACCAAAACCCTAATTTTAACCCAAAGCCCAAATCTTGACACAAAACCCTAATTCTAACCCTATTTTTGACCCAAAATCCTATTTTTAACTCAAAAGTCTAATTCAAACCCTAAACCCTAATTTTGACCCTAAACCCAAAATTTGACCCGAAACCCTAATTTTAACCCGAAACCCTAATTCTAACCCTATTTATGACCCAAAAACCTATTTTTAACTCAAAACCCTAATGCAAACCCTAAACCCTATGTTTGATCCAAAACCCTAATTTTAACCTGATTATTAACCCAAAACCCTATTTCACACCCTAAACCCTAATTTTGACCCTAAACCCTAAATTTGACCCCGAACCCTAATTTTGACCCGAAACCCTAATTTTACCCAAAACCCTAATTCTAACCCTAATTCTAGCCCTAAGCCCTTATTTTGACGCAGAACCCTAATTTTAACCCAAAACTCGAATCTAACCCTATTTTTGACCCAAAACCTATTTTTAACTCAAAACCCTAATTCAAACCCTAAACCTTAATTTGTACCAAGAGCCCTAATTTTGACCCAAAACACTAATTCTAACCTTATTTTTGACCCAAAACCCTATTTTTAACACCAAGCCCTAATCCAAACCCTAATTTTGAAGCCAATCCCTAAATTTGACCAAGAACACTAATGTTGACCCAAAGCCCTAGTTTTAACCCAAAAGCCCCGATTTTGACCCAAAACCCTAATTCTAACCGTATTTTTACCCAAAACCCTATTTTAAACTCATAACCCTATTTCATACCCTAAACCCTAATTTTGTACCGAAACCCTAAATTTGACCTGGAACCCTAATTTTGACCAAAACCCTAATTTTAAACCAAAACCTTAATTTTAACCCAAAGCCCTAATTTTGACCCAAAACCCTAATTCTAACCCAATTTTTGACCCAAAATCCCATTTTTAACTCAAAATCCTAATTCAAACACTAAACCCTAAATTTCACCCTAAACCCAAAATTTGACACGAAACCCTAATTTTAACCCACAACCCTAATTCTAACCGTATTTCAAACCCAACAACCTATTTTTAACTCAAAACCTAATTCAAACCCTATACCCTATGTTTGACCCAAAACCCTAATTCTAATCCAAATTCTAACCCTAAGCCCTTATTTTGACCTAGAACCCTAATTTTAAGCCAAAACCCTAATTCTAACCCTATTTTTGACCCAAAAACATATTTTTAACTCAAAACCTTAATTCAAACCCTAAACCCTAATTTGTAACAAAACCCTAATTTAGGCCCAAAACCCTAAATTTAACCCAAAGCCCTAATTTTGACCCAAAACCCTAATTCTAACCTTATTTTTGACCCAAAACCCTATTTTTAACTCAAAACCTTAATTCAAACCCTAAACCCTAATTTTGACCCAAAACGCAAATTTGGACCTAAAACCCAAGTTTTGACCCAAAACCCTAATTCTAACCCTATTTTGACCCAAAACCCTATTTTAAACTCAAAACCCTAATTCAAACACTAAACCCTAATTTGTACCAAGAGCCCTAATTTTGACCCAAAACACTAATTCTAACCTTATTTTTGACCCAAACCCCTATTTTTAACACCAAGCCCTAATCCAAACCCTAATTTTCAAGCCAATCCCTAAATTTGACCAAGAACACTAATTTTGACCCAAAGCCCTAGTTTTAACCCAAAGCCCTGATTTTGACCCAAAACCCTAATTCTAACCATATTTTTTACGCAAAACCCTATTTTAAACTCATAACCCTATTTCATACCATAAACCCTAATTTTGTACCGAAACCCTAAATTTGACCTGGAACCCTAATTTTGACCAGAAACCCTAATTTTAAACCAAAACCTTAATTTTAACCCAAAGCCCTAATTTTGACCCAAAACCCTAATTCTAACACTAAACCCTAATTTTGACCCTAAACCCAAAATTTGACACGAAACCCTAATTTTAACCCGAAACCCTAATTCTAACCGTATTTCTGACCCAACAACCTATTTTTAACTCAAAAACCTAATTCAAACCCTAAACCCTATGTTTGGCCCAAAACCCTAATTCTAATCCAAATTCTAACCCTAAGCCCTTATTTTGACCTAGAACCCTAATTTTAACCCAAAACCCTAATTCTAACCCTATTTTTGACCCAAAAACATATTTTAAACTCAAAACCTTAATTCAAACCCTAAACCCTAATTTAGACCCAAAACCCTAATTTTAACCCAGAGCCCTAATTTTGACCCAAAACCCTAATTCTAACCTTATTTTTGACCCAAAACCCTATTTTTAACTCAAAACCTTAATTCAAACCCTAAACCCTAATTTTGACCCAAAACGCAAATTTGGACCTAAAACCCAAGTTTTGACCCAAAACCCTAATTCTAACCCTATTTTGACCCAAAACCCTATTTTAAACTCAAAACCCTAATTTTGACCCTAAACCCAAAATTTGACACAAAAACCTGATTTTGACCCGTAACCCTAATTTTAAACCAAATCCCTAATTTTAACCCAAAACCCTAATTTTAACCCATAGCCCTCCCCCACGTTTCTGTTTTTATTGTTTCTTCTTTTTTATCAATAAATTGGGTGTGCTGCAGATGATTGGCTTTGCTTGAGGTGCCAGCCTAGCTGGGATGTCTTGCTTGGCAGTGATGCCTTTGCACACTTCTTTTGTCTCAAAAAAAAAAACCCATAGCCCTAATTTTGACCCAAAACCAATTCTAACCTTATTTTTGACCCAAAATCCTATTTTTAACACAAAACCCTAATTCAAACCCAAAACCCTAATTTTGACCCTAAACCCAAAATTTGGCCCGAAACCCTAATTTTAACCCAAAACCCTAATTCTAACCCTATGTTTGACCCAAAACCCTTTTTTAAACTCAAAACCCTATTTCAAACCCTAAACCCTAAAATTGACCCCGAACCCTAATTTTGACCCGAAACACTAATTTTAAACCAAAACCCTAATTTTAACCCAAAGCCCAAATCTTGACACAAAACCCTAATTCTAACCCTATTTTTGACCCAAAATCCTATTTTTAACTCAAAAGTCTAATTCAAACCCTAAACCCTAATTTTGACCCTAAACCCAAAATTTGACCCGAAACCCTAATTTTAACCCGAAACCCTAATTCTAACCCTATTTATGACCCAAAAACCTATTTTTAACTCAAAACCCTAATGCAAACCCTAAACCCTATGTTTGATCCAAAACCCTAATTTTAACCTTATTTTTAACCCAAAACCCTATTTCACACCCTAAACCCTAATTTTGACCCTAAACCCTAAATTTGACCCCGAACCCTAATTTTGACCCGAAACCCTAATTTTACCCACATACCTTATTCTAACCCTAATTCTAGCCCTAAGCCCTAATTTTGACGCAGAACCCTAATTTTAACCCAAAACCCTGAATCTAACCCTATTTTTGACCCAAAAACCTATTTTTAACTCAAAACCCTAATTCAAACCCTAAACCTTAATTTGTACCAAGAGCCCTAATTTTGACCCAAAACACTAATTCTAACCTTATTTTTGACCCAAAACCCTATTTTTAACACCAAGCCCTAATCCAAACACTAATTTTGAAGCCAATCCCTAAATTTGACCAAGAACACTAATTTTGACCCAAAGCCCTAGTTTTAACCCAAAGCCCTGATTTTGACCCAAAACCCTAATTCTAACCGTATTTTTTACCCCAAACCCTATTTTAAACTCATAACCCTATTTCATACCCTAAACCCTAATTTTGTACCGAAACCCAAAATTTGACCTGGAACCCTAATTTTGACCCGAAACCCTAATTTTAAACCAAAACCTTAATTTTAACCCAAAGCCCTAATTTTGACCCAAAACCCTAATTCTAACCCAATTTTTGACCCAAAATCCCATTTTTAACTCAAAATCCTAATTCAAACACTAAACCCTAATTTTGACCCTAAACCCAAAATTTGACACGAAAACCTAATTTTAACCAAAACCCTAATTCTAACCGTATTTCGACCCAACAACCTATTTTTAACTCAAAACCTAATTCAAACCCTATACCCTATGTTTGACCCAAAACCCTAATTCTAATCCAAATTCTAACCCTAAGCCCTTATTTTGACCTAGAACCCTAATTTTAAGCCAAAACCCTAAATTCTAACCCTATTTTTGACCCAAAAACATATTTTTAACTCAAAACCTTAATTCAAACCCTAAACCCTAATTTGTAACAAAACCCTAATTTAGGCCCAAAACACTAATTTTAACCCAGAGCCCTAATTTTGACCCAAAACCCTAATTCTAACCTTATTTTTGACCCAAAACCCTATTTTTAACTCAAAACCTTAATTCAAACCCTAAACCCTAATTTTGACCCAAAACGCAAATTTGGACCTAAAACCCAAGTTTTGACCCAAAACCCTAATTCTAACCCTATTTTGACCCAAAACCCTATTTTAAACTCAAAACCCTAATTCAAACACTAAACCCTAATTTGTACCAAGAGCCCTAATTTTGACCCAAAACACTAATTCTAACCTTATTTTTGACCCAAAACCCTATTTTTAACACCAAGCCCTAATCCAAACCCTAATTTTGAAGCCAATCCCTAAATTTGACCAAGAACACTAATTTTGACCCAAAGCCCTAGTGTTAACTCCAAAGCCCTGATTTTGACCCAAAACCCTAATTCTAACCATATTTTTTACCCAAAACCCTATTTTAAACTCAACCCTATTTCATACCATAAACCCTAATTTTGTACCGAAACCCTAAATTTGACCTGGAACCCTAATTTTGACCCGAAACCCTAATTTTAAACCAAAACCTTAATTTTAACCCAAAGCCCTAATTTTGACCCAAAACCCTAATTCTAACCCAATTTTTGACCCAAAATCCCATTTTTAACTCAAAATCCTAATTCAAACACTAAACCCTAATTTTGACCCTAAACCCAAAATTTGACACGAAACCCTAATTCTAACCGTATTTCTGACCCAACAAACTATTTTTAACTCAAAAACCTAATTCAAACCCTAAACCCTATGTTTGACCCAAAACCCTAATTCTAATCCAAATTCTAACCCTAAGCCCTTATTTTGACCTAGAACCCTAATTTTAAGCCAAAACCCTAATTCTAACCCTATTTTTGACCCAAAAACATATTTTTAACTCAAAACCTTAATTCAAACCCTAAACCCTAATTTGTAACAAAAACCCTAATTTAGACCCAAAACCCTAATTTTAACCCAGAGCCCTAATTTTGACCCAAAACCCTAATTCTAACCTTATTTTGGACCCAAAACCCTATTTTTAACTCAAAACCTTAATTCAAACCCTAAACCCTAATTTTGACCCAAAACGCAAATTTGGACCTAAAACCCAAGTTTTGACCCAAAACCCTAATTCTAATCCTATTTTGACCCAAAACCCTATTTTAAACTCAAAACCATAATTTTGACCCTAAACCCAAAATTTGACACAAAAACCTGATTTTGACCCGTAACCCTAATTTTAAACCAAATCCCTAATTTTAATCCAAAACCCTAATTTTAACCCATAGCCCTCCCCCACGTTTCTGTTTTTATTGTTTCTTCTTTTTTATCAATAAATTGGGTGTGCTGCAGATGATTGGCTTTGCTTGAGGTGCCAGCCTAGCTGGGATGTCTTGCTTGGCAGTGATGCCTTTGCACGCTTCTTTTGTCTCAAAAAAAAAAACCCATAGCCCTAATTTTGACCCAAAACCAATTCTAACCTTAATTTTGACCCAAAATCCTATTTTTAACACAAAACCCTAATTCAAACCCTAAACCCTAATTTTGACCCTAAACCCAAAATTTGGCCCGAAACCCTAATTTTCACCCAAATCCCTAATTCTAACCCTATGTTTGACCCAAAACCCTTTTTTAAACTCAAAACCCTATTTCAAACCCTAAACCCTAAAATTGACCCCGAACCCTAATTTTGACCCGAAACACTAATTTTAAACCAAAACCCTAATTTTAACCCAAAGCCCAAATCTTGACACAAAACCCTAATTCTAACCCTATTTTTGACCCAAAATCCTATTTTTAACTCAAAAGTCTAATTAAAACCCTAAACCCTAAACCCAAAATTTGACCCGAAACCCTAATTTTAACCCGAAACCCTAATTCTAACCCTATTTATGACCCAAAACCTATTTTTAACTCAAAACCCTAATGCAAACCCTAAACCCTATGTTTGATCCAAAACCCTAATTTTAACCTTATTATTAACCCAAAACCCTATTTCACACCCTAAACCCTAATTTTGACCCTAAACCCTAAATTTGACCCCGAACCCTAATTTTGACCCGAATACCTAATTTTACCCAAAACCCAAATTCTATCCCTAAGCCCTAAGCCCTAATTTTGACCCAGAACCCTAATTTTAACCCAAAACCCTGAATCTAACCCTATTTTTGACCCAAAAACCTATTTTTAACTCAAAACCCTAATTCAAACCCTAAACCCTAATTTGTACCAAGAGCCCTAATTTTGACCCAAAACACTAATTCTAACCTTATTTTTGACCCAAAACCCTATTTTTAACACCAAGCCCTAATCCAAACCCTAATTTTGAAGCCAATCCCTAAATTTGACCAAGAACACTAATGTTGACCCAAAGCCCTAGTTTTAACCCAAAGCCCTGATTTTGACCCAAAACCCTAATTCTAACCGTATTTTTTACCCAAAACCCTATTTTAAACTCATAACCCTATTTCATACCCTAAACCCTAATTTTGTACCGAAACCCTAAATTTGACCTGGAACCCTAATTTTGACCCGAAACCCTAATTTTAAACCAAAACCTTAATTTTAACCCAAAGCCCTAATTTTGACCCAAAACCCTAATTCTAACCCAATTTTTGACCCAAAATCCCATTTTTAACTCAAAATCCTAATTCAAACACTAAACCCTAATTTTGACCCTAAACCCAAAATTTGACACGAAACCCTAATTTTAACCCGAAACCCTAATTCTAACCGTATTTCTGACCCAACAACCTATTTTTAACTCAAAAACCTAATTCAAACCCTAAACCCTATGTTTGACCCAAAACCCTAATTCTAATCCAAATTCTAACCCTAAGCCCTTATTTTGACCTAGAACCCTAATTTTAACCCAAAACCCTAATTCTAACCCTATTTTTGACCCAAAAACATATTTTTAACTCAAAACCTTAATTCAAACCCTAAACCCTAATTTGTAACAAAAACCCTAATTTAGACCCAAAACCCTAATTTTAACCCAGAGCCCTAATTTTGTCCCAAAACCCTAATTCTAACCTTATTTTTGACCCAAAACCCTATTTTTAACTCAAAACCTTAATTCAAACCCTAAACCCTAATTTTGACCCAAAACGCAAATTTGGACCTAAAACCCAAGTTTTGACCCAAAACCCTAATTCTAACCCTATTTTGACCCAAAACCCTATTTTAAACTCAAAACCCTAATTTTGACCCTAAACCCAAAATTTGACACAAAAACCTGATTTTGACCCGTAACCCTAATTTTAAACCAAATCCCTAATTTTAACACAAAACCCTAATTTTAACCCATAGCCCTCCCCCACGTTTCTGTTTTTATTGTTTCTTCTTTTTTATCAATAAATTGGGTGTCTTTGAGATGATTGGCTTTGCTTGAGGTGCCACCTAGCCGGATGTCTTGCTTGGCAGTGATGCCTTTGCACACTTCTTTTGTCTCAAAAAAAAACCCATAGCCCTAATTTTGACCCAAAACCAATTCTAACCTTATTTTTGACCCAAAATCCTATTTTTAACACAAAACCCTAATTCAAACCCTAAACCCTAATTTTGACCCTAAACCCAAAATTTGGCCCGAACCCCTAATTTTCACCAAAAACCCTAATTCTAACCCTATGTTTGACCCAAAACCCTTTTTTAAACTCAAAAACCTATTTCAAACCCTAAACCCTAAAATTGACCCCGAACCCTAATTTTGACCCGAAACCCTAATTTTAAACTAAAACCTTAATTTTAACACAAAGCCCTAATTTTGACCCAAAACCCTAATTCTAACCCTATTTTTGCAAAATCTATTTTTAACTCAAAAGTCTAATTCAAACCCTAAACCCTAATTTTGACCCTAAACCCAAAATTTGACCCGAAACCCTAATTTTAACCCGAAACCCTAATTCTAACCCTATTTATGACCCAAAAACCTATTTTTAACTCAAAACCCTAATGCAAACCCTAAACCCTATGTTTGATCCAAAACCCTAATTTTAACCTTATTATTAACCCAAAACCCTATTTCACACCCTAAACCCTAATTTTGACCCTAAACCCTACATTTGACCCCGAACCCTAATTTTGCCCCGAAACCCTAATTATACCCAAAACCCTAATTCTAACCCTAATTCTAGCCCTAAGCCCTAATTTTGACCCAGAACCCTAATTTTAACCCAAAACCCTGAATCTAACCCTATTTTTGACCCAAAAACCTATTTTTAACTCAACCCTAATTCAAACCCTAAACCTTAATTTGTACCAAGAGCCCTAATTTTGACCCAAAACACTAATTCTAACCTTATTTTTGACCCAAAACCCTATTTTTAACACCAAGCCCTAATCCAAACCATAATTTTGAAGCCAATCCCTAAATTTGACCAAGAACACTAATTTTGACCCAAAGCCCTAGTTTTAACCCAAAGCCCTGATTTTGACCCAAAACCCTAATTCTAACCGTATTTTTTACCCAAAACCCTATTTTAAACTCATAACCCTATTTCATACCCTAAACCCTAATTTTGTACCGAAACCCAAAATTTGACCTGGAACCCTAATTTTGACCCGAAACCCTAATTTTAAACCAAAATCTTAATTTTAACCCAAAGCCCTAATTTTGACCCAAAACCCTAATTCTAACCCAATTTTTGACCCAAAATCCCATTTTTAACTCAAAATCCTAATTCAAACACTAAACCCTAATTTTGACCCTAAACCCAAAATTTGACACGAAACCCTAATTTTAACCCAAACCCTAATTCTAACCGTATTTCTGACCCAACAACCTATTTTTAACTCAAAAACCTAATTCAAACCCTAAACCCTATGTTTGACCCAAAACCCTAATTCTAATCCAAATTCTAACCCTAAGCCCTTATTTTGACCTAGAACCCTAATTTTAACCCAAAACCCTAATTCTAACCCTATTTTTGACCCAAAAACATATTTTTAACTCAAAACCTTAATTCAAACCCTAAACCCTAATTTGTAACAAAAACCCTAATTTAGACCCAAACCCTAATTTTAACCCAGAGCCCTAATTTTGACCCAAAACCCTAATTCTAACCTTATTTTTGACCCAAAACCCTATTTTTAACTCAAAACCATAATTCAAACCCTAAACCCTAATTTTGACCCAAAACGCAAATTTGGACCTAAAACCCAAGTTTTGACCCAAAACCCTAATTCTAACCCTATTTTGACCCAAAACCCTATTTTAAACTCAAAACCCTAATTTTGACCCTAAACCCAAAATTTGACACAAAACCCTGATTTTGACCCAGAACCCTAATTTTAAACCAAATCCCTAATTTTAACCCAAAACCCTAATTTTAACCCATAGCCCTCCCCCACGTTTCTGTTTTTATTGTTTGTTCTTTTTATCAATAAATTGGGTGTCGATGTTGGCTTTGTTGAGGTGCCCCTAGCTGGGATGTCTTGCTTGGCAGTGATGCCTTTGCACACTTCTTTTGTCTCAAAAAAAAAACCCATAGCCCTAATTTTAACCCAAAACCAATTCTAACCTTATTTTTTACCCAAAATCCTATTTTTAACACAAAACCCTAATTCAAACCCTAAACCCTAATTTTGACCCTAAACCCAAAATTTGGCCCGAACCCCTAATTTTCACCCAAAACCCTAATTCTAACCCTATGTTTGACCCAAAACCCTTTTTTAAACTCAAAACCCTATTTCAAACCCTAAACCCTAAAATTGACCCCGAACCCTAATTTTGACCCGAAACCCTAATTTGAAACCAAAACCCTAATTTTAACCCAAAGCCCAAATCTTGACCCAAAACCCTAATTCTAACCCTATTTTTGACCCAAAATCCTATTTTTAACTCAAAAGTCTAATTCAAACCCTAAACCCTAATTTTGACCCTAAACCCAAAATTTGACCCGAAACCCTAATTTTAACCCGAAACCCTAATTCTAACCCTATTTATGACCCAAACACCTATGTTTAACTCAACACCCTACTCCAAACCCTAAACCCTATGCTTGATCCAAAACCCTAACTTTAACCTTATTATTTACACAAAACCCTATTTCACACCCTAAACCCTAATATTGACCCTAAACCCTAAATTTGACCCCGAACCCTAATTTTGACCCGAAACCCTAATCTTAACCAAAACCATAATTCTAAACATAATTCTAGCCCTAAGCCCTAATTTTGACCCAGAACTCTAATTTTAACCCAAAACCCCGATCTAACCCTATTTTTGACCCAAAACCTATTTTTAACACAAAACCCTAATTCAAACCCTAAACACTAATTTGTACCAAGAGCCCTAATTTTGACCCAAAACACTAATTCTAACCCTATGTTTGACCCAAAACCCTTTTTTAAACTCAAAACCCTATTTCAAACCCTAAACCCTAAAATTGACCTAACCCTAATTTTGACCAAAACCCTAATTTTAAACCAAAACCCTAATTTTAACCCAAAGCCCAAATCTTGACACAAAACCCTAATTCTAACCCTATTTTTGACCCAAAATCCTATTTTTAACTCAAAAGTCTAATTCAAACCCTAAACCCTAATTTTGACCCTAAACCCAAAATTTGACCAAAACCCTAATTTTAACCCAAACCCTAATTCTAACCCTATTTATGCCCTAAAAACCTATTTTTAACTCAAAACCCTAATGCAAACCCTAAACCCTATGTTTGATCCAAAACCCTAATTTTAACCTTATTATTAACCCAAAACCCTATTTCACACCCTAAACCCTAATTTTGACCCTAAACCCTAAATTTGACCCCGAACCCTAATTTTGACCCAAAACCCTAATTCTAACCCTAATTCTAGCCCTAAGCCCTAATTTTGACCCAGAACCCTAATTTTAACCCAAAACCCTGAATCTAACCCTATTTTTGACCCAAAAACCTATTTTTAACTCAAAACCCTAATTCAAACCCTAAACCCTAATTTGTACCAAGAGCCCTAATTTTGACCCAAAACACTAATTCTAACCCTATTTATGACCCAAAAACCTATTTTTAACTCAAAACCCTAATCCAAACCCTAATTTTGAAGCCAATCCCTAAATTTGACCAAGAACACTAATTTTGACCCAAAGCCCTAGTTTTAACCCAAAGCCCTGATTTTGACCCAAAACCCTAATTCTAACCGTATTTTTTACCCAAAACCCTATTTTAAACTCATAACCCTATTTCATACCCTAAACCCTAATTTTGTTCCAAACCCTAAATTTGACCTGAACCCTAATTTTGACCCGAAACCCTAATTTTAAACCAAAACCTTAATTTTAACCCAAAGCCCTAATTTTGACCCAAAACCCTAATTCTAACCCAATTTTTGACCCAAAATCCCATTTTTAACTCAAAATCCTAATTCAAACACTAAACCCTAATTTTGACCCTAAACCCAAAATTCGACACGAAACCCTAATTTTAACCCGAAACCCTAATTCTAACCGTGTTTCTGACCCAACAACCTATTTTTAACTCAAAAACCTAATTCAAACCCTAAACCCTATGTTTGACCAAAAACCCTAATTCTAATCCAAATTCTAACCCTAAGCCCTTATTTTGACCTAGAACCCTAATTTTAACCTAAAACCCTAATTCTAACCCTATTTTTGACCCAAAAACATATTTTTAACTCAAAACCTTAATTCAAACCCTAAACCCTAATTTGTAACAAAAACCCTAATTTAGACCCAAAACCCTAATTTTAACCCAGAGCCCTAATTTTGACCCAAAACCCTAATTCTAACCTTATTTTTTACCCAAAACCCTATTTTTAACTCAAAACCTTAATTCAAACCCTAAACCCTAATTTTGACCCAAAACGCAAATTTGGACCTAAAACCCAAGTTTTGACCCAAAACCCAAATTCTAACCCTATTTTGACCCAAAACCCTATTTTAAACTCAAAACCCTAATTTTGACCCTAAACCCAAAATTTGACACAAAAAGCTGATTTTGACCCGGAACCCTAATTTTAAACCAAATCCCTAATTTTAACCCAAAACTCTAAAAAACCCTAATTTTAACCCAAAACCAATTCTAACCTTATTTTTTACCCAAAATCCTATTTTTAACACAAAACCCTAATTCAAACCCTAAACCCTAATTTTGACCCTAAACCCAAAATTTGGCCCGAAACCCTAATTTTCACCCAAAACCCTAATTCTAACCCTATGTTTGACCCAAACCCTTTTTTAAACTCAAAACCCTATTTCAAACCCTAAACCCTAAAATTGACCCCGAACCCTAATTTTAAACCGAAACCCTAATTTGAAACCAAAACCCTAATTTTAACCCAAAGCCCAAATCTTGACCCAAAACCCTAATTCTAACCCTATTTTTGGCCCAAAATCCTATTTTTAACTCAAAAGTCTAATTCAAACCCTAAACCCTAATTTTGACCCTAAACCCAAAATTTGACCCGAAACCCTAATTTTAACCCGAAACCATAATTCTAACCCTATTTATGACCCAAAAACCTATTTTTAACTCAAAACCCTAATGCAAACCCTAAACCCTATGTTTGATCCAAAACCCTAATTTAACCTTATTATTAACCCAAAACCCTATTTCACACCCTAAACCCTAATTTTGACCCTAAACCCTAAATTTGACCCCGAACCCTAATTTTGACCCGAAACCCTAATCTTACCCAAAACCCTAATTCTAACCCTAATTCTAGCCCTAAGCCCTAATTTTGACCCAGAACTCTAATTTTAACCCAAAACCCTGAATCTAACCCTATTTTTGACCCAAAAACCTATTTTTAACTCAAAACCCTAATTCAAACCCTAAACCCTAATTTGTACCAAGAGCCCTAATTTTGACCCAAAACACTAATTCTAACCCTATGTTTGACCCAAAACCCTTTTTTAAACTCAAAACCCTATTTCAAACCCTAAACCCTAAAATTGACCCCGAACCCTAATTTTGACCCGAAACCCTAATTTTAAACCAAAACCCTAATTTTAACCCAAAGCCCAAATCTTGACACAAAACCCTAATTCTAACCCTATTTTTGACCCAAAATCCTATTTTTAACTCAAAAGTCTAATTCAAACCCTAAACCCTAATTTTGACCCTAAACCCAAAATTTGACCCGAAACCCTAATTTTAACCCGAAACCCTAATTCTAACCCTATTTATGACCCAAAAACCTATTTTTAACTCAAAACCCTAATGCAAACCCTAAACCCTTTGTTTGATCCAAAACCCTAATTTTAACCTTATTATTAACCCAAAACCCTATTTCACACCCTAAACCCTAATTTTGACCCTAAACCCTAAATTTGACCCTGAACCCTAATTTTGACCCAAAACCCTAATTCTAACCCTAATTCTAGCCCTAAGCCCTAATTTTGACCCAGAACCCTAATTTTAACCCAAAACCCTGAATCTAACCCTATTTTTGACCCAAAAACCTATTTTTAACTAAAAACCCTAATTCAAACCCTAAACCCTAATTTGTACCAAGAGCCCTAATTTTGACCCAAAACACTAATTCTAACCTTATTTTTGACCCAAAACCCTATTTTTAACACCAAGCCCTAATCCAAACCCTAATTTTGAAGCCAATCCCTAAATTTGACCAAGAACACTAATTTTGACCCAAAGCCCTAGTTTTAACCCAAAGCCCTGATTTTGACCCAAAACCCTAATTCTAACCGTATTTTTTACCCAAAACCCTATTTTAAACTCATAACCCTATTTCATACCCTAAACCCTAATTTTGTTCCGAAACCCTAAATTTGACCTGGAACCCTAATTTTGACCCGAAACCCTAATTTTAAACCAAAACCTTAATTTTAACCCAAAGCCCTAATTTTGACCCAAAACCCTAATTCTAACCCAATTTTTGACCCAAAATCCCATTTTTAACTCAAAATCCTAATTCAAACACTAAACCCTAATTTTGACCCTAAACCCAAAATTCGACACGAAACCCTAATTTTAACCCGAAACCCTAATTCTAACCGTGTTTCTGACCCAACAACCTATTTTTAACTCAAAAACCTAATTCAAACCCTAAACCCTATGTTTGACCAAAAACCCTAATTCTAATCCAAATTCTAACCCTAAGCCCTTATTTTGACCTAGAACCCTAATTTTAACCTAAAACCCTAATTCTAACCCTATTTTTGACCCAAAAACATATTTTTAACTCAAAACCTTAATTCAAACCCTAAACCCTAATTTGTAACAAAAACCCTAATTTAGACCCAAAACCCTAATTTTAACCCAGAGCCCTAATTTTGACCCAAAACCCTAATTCTAACCTTATTTTTGACCCAAAACCCTATTTTTAACTCAAAACCTTAATTCAAACCCTAAACCCTAATTTTGACCCAAAACGCAAATTTGGACCTAAAACCCAAGTTTTGACCCAAAACCCAAATTCTAACCCTATTTTGACCCAAAACCCTATTTTAAACTCAAAACCCTAATTTTGACCCTAAACCCAAAATTTGACACAAAAACCTGATTTTGACCCGTAACCCTAATTTTAAACCAAATCCCTAATTTTAACCCAAAACTCAAAAAAAAAACCCATAGCCCTAATTTTGACCCAAAACCAATTCTAACCTTATTTTTGACCCAAAATCCTATTTTTAACACAAAACCCTAATTCAAACCCTAAACCCTAATTTTGACCCTAAACCCAAAATTTGGCCCGAAACCCTAATTTTAACCCAAAACCCTAATTCTAACCCTATGTTTGACCCAAAACCCTTTTTTAAACTCAAAACCCTATTTCAAACCCTAAACCGTAAAATTGACCCCGAACCCTAATTTTGACCCGAAACCCTAATTTTAAACCAAAACCCTAATTTTAACCTAAAGCCCAAATCTTGACACAAAACCCTAATTCTAACCCTATTTTTGATCCAAAATCCTATTTTTAACTCAAAAGTCTAATTCAAACCCTAAACCCTAATTTTGACCCTAAACCCAAAATTTGACCCGAAACCCTAATTTTAACCCGAAACCCTATTTCTAACCCTATTTATGATCCAAAAACCTATTTTTAACTCAAAACCCTAATGCAAACCCTAAACCCTATGTTTGATCCAAAACCCTAATTTTAACCTTATTATTAACCCAAAACCCTATTTCACACCCTAAACCCTAATTTTGACCCTAAACCCTAAATTTGACACTAAACCCTAAATTTGTCCCAAAACCTAATTTTACCCAAAACCCTAATTCTAACCCTAATTCTAGCCCTAAGCCCTAATTTTGATCCAAAACCCTAATTTTAACCCAAAACCCTGAATCTAACCCTATTTTGACCCAAAAACCTATTTTTAACTCAAAACCCTAATTCAAACCCTAAACCCTAATTTGTACCAAGAGCCCTAATTTTGACCCAAAACACTAATTCTAACCTTATTTTTGACCCAAAACCCTATTTTTAACACCAAGCCCTAATCCAAACCCTAATTTTGAAGCCAATCCCTAAATTTGACCAAGAACACTAATTTTGACCCAAAGCCCTAGTTTTAACCCAAAGCCCTGATTTTGACCCAAAACCCTAATTCTAGCCGTATTTTTTACCCAAAACCCTATTTTAAACTCATAACCCTATTTCATACCCTAAACCCTAATTTTGTACCGAAACCCTAAATTTGACCTGGAACCCTAATTTTGACCCGAAACCCTAATTTTAAACCAAAACCTTAATTTTAACCCAAAGCCCTAATTTTAACCCAAAACCCTAATTCTAACCCAATTTTTGACCCAAAATCCCATTTTTAACTCAAAATCCTAATTCAAACACTAAACCCTAATTTTGACCCTAAACCCAAAATTTGATACGAAACCCTAATTTTAACCCGAAACCCTAATTCTAACCGTATTTTTGGCCCAACAACCTATTTTTAACTCAAAAACCTAATTCAAACGCTAAACCCTATGTTTGACCCAAAACCCTAATTCTAATCCAAATTCTAACCCTAAGCCCTTATTTTGACCTAGAACCCTAATTTTAACCCAAAACCCTAATTCTAACCCTATTTTTGACCCAAAAACATATTTTTAACTCAAAACCTTAATTCAAACCCTAAACCCTAATTTGTAACAAAAACCCTAATTTAGACCCAAAACCCTAATTTTAACCCAGAGCCCTAATTTTGACCCAAAACCCTAATTCTAACCTTATTTTTGACCCAAAACCCTATTTTTAACTCAAAACCTTAATTCAAACCCTAAACCCTAATTTTGACCCAAAACGCAAATTTGGACCTAAAACCCAAGTTTTGACCCAAAACCCAAATTCTAACCCTATTTTGACCCAAAACCCTATTTTAAACTCAAAACCCTAATTTTGAACCTAAACCCAAAATTTGACACAAAAACCTGATTTTGACCCGTAACCCTAATTTTAAACCAAATCCCTAATTTTAACCCAAAACCCTAATTTTAACCCATAGCCCTCCCCCACGTTTCTGTTTTTATTGTTTCTTCTTTTTTATCAATAAATTGGGTGTGCTGCAAATGATTGGCTTTGCTTGAGGTGCCAGCCTAGCTGGGATGTCTTGCTTGGCAGTGATGCCTTTGCACACTTCTTTTGTCTCAAAAAAAAAACCCATAGCCCTAATTTTGACACAAAACCAATTCTAACCTTATTTTTGACCCAAAATCCTATTTTTAACACAAAACCCTAATTCAAACCCTAAACCCTAATTTTGACCCTAAACCCAAAATTTGGCCCGAAACCCTAATTTTCACCCAAAACCGTAATTCTAACCCTATGTTTGACCCAAAACCCTTTTTTAAACTCAAAACCCTATTTCAAACCCTAAACCCTAAAATTGACCACGAACCCTAATTTTGACCCGAAACGCTAATTTGAAACCAAAACCCTAATTTTAACCCAAAGCCCAAATTTGACACAAAACCCTAATTCTAACCCTATTTTTGGCCCAAAATCCTATTTTTAACTCAAAAGTCTAATTCAAACCCTAAACCCTAATTTTGACCCTAAACCCAAAATTTGACCCGAAACCCTAATTTTAACCCGAAACCCGAATTCTAACCCTATTTATGACCCAAAAACCTATTTTTAACTCAAAACCCTAATGCAAACCCTAAACCCTATGTTTGATCCAAAACCCTAATTTTAACCTTATTATTAACCCAAAACCCTATTTCACACCCTAAACCCTAATTTTGACCCTAAACCCTAAGTTTGACCCCGAACCCTAATTTTGACCCGAAACCCTAATTTTACCCTAAGCCCTAATTTTGATCCAGAACCCTAATTTTAACCCAAAACCCTGAATCTAACCCTATTTTGACCCAAAAACCAATTTTTAACTCAACCCTAATTCAAACCCTAAACCCTAATTTGTACCAAGAGCCCTAATTTTGACCCAAAACACTAATTCTAACCCTATGTTTGACCCAAAACCCTTTTTTAAACTCAAAACCCTATTTCAAACCCTAAACCCTAAAATTGACCCCGAACCCTAATTTTGACCCGAAACCCTAATTTTAAACCAAAACCCTAATTTTAACCCAAAGCCCAAATCTTGACACAAAACCCTAATTCTAACCCTATTTTTGACCCAAAATCCTATTTTTAACACAAAAGTCTAATTCAAACCCTAAACCCTAATTTTGACCCTAAACCCAAAATTTGACCCGAAACCCTAATTTTAACACGAAACCCTAAATCTAACCCTATTTATGACCCAAAAACCTATTTTTAACTCAAAACCCTAATGCAAACCCAAAACCCTATGTTTGATCCAAAACCCTAATTTTAACCTTATTATTAACCCAAAACCCTATTTCACACCCTAAACCCTAATTTTGACCCTAAACCCTAAATTTGACCCCGAACCCTAATTTTGACCCAAAACCCTAATTCTAACCCTAATTCTAGTCCTAAGCCCTAATTTTGACCCAGAACCCTAATTTTAACCCAAAACCCTGAATCTAACCCTATTTTTGACCCAAAAACCTATTTTTAACTCAAAACCCTAATTCAAACCCTAAACCCTAATTTGTACCAAGAGCCGTAATTTTGACCCAAAACACTAATTCTAGCCATATTTTTGACCCAAAACACTATTTTTAACACCAAGCCCTAATCCAAACCCTAATTTTGAAGCCAATCCCTAAATTTGACCAAGAACACTAATTTTGACCCAAAACCCTAGTTTTAACCCAAAGCCCTGATTTTGACCCAAAACCCTAATTCTAAGCGTATTTTTTACCCAAAACCCTATTTTAAACTCATAACCCTATTTCATACCCTAAACCCTAATTTTGTACCGAAACCCTAAATTTGACCTGGAAACCCAATTTTGACCCGAAACCCTAATTTTTAAACCAAAACCTTAATTTTAACCCAAAGCCCAAATTTTGACCCAAAACCCTAATTCTAACCCAATTTTTGACCCAAAATCCCATTTTTAACTCAAAATCCTAATTCAAACTCTAAACCCTAATTTTGACCCTAAACCCAAAATTTGACACGAAACCCTAATTTTAACCCGAAACCCTAATTCTAACCGTATTTCTGACCCAACAACCTATTTTTAACTCAAAAACCTAATTCAAACCCTAAACCCTATGTTTGACCCAAAACCCTAATTCTAATCCAAATTCTAACCCTAAGCCCTTATTTTGACCTAGAACCCTAATTTTAACCCAAAACCCTAATTCTAACCCTATTTTGACCCAAAAACATATTTTTAACTCAAAACCTTAATTCAAACCCTAAACTCTAATTTGAAACAAAAACCCTAATTTAGACCCAAAACCCTAATTTTAACCCAGAGCCCTAATTTTGACCCAAAACCCTAATTCTAACCTTATTTTTGACCCAAAACCCTATTTTTAACTCAAAACCTTAATTCAAACCCTAAACCCTAATTTTGACCCAAAACGCAAATTTGGACCTAAAACCCAAGTTTTGACCCAAAACCCTAATTCTAACCCTATTTTGACCCAAAACCCTATTTTAAACTCAAAACCCTAATTTTGACCCTAAACCCAAAATTTGACACAAAAACCAGATTTTGACCCGTAACCCTAATTTTAAACCAAATCCCTAATTTTAACCCAAAACCCTAATTTTAACCCATAGCCCTCCCCCACGTTTCTGTTTTTATTGTTTCTTCTTTTTTATCAATAAATTGGGTGTGCTGCAGATGATTGGCTTTGCTTGAGGTGCCAGCCTAGCTGGGATGTCTTGCTTGGCAGTGATGCCTTTGCACACTTCTTTTGTCTCAAAAAAAAAACCCATAGCCCTAATTTTGACCCAAAACCAATTCTAACCTTATTTTTGACCCAAAATCCTATTTTTAACACAAAACCCTAATTCAAACCCTAAACCCTAATTTTGACCCTAAACCCAAAATTTGGCCCGAAACCCTAATTTTCACCCAAAACCCTAATTCTAACCCTATGTTTGACCCAAAACCCTTTTTTAAACTCAAAACCCTATTTCAAACCCTAAACCCTAAAATTGACCCCGAACCCTAATTTTAAACCGAAACCCTAATTTGAAACCAAAACCCTAATTTTAACCCAAAGCCCAAATCTTGACACAAAACCCTAATTCTAACCCTATTTTTGGCCCAAAATCCTATTTTTAACTCAAAAGTCTAATTCAAACCCTAAACCCTAATTTTGACCCTAAACCCAAAATTTGACCCGAAACCCTAATTTTAACCCGAAACCCTAATTCTAACCCTATTTATGACCCAAAAACCTATTTTTAACTCAAAACCCTAATGCAAACCCTAAACCCTATGTTTGATCCAAAACCCTAATTTAACCTTATAATTAACCCAAAACCCTATTTAACACCCTAAACCCTAATTTTGACCCTAAACCCTAAATTTGACCCCGAACCCTAATTTTGACCCGAAACCCTAATCTTACCCAAAACCCTAATTCTAACCCTAATTCTAGCCCTAAGCCCTAATTTTGACCCAGAACTCTAATTTTAACCCAAAACCCTGAATCTAACCCTATTTTTGACCCAAAAACCTATTTTTAACTCAAAACCCTAATTCAAACCCTAAACCCTAATTTGTACCAAGAGCCCTAATTTTGACCCAAAACACTAATTCTAACCCTATGT
The DNA here is from genome assembly GCA_030762895.1 of Sophora flavescens. NCBI lineage: Eukaryota > Viridiplantae > Streptophyta > Magnoliopsida > Fabales > Fabaceae > Sophora > Sophora flavescens. Next base: position 15,521,916 of record JAUPTC010000010.1, on the reverse strand, counting down.
TTGACCCAAAACCCTTTTTTAAACTCAAAACCCTATTTCAAACCCTAAACCCTAAAATTGACCCCGAACCCTAATTTTGACCCGAAACCCTAATTTTAAACCAAAACCCTAATTTTAACCCAAAGCCCAAATCTTGACACAAAACCCTAATTCTAACCCTATTTTTGTCCCAAAATCCTATTTTTAACTCAAAAGTCTAATTCAAACCCTAAACCCTAATTTTGACCCTAAACCCAAAATTTGACCCGAAACCCTAATTTTAACCTGAAACCCTAATTCTAACCCTATTTATGACCCAAAAACCTATTTTTAACTCAAAACCCTAATGCAAACCCTAAACCCTTTGTTTGATCCAAAACCCTAATTTTAACCTTATTATTAACCCAAAACCCTATTTCACACCCTAAACCCTAATTTTGACCCTAAACCCTAAATTTGACCCCGAACCCTAATTTTGACCCAAAACCCTAATTCTAACCCTAATTCTAGCCCTAAGCCCAAATTTTGACCCAGAACCCTAATTTTAACCCAAAACCCTGAATCTAACCCTATTTTTGACCCAAAAACCTATTTTTAACTAAAAACCCTAATTCAAACCCTAAACCCTAATTTGTACCAAGAGCCCTAATTTTGACCCAAAACACTAATTCTAACCTTATTTTTGACCCAAAACCCTATTTTTAACACCAAGCCCTAATCCAAACCCTAATTTTGAAGCCAATCCCTAAATTTGACCAAGAACACTAATTTTGACCCAAAGCCCTAGTTTTAACCCAAAGCCCTGATTTTGACCCAAAACCCTAATTCTAACCGTATTTTTTACCCAAAACCCTATTTTAAACTCATAACCCTATTTCATACCCTAAACCCTAATTTTGTTCCGAAACCCTAAATTTGACCTGGAACCCTAATTTTGACCCGAAACCCTAATTTTAAACCAAAACCTTAATTTTAACCCAAAGCCCTAATTTTGACCCAAAACCCTAATTCTAACCCAATTTTTGACCCAAAATCCCATTTTTAACTCAAATTCCTAATTCAAACACTAAACCCTAATTTTGACCCTAAACCCAAAATTCGACACGAAACCCTAATTTTAACCCGAAACCCTAATTCTAACCGTGTTTCAACCCAACAACCTATTTTTAACTCAAAACCGAATTAAAACACTAATCCCTTTGTTTGACCAAAAACCCTAATTCTAATCCAAATTCTAACCCTAAGCCCTTATTTTGACCTAGAACCCTAATTTTAACCCAAAACCCTAATTCTAACCCTATTTTTGACCCAAAAACATATTTTTAACTCAAAACCTTAATTCAAACCCTAAACCCTAATTTGTAACAAAAACCTAATTTAGACCCAAAACCCTAATTTTAACCCTAGAGCCCTAATTTTGACCCAAAACCCTAATTCTAACCTTATTTTTGACCCAAAACCCTATTTTTAACTCAAAACCTTAATTCAAACCCTAAACCCTAATTTTGACCCAAAACGCAAATTTGGACCTAAAACCCAAGTTTTGACCCAAAACCCTAATTCTAACCCTATTTTGACCCAAAACCCTATTTTAAACTCAAAACCCTAATTTTGACCCTAAACCCAAAATTTGACACAAAAACCTGATTTTGACCCGTAACCCTAATTTTAAACCAAATCCCTAATTTTAACCCAAAACCCTAATTTTAACCCATAGCCCTCCCCCACGTTTCTGTTTTTATTGTTTCTTCTTTTTTATCAATAAATTGGGTGTGCTGCAGATGATTGGCTTTGCTTGAGGTGCCAGCCTAGCTGGGATGTCTTGCTTGGCAGTGATGCCTTTGCACACTTCTTTTGTCTCAAAAAAAAAAAACCCATAGCCCTAATTTTGACCCAAAACCAATTCTAACCTTATTTTTGACCCAAAATCCTATTTTTAACACAAAACCCTAATTCAAACCCTAAACCCTAATTTTGACCCTAAACCCAAAATTTGGCCCGAAACCCTAATTTTCACCCAAAACCCTAATTCTAACCCTATGTTTGACCCAAAACCCTTTTTTAAACTCAAAACCCTATTTCAAACCCTAAACCCTAAAATTGACCCCGAACCCTAATTTTAAACCGAAACCCTAATTTGAAACCAAAACCCTAATTTTAACCCAAAGCCCAAATCTTGACACAAAACCCTAATTCTAACCCTATTTTTGGCCCAAAATCCTATTTTTAACTCAAAAGTCTAATTCAAACCCTAAACCCTAATTTTGACCCTAAACCCAAAATTTGACCCGAAACCCTAATTTTAACCCGAAACCCTAATTCTAACCCTATTTATGACCCAAAAACCTATTTTTAACTCAAAACCCTAATGCAAACCCTAAACCCTATGTTTGATCCAAAACCCTAATTTAACCTTATAATTAACCCAAAACCCTATTTAACACCCTAAACCCTAATTTTGACCCTAAACCCTAAATTTGACCCCGAACCCTAATTTTGACCCGAAACCCTAATCTTACCCAAAACCCTAATTCTAACCCTAATTCTAGCCCTAAGCCCTAATTTTGACCCAGAACTCTAATTTTAACCCAAAACCCTGAATCTAACCCTATTTTTGACCCAAAAACCTATTTTTAACTCAAAACCCTAATTCAAACCCTAAACCCTAATTTGTACCAAGAGCCCTAATTTTGACCCAAAACACTAATTCTAACCCTATGTTTGACCCAAAACCCTTTTTTAAACTCAAAACCCTATTTCAAACCCTAAACCCTAAAATTGACCCCGAACCCTAATTTTGACCCGAAACCCTAATTTTAAACCAAAACCCTAATTTTAACCCAAAGCCCAAATCTTGACACAAAACCCTAATTCTAACCTTATTTTTGTCCCAAAATCCTATTTTTAACTCAAAAGTCTAATTCAAACCCTAAACCCTAATTTTGACCCTAAACCCAAAATTTGACCCGAAACCCTAATTTTAACCTGAAACCCTAATTCTAACCCTATTTATGACCCAAAAACCTATTTTTAACTCAAAACCCTAATGCAAACCCTAAACCCTTTGTTTGATCCAAAACCCTAATTTTAACCTTATTATTAACCCAAAACCCTATTTCACACCCTAAACCCTAATTTTGACCCTAAACCCTAAATTTGACCCTGAACCCTAATTTTGACCCAAAACCCTAATTCTAACCCTAATTCTAGCCCTAAGCCCAAATTTTGACCCAGAACCCTAATTTTAACCCAAAACCCTGAATCTAACCCTATTTTTGACCCAAAAACCTATTTTTAACTAAAAACCCTAATTCAAACCCTAAACCCTAATTTGTACCAAGAGCCCTAATTTTGACCCAAAACACTAATTCTAACCTTATTTTTGACCCAAAACCCTATTTTTAACACCAAGCCCTAATCCAAACCCTAATTTTGAAGCCAATCCCTAAATTTGACCAAGAACACTAATTTTGACCCAAAGCCCTAGTTTTAACCCAAAGCCCTGATTTTGACCCAAAACCCTAATTCTAACCGTATTTTTTACCCAAAACCCTATTTTAAACTCATAACCCTATTTCATACCCTAAACCCTAATTTTGTTCCGAAACCCTAAATTTGACCTGGAACCCTAATTTTGACCCGAAACCCTAATTTTAAACCAAAACCTTAATTTTAACCCAAAGCCCTAATTTTGACCCAAAACCCTAATTCTAACCCAATTTTTGACCCAAAATCCCATTTTTAACTCAAAATCCTAATTCAAACACTAAACCCTAATTTTGACCCTAAACCCAAAATTCGACACGAAACCCTAATTTTAACCCGAAACCCTAATTCTAACCGTGTTTCTGACCCAACAACCTATTTTTAACTCAAAAACCTAATTCAAACCCTAAACCCTATGTTTGACCAAAAACCCTAATTCTAATCCAAATTCTAACCCTAAGCCCTTATTTTGACCTAGAACCCTAATTTTAACCTAAAACCCTAATTCTAACCCTATTTTTGACCCAAAAACATATTTTTAACTCAAAACCTTAATTCAAACCCTAAACCCTAATTTGTAACAAAAACCCTAATTTAGACCCAAAACCCTAATTTTAACCCAGAGCCCTAATTTTGACCCAAAACCTAATTCTAACCTTATTTTTGACCCAAAACCCTATTTTTAACTCAAAACCTTAATTCAAACCCTAAACCCTAATTTTGACCCAAAACGCAAATTTGGACCTAAAACCCAAGTTTTGACCCAAAACCCAAATTCTAACCCTATTTTGACCCAAAACCCTATTTTAAACTCAAAACCCTAATTTTGACCCTAAACCCAAAATTTGACACAAAAACCTGATTTTGACCCGTAACCCTAATTTTAAACCAAATCCCTAATTTTGACCCAAAACTCAAAAAAAAAACCCATAGCCCTAATTTTGACCCAAAACCAATTCTAACCTTATTTTTGACCCAAAATCCTATTTTTAACACAAAACCCTAATTCAAACCCTAAACCCTAATTTTGACCCTAAACCCAAAATTTGGCCCGAAACCCTAATTTTAACCCAAAACCCTAATTCTAACCCTATGTTTGACCCAAAACCCTTTTTTAAACTCAAAACCCTATTTCAAACCCTAAACTGTAAAATTGACCCCGAACCCTAATTTTGACCCGAAACCCTAATTTTAAACCAAAACCCTAATTTTAACCTAAAGCCCAAATCTTGACACAAAACCCTAATTCTAACCCTATTTTTGATCCAAAATCCTATTTTTAACTCAAAAGTCTAATTCAAACCCTAAACCCTAATTTTGACCCTAAACCCAAAATTTGACCCGAAACCCTAATTTTAACCCGAAACCCTATTTCTAACCCTATTTATGATCCAAAAACCTATTTTTAACTCAAAACCCTAATGCAAACCCTAAACCCTATGTTTGATCCAAAACCCTAATTTTAACCTTATTATTAACCCAAAACCCTATTTCACACCCTAAACCCTAATTTTGACCCTAAACCCTAAATTTGACCCCGAACCGTAATTTTGACCCGAAACCCTAATTTTACCCAAAACCCTAATTCTAACCCTAATTCTAGCCCTAAGCCCTAATTTTGATCCAGAACCCTAATTTTAACCCAAAACCCTGAATCTAACCCTATTTTTGACCCAAAAACCTATTTTTAACTCAAAACCCTAATTCAAACCCTAAACCCTAATTTGTACCAAGAGCCCTAATTTTGACCCAAAACACTAATTCTAACCTTATTTTTGACCCAAAACCCTATTTTTAACACCAAGCCCTAATCCAAACCCTAATTTTGAAGCCAATCCCTAAATTTGACCAAGAACACTAATTTTGACCCAAAGCCCTAGTTTTAACCCAAAGCCCCGATTTTGACCCAAAACCCTAATTCTAGCCGTATTTTTTACCCTAAACCCTAATTTTGTACCGAAACCCTAAATTTGACCTGGAACCCTAATTTTGACCCGAAACCCTAATTTTAAACCAAAACCTTAATTTTAACCCAAAGCCCTAATTTTAACCCAAAACCCTAATTCTAACCCAATTTTTGACCCAAAATCCCATTTTTAACTCAAAATCCTAATTCAAACACTAAACCCTAATTTTGACCCTAAACCCAAAATTTGATACGAAACCCTAATTTTAACCCGAAACCCTAATTCTAACCGTATTTCTGGCCCAACAACCTATTTTTAACTCAAAAACCTAATTCAAACGCTAAACCCTATGTTTGACCCAAAACCCTAATTCTAATCCAAATTCTAACCCTAAGCCCTTATTTTGACCTAGAACCTTAATTTTAACCCAAAACCCTAATTCTAACCCTATTTTTGACCCAAAAACATATTTTTAACTCAAAACCTTAATTCAAACCCTAAACCCTAATTTGTAACAAAAACCCTAATTTAGACCCAAAACCCTAATTTTAACCCAGAGCCCTAATTTTGACCCAAAACCCTAATTCTAACCTTATTTTTGACCCAAAACCCTATTTTTAACTCAAAACCTTAATTCAAACCCTAAACCCTAATTTTGACCCAAAACGCAAATTTGGACCTAAAACCCATGTTTTGACCCAAAACCCAAATTCTAACCCTATTTTGACCCAAAACCCTATTTTAAACTCAAAACCCTAATTTTGAACCTAAACCCAAAATTTGACACAAAAACCTGATTTTGACCCGTAACCCTAATTTTAAACCAAATCCCTAATTTTAACCCAAAACCCTAATTTTAATCCATAGCCCTCCCCCACGTTTCTGTTTTTATTGTTTCTTCTTTTTTATCAATAAATTGGGTGTGCTGCAAATGATTGGCTTTGCTTGAGGTGCCAGCCTAGCTGGGATGTCTTGCTTGCGGATGCCTTTGCACACTTCTTTTGTCTCAAAAAAAAACCGCGCCTAATTTTGACACAAAACCAATTCTAACCTTATTTTTGACCCAAAATCCTATTTTTAACACAAAACCCTAATTCAAACCCTAAACCCTAATTTTGACCCTAAACCCAAAATTTGGCCCGAAACCCTAATTTTCACCCAAAACCCTAATTCTAACCCTATGTTTGACCCAAAACCCTTTTTTAAACTCAAAACCCTATTTCAAACCCTAAACCCTAAAATTGACCACGAACCCTAATTTTGACCCGAAATCCTAATTTGAAACCAAAACCCTAATTTTAACCCAAAGCCCAAATTTGACACAAAACCCTAATTCTAACCCAATTTTTGGCCCAAAATCCTATTTTTAACTCAAAAGTCTAATTCAAACCCTAAACCCTAATTTTGACCCTAAACCCAAAATTTGACCCGAAACCCTAATTTTAACCCGAAACCCGAATTCTAACCCTATTTATGACCCAAAAACCTATTTTTAACTCAAAACCCTAATGCAAACCCTAAACCCTATGTTTGATCCAAAACCCTAATTTTAACCTTATTATTAACCCAAAACCCTATTTCACACCCTAAACCCTAATTTTGACCCTAAACCCTAAGTTTGACCCCGAACCCTAATTTTGACCCGAAACCCTAATTTTACCCAAAACCCTAATTCTAACCCTAATTCTAGCCCTAAGCCCTAATTTTGATCCAGAACCCTAATTTTAACCCAAAACCCTGAATCTAACCCTATTTTGACCCAAAAACCTATTTTTAACTCAACCCTAATTCAAACCCTAAACCCTAATTTGTACCAAGAGCCCTAATTTTGACCCAAAACACTAATTCTAACCCTATGTTTGACCCAAAACCCTTTTTTAAACTCAAAACCCTATTTCAAACCCTAAACCCTAAAATTGACCCCGAACCCTAATTTTGACCCGAAACCCTAATTTTAAACCAAAACCCTAATTTTAACCCAAAGCCCAAATCTTGACACAAAACCCTAATTCTAACCCTATTTTTGACCCAAAATCCTATTTTTAACTCAAAAGTCTAATTCAAACCCTAAACCCTAATTTTGACCCTAAACCCAAAATTTGACCCGAAACCCTAATTTTAACCCGAAACCCTAAATCTAACCCTATTTATGACCCAAAAACCTATTTTTAACTCAAAACCCTAATGCAAACCCAAAACCCTATGTTTGATCCAAAACCCTAATTTTAACCTTATTATTAACCCAAAACCCTATTTCACACCCTAAACCCTAATTTTGACCCTAAACCCTAAATTTGACCCCGAACCCTAATTTTGACCCAAAACCCTAATTCTAACCCTAATTCTAGTCCTAAGCCCTAATTTTGACCCAGAACCCTAATTTTAACCCAAAACCCTGAATCTAACCCTATTTTTGACCCAAAAACCTATTTTTAACTCAAAACCCTAATTCAAACCCTAAACCCTAATTTGTACCAAGAGCCGTAATTTTGACCCAAAACACTAATTCTAGCCATATTTTTGACCCAAAACCCTATTTTTAACACCAAGCCCTAATCCAAACCCTAATTTTGAAGCCAATCCCTAAATTTGACCAAGAACACTAATTTTGACCCAAAACCCTAGTTGTAACCCAAAGCCCTGATTTTGACCCAAAACCCTAATTCTAAGCGTATTTTTTACCCAAAACCGTATTTTAAACTCATAACCCTATTTCATACCCTAAACCCTAATTTTGTACCGAAACCCTAAATTTGACCTGGAAACCCAATTTTGACCCGAAACCCTAATTTTTAAACCAAAACCTTAATTTTAACCCAAAGCCCAAATTTTGACCCAAAACCCTAATTCTAACCCAATTTTTGACCCAAAATCCCATTTTTAACTCAAAATCCTAATTCAAACACTAAACCCTAATTTTGACCCTAAACCCAAAATTTGATACGAAACCCTAATTCTAACCGTATTTCTGACCCAACAACCTATTTTTAACTCAAAAACCTAATTCAAACCCTAAACCCTATGTTTGACCCAAAACCCTAATTCTTGTCCAAATTCTAACCCTAAGCCCTTATTTTGACCTAGAACCCTAATTTTAACCCAAAACCCTAATTCTAACCCTATTTTTGACCCAAAAACATATTTTTAACTCAAAACCTTAATTCAAACCCTAAACCCTAATTTGTAACAAAAACCCTATTTTGACCCAAAACCCTATTTTAAAATCAAAACCCTAATTTTGACCCTAAACCCAAAATTTGACATAAAAACCTGATTTTGACCCGTAACCCTAATTTTAAACCAAATCCCTAATTTTAACCCAAAACCCTAATTTTAACCCATAGCCCTAATTTTGACCCAAAACCAATTCTAACCTTATTTTTTACCCTAAATCCTATTTTTAACACAAAACCGTAATTCAAACCCTAAACCCTAATTTTGACCCTAAACCCAAAATTTGGCCTGAAACCCTAATTCAAACCCAAAACCCTAATTCTAACCCTATGTTTGACCCAAAACCCTTTTTTAAACTCAAAACCCTATTTCAAACCCTAAACCCTAAAATTGCCCCCGAACCCTAATTTTGACCCGAAACCCTAATTTTAAACCAAAACCCTAATTTTAACCTAAAGCCCAAATCTTGACACAAAGCCCTAATTCTAACCCTATTTTTGATCCAAAATCCTATTTTTAACTCAAAAGTCTAATTCAAACCCTAAACTCTAATTTTGACCCTAAACCCAAAATTTGACCCGAAACCCTAATTTTATCCCGAAACCCTAATTCTAACCCTATTTATGACCCAAAAACCTATTTTTAACTCAAAACTCTAATGCAAACCCTAAACCCTATGTTTGATCCAAAACCCTAATTTTAACCTTATTATTAACCCAAAACCCTATTTCACACCCTAAACCCTAATTTTGACCCTAAACCCTAAATTTGACCCCGAACCGTAATTTTGACCCGAAACCCTAATTATACCCAAAACCCTAATTCTAACCCTAATTCTAGCCCTAAGCCCTAATTTTGATCCAGAACCCTAATTTTAACCCAAAACCCTGAATCTAACCCTATTTTTGACCCAAAAACCTATTTTTAACTCAAAACCCTAATTCAAACCATAAACCCTAATTTGTACCAAGAGCCCTAATTTTGACCCAAAACACTAATTCTAACCTTATTTTTGACCCAAAACCCTATTTTTAACACCAAGCCCTAATCCAAACCCTAATTTTGAAGCCAATCCCTAAATTTGACCCAAAAGCCCTGATTTTGACCCAAAACCCTAATTCTAAGCGTATTTTTTACCCAAAACCCTATTTTAAACTCATAACCCTATTTCATACCCTAAACCCTAATTTTGTACCGAAACCCTAAAGTTGACCTGGAACCCTAATTTTGACCTGAAACCCTAATTTTAAACCAAAACCTTAATTTTAACCCAAAGCCCTAATTTTAACCCAAAACCCTAATTCTAACCCAATTTTTGACAGAAAATCCCATTTTTAACTCAAAATCCTAATTCAAACACTAAACCCTAATTTTGACCCTAAACCCAAAATTTGACACGAAACCCAAATTTTAACCCGAAACCCTAATTCTAACCGTATTTCTGACCCAACAACCTATTTTTAACTCAAAAACCTAATTCAAACCCTAAACCCTATGTTTGACCCAAAACCCTAATTCTAATCCAAATTCTAACCCTAAGCCCTTATTTTGACCTAGAACCCTAATTTTAACCCAAAACCCTAATTCTAACCCTATTTTGACCCAAAAACATATTTTTAACTCAAAACCTTAATTCAAACCCTAAACCCTAATTTGTAACAAAAACCCTAATTTAGACCCAAAACCCTAATTTTAACCCAGAGCCCTAATTTTGACCCAAAACCCTAATTCTAACCTTATTTTTGACCCAAAACCCTATTTTTAACTCAACCTTAATTCAAACCCTAAACCCTAATTTTGACCCAAAACGCAAATTTGGACCTAAAACCCAAGTTTTGACCCAAAACCCTAATTCTAACCCTACTTTGACGCAAAACCCTATTTTAGACTCAAAACCCTAATTTTGACCCTAAACCCAAAATTTGACACAAAAACCTGATTTTGACCCGTAACCCTAATTTTAAACCAAATCCCTAATTTTAACCAAAACCCTAATTTTAACCCATAGCCCTCCCCCACGTTTCTGTTTTTATTGTTTCTTCTTTTTTATCAATAAATTGGGTGTGCTGCAGATGATTGGCTTTGCTTGAGGTGCCACTTAGCGGGAGGTCTTGCTTGGCAGTGATGCCTTTGCACACTTCTTTTGTCTCAAAAAAAAAAACCCATAGCCCTAATTTTGACCCAAAACCAATTCTAACCTTATTTTTGACCCAAAATCCTATTTTTAACACAAAACCCCAATTCAAACCCTAAACCCTAATTTTGACCCTAAATCCAAAATTTGGCCCGAAACCCTAATTTTAACCCAAAACCCTAATTCTAACCCTATGTTTGACCCAAAACCCTTTTTTAAACTCAAAACCCTATTTCAAACCCTAAACCCTAAAATTGACCCCGAACCCTAATTTTGACCCGAAACCCTAATTTTAAACCAAAACCCTAATTTTAACCCAAAGCCCAAATCTTGACACAAAACCCTAATTCTAACCCTATTTTTGACCCAAAATCCTATTTTTAACTCAAAAGTCTAATTCAAACCCTAAACCCTAATTTTGACCCGAAACCCTAATTTTAACCCGAAACCCTAATTCTAACCCTATTTATGACCCAAAAACCTATTTTTAACTCAAAACCCTAATGCAAACCCTAAACCCTATGTTTGATCCAAAACCCTAATTTTAACCTTATTATTAACCCAAAACCCTATTTCACACCCTAAACCCTAAATTTGACCCTAAACCCTAAATTTGACCCCGAACCCTAATTTTGACCCAAAACCCTACTTCTAACCCTAATTCTAGCCCTAAGCCCTAATTTTGACCCAGAACCCTAATTTTAACCCAAAACCCTGAATCTAACCCTATTTTTGACCCAAAAACCTATTTTTAACTCAAAACCCTAATTCAAACCCTAAACCCTAATTTGTACCAAGAGCCGTAATTTTGACCCAAAACACTAATTCTAGCCATATTTTTGACCCAAAACCCTATTTTTAACACCAAGCCCTAATCCAAACCCTAATTTTGAAGCCAATCCCTAAATTTGACCAAGAACACTAATTTTGACCCAAAACCCTAGTTTTAACCCAA
>JAUPTC010000010.1:15493781-15509781 GCA_030762895.1 Sophora flavescens | reverse complement strand
TTAGGGTTTTTGTTACAAATTAGGGTTTAGGGTTTGAATTAAGGTTTTGAGTTAAAAATATGTTTTTGGGTCAAAAATAGGGTTAGAATTAGGGTTTTGGGTTAAAATTAGGGTTCTAGGTCAAAATAAGGGCTTAGGGTTAGAATTTGGATTAGAATTAGGGTTTTGGGTCAAACATAGGGTTTAGGGTTTGAATTAGGTTTTTGAGTTAAAAATAGGTTGTTGGGTCAGAAATACGGTTAGAATTAGGGTTTCGGGTTAAAATTAGGGTTTCGTGTCAAATTTTGGGTTTAGGGTCAAAATTAGGGTTTAGTGTTTGAATTAGGATTTTGAGTTAAAAATGGGATTATGGGTCAAAAATTGGGTTAGAATTAGGGTTTTGGGTCAAAAATTGGGCTTTGGGTTAAAATTAAGGTTTTGGTTTAAAATTAGGGTTTCGGGTCAAAATTAGGGTTCCAGGTCAAATTTAGGGTTTCAGTACAAAATTAGGGTTTAGGGTATGAAATAGGGTTATGAGTTTAAAATAGGGTTTTGGGTAAAAAATATGCTTAGAATTAGGGTTTTGGGTCAAAATCAGGGCTTTGGGTTAAAACTAGGGTTTTGGGTCAAAATTAGTGTTCTTGGTCAAATTTAGGGATTGGCTTCAAAATTAGGGTTTGGATTAGGGCTTGGTGTTAAAAATAGGGTTTTGGGTCAAAAATAAGGCTAGAATTAGTGTTTTGGGTCAAAATTAGGGCTCTTGGTACAAATTAGGGTTTTGGGTTTGAATTAGGGTTTGAGTTAAAAATAGGTTTTTGGGTCAAAAATAGGGTTAGATTCAGGGTTTTGGGTTAAAATTAGGGTTCTGGGTCAAAATTAGGGCTTAGGGCTAGAATTAGGGTTAGAATTAGGGTTTTGGGTAAAATTAGGGTTTCGGGTCAAAATTAGGGTTCGGGGTCAAATTTAGGGTTTAGGGTCAAAATTAGGGTTTAGGGTGTGAAATAGGGTTTTGGGTTAATAATAAGGTTAAAATTAGGGTTTTGGATCAAACATAGGGTTTAGGGTTTGCATTAGGGTTTTGAGTTAAAAATAGGTTTTTGGGTCATAAATAGGGTTAGAATTAGGGTTTCGGGTTAAAATTAGGGTTTCGGGTCAAATTTTGGGTTTAGGGTCAAAATTAGGGTTTAGGGTTTGAATTAGACTTTTGAGTTAAAAATAGGATTTTGGGTCAAAAATAGGGTTAGAATTAGGGTTTTGTGTCAAGATTTGGGCTTTGGGTTAAAATTAGGGTTTTGGTTTCAAATTAGGGTTTCGGGTCAAAATTAGGGTTCGGGGTCAATTTTAGGGTAGAGGGTTTGAAATAGGGTTTTGAGTTTAAAAAAGGGTTTTGGGTCAAACATAGGGTTAGAATTAGGGTTTTGGGTAAAAATCAGGGTTTCGGGCCAAATTTTGGGTTTAGGGTTTGAATTAGGGTTTAGGGTTTGAATTAGGGTTTTGTGTTAAAAATAGGATTTTGGGTCAAAAATAAGGTTAGAATTGGTTTTGGGTCAAAATTAGGGCTATGGGTTTTTTTTTTTAGACAAAAGAAGTGTGTAAAGGCATCACTGCCAAGCAAGACATCCCGCGGCACCTCAAGCAAAGCCAATCATCAACACCCAATTTATTGATAAAAAAGAAGAAACAATAAAAACAGAAACGTGGGGGAGGGCTATGGGTTAAAATTAGGGTTTTGAGTTAAAATTAGGGATTTGGTTTAAAATTAGGGTTACGGGTCAAAATCAGGTTTTTGTGTCAAATTTTGGGTTTAGGGTCAAAATTAGGGTTTTGAGTTTAAAATAGGGTTTTGGGTCAAAATAGGGTTAGAATTAGGGTTTTGGGTCAAAACTTGGGTTTTAGGTCCAAATTTGCGTTTTGGGTCAAAATTAGGGTTTAGGGTTTGAATTAAGGTTTTGAGTTAAAAATAGGGTTTTGGGTCAAAAATAAGGTTAGAATTAGGGTTTTGGGTCAAAATTAGGGCTCTGGGTTAAAATTAGGGTTTTGGGTCTAAATTAGGGTTTTTGTTACAAATTAGGGTTTAGGGTTTGAATTAAGGTTTTGAGTTAAAAATATGTTTTAGGGTCAAAAATAGGGTTAGAATTAGGGTTTTGGGTTAAAATTAGGGTTCTAGGTCAAAATAAGGGCTTAGGGTTAGAATTTGGATTAGAATTAGGGTTTTGGGTCAAACATAGGGTTTAGGGTTTGAATTAGGTTTTGGAGTTAAAAATAGGTTGTTGGGTCAGAAATACGGTTAGAATTAGGGTTTAGGGTCAAAATTAGGGTTTAGTGTTTGAATTAGGATTTTGAGTTAAAAATGGGATTTTGGGTCAAAAATTGGGTTAGAATTAGGGTTTTGGGTTAGAATTAGGGCTTTGGGTTAAAATTAAGGTTTTGGTTTAAAATTAGGGTTCCGGGTCAAAATTAGGGTTCCATGTCAAATTTAGGGTTTCGGTACAAAATTAGGGTTTAGGGTATGAAATAGGGTTATGGGTTTAAAATAGGGTTTTGGGTAAAAAAATACGGTTAGAATTAGGGTTTTGGGTCAAAATCAGGGCTTTGGGTTAAAACTAGGGCTTTGGGTCAAAATTAGTGTTCTTGGTCAAATTTAGGGATTGGCTTCAAAATTAGGGTTTGGATTAGGGCTTGGTGTTAAAAATAGGGTTTTGGGTCAAAAATAAGGTTAGAATTAGTGTTTTGGGTCAAAATTAGGGCTCTTGGTACAAATTAGGGTTTAGGGTTTGAATTAGGGTTTTGAGTTAAAAATGGGTTTTTGGGTCAAAAATAGGGTTAGATTCAGGGTTTTGGGTTAAAATTAGGGTTGGGTCAAAATTAGGGCTTAGGGCTAGAATTAGGGTCAAAATTAGGGTTTTGGGTAAGATTAGGGTTTCGGGTCAAAATTAGGGTTCGGGGTCAAATTTAGGGTTTAGGGACAAAACTAGGGTTTAGGGTGTGAAATAGGGTTTTGGGTTAATAATAAGGTTAAAATTAGGGTTTTGGATCAAACATAGGGTTTAGGGTTTGCATTAGGGTTTTGAGTTAAAAATAGGTTTTTGGGTCATAAATAGGGTTAGAATTAGGGTTTCGGGATAAAATTAGGGTTTCGGGTCAAATTTTGGGTTTAGGGTCAAAATTAGGGTTTTGGGTTTGAATTAGACTTTTGAGTTAAAAATAGGATTTTGAATCAAAAATAAGGTTAGAATTAGGGTTTTGTGTCAAGATTTGGGCTTTGGGTTAAAATTAGGGTTTTGGTTTAAAATTAGGGTTTCGGGTCAAAATTAGGGTTCGTGGTCAATTTTAGGGTTTAGGGTTTGAAATAGGGTTTTGTGTTAAAAATAGGGTTTTGGGTCAAAAATAGGGTTCGAATTAGGGTTTTGTTTCAAATTTAGGGTTTAGGGTCAAATTTAGGGTTTAGGGTCAAATTTAGGGTTTTGGGTTTGAATTAGGGTTTTGTGTTAAAAATAGGATTTTGGGTCAAAAATAAGGTTAGAATTGGTTTTGGGTCAAAATTAGGGCTATGGGTTTTTTTTTTGAGACAAAAGAAGCGTGCAAAGGCATCACTGCCAAGCAAGACATCCCAGCTAGGCTGGCACCTCAAGCAAAGCCAATCATCTGCAGCACACCCAATTTATTGATAAAAAAGAAGAAACAATAAAAACAGAAACGTGGGGGAGGGCTAAGGGTTAAAATTAGGGTTTTGGGTTAAAATTATGGATTTGGTTTAAAATTAGGGTTACGGGTCAAAATCAAGTTTTTGTGTCAAATTTTGGGTTTAGGGTCAAAATTAGGGTTTTGAGTTTAAAATAGGGTTTTGGGTCAAAATAGGGTTAGAATTAGGGTTTTGGGTCAAAACTTGGGTTTTAGGTCCAAATTTGCGTTTTGGGTCAAAATTAGGGTTTAGGGTTTGAATTAAGGTTTTGAGTTAAAAATAGGGTTTTGGTTCCAAAATAGGGTTAGAATTAGGGTTTTGGGTTAAAATTACGGTTCTAGGTCAAAATAAGGGCTTAGGGTTAGAATTTGGATAAGAATTAGGGTTTTGGGTCAAACATAGGGTTTAGGGTTTGAATTAGGTTTTTGAGTTAAAAATAGGTTGTTGGGTCAGAAATACGGTTAGAATTAGGGTTTCGGGTTAAAATTAGGGTTTCGTGTCAAATTTTGGGTTTAGGGTCAAAATTAGGGTTTAGTGTTTGAATTAGGATTTTGAGTTAAAAATGGGATTTTTGGTCAAAAATTGGGTGAGAATTAGGGTTTTGGGTCAAAATTAGGGCTTTGGGTTAAAATTAAGGTTTTGGTTTAAAATTAGGGTTTCGGGTCAAAATTAGGGTTCCAGGTCAAATTTAGGGTTTCGGTCCAAAATTAGGGTTTAGGGTATGAAATAGGGTTATGAGTTTAAAATAGGGTTTTGGGTAAAAAATACGGTTAGAATTAGGGTTTTGGGTCAAAATCAGGGCTTTGGGTTAAAACTAGGGCTTTGGGTCAAAATTAGTGTTCTTGGTCAAATTTAGGGATTGGCTTCAAAATTAGGGTTTGGATTAGGGCTTGGTGTTAAAAATAGGGTTTTGGGTCAAAAATAAGGTTGGAATTAGTGTTTTGGGTCAAAATTAGGGCTCTTGGTACAAATTAGGGTTTAGGGTTTCAATTAGGGTTGAGTTAAAAATAGGTTTTTGGGTCAAAAATAGGGTTAGATTCAGGGTTTTGGGTTAAAATTAGGGTTCTGGGTCAAAATTAGGGCTTAGGGCTAGAATTAGGGTTAGAATTAGGGTTTTGGGTAAAATTAGGGTTTCGGGTCAAAATTAGGGTTCGGGGTCAAATTTAGGGTTTAGGGTCAAAATTGGGGTTTAGGGTGTGAAATAGGGTTTTGGGTTAATAATAAGGTTAAAATTAGGGTTTTGGATCAAACATAGATTTTAGGGTTTGCATTAGGGTTTTGAGTTAAAAATAGGTTTTTGGGTCATAAATAGGGTTAGAATTAGGGTTTCGGGATAAAATTAGGGTTTCGGGTCAAATTTTGGGTTTAGGGTCAAAATTAGGGTTTAGGGTTTGAATTAGACTTTTGAGTTAAAAATAGGATTTTGGATCAGAAATAGGGTTAGAATTAGGGTTTTGTGTCAAGATTTGGGCTTTGGGTTAAAATTAGGGTTTTGGTTTAAAATTAGGGTTTTGGGTCAAAATTAGGGTTCGGGGTCAATTTTAGGGTTTAGGGTTTGAAATAGGGTTTTGTGTTTAAAAAAGGGTTTTGGGTCAAACATAGGGTTAGAATTAGGGTTTTGGGTTAAAATTAGGGTTTCGGGCCAAATTTTGGGTTTAGGGTCAAAATTAGGGTTTTGGGTTTGAATTAGGGTTTTGTGTTAAAAATAGGATTTTGGGTCAAAAATAAGGTTAGAATTGGTTTTGGGTCAAAATTAGGGCTATGGGTTAAAATTAGGGTTTTGGGTTAAAATTAGGGATTTGGTTTAAAATTAGGGTTACGGGTCAAAATCAGGTTTTTGTGTCAAATTTTGGGTTTAGGGTCAAAATTAGGGTTTTGAGTTTAAAATACGGTTTTGGGTCAAAATAGGGTTAGAATTAGGGTTTTGGGTCAAAACTTGGGTTTTAGATCCAAATTTGCGTTTTGGGTCAAAATTAGGGTTTAGGGTTTGAATTAAGGTTTTGAGTTAAAAATAGGGTTTTGGGTCAAAAATAAGGTTAGAAATAGGGTTTTGGGTCAAAATTAGCTGGGTTAAAATTAGGGTTTGGGTCTAAATTAGGTTGATTGTTACAAATTAGGTTTTAGGGTTTGAATTAAGGTTTGAGTTAAAAATATGTTTTGGGTCAAAAATAGGGTTAGAATTAGGGTTTTGGGTTAAAATTAGGGTTCTAGGTCAAAATAAGGGCTTAGGGTTAGAATTTGGATTAGAATTAGGGTTTTGGGTCAAACATAGGGTTTAGGGTTTGAATTAGGTTTTTGAGTTAAAAATAGGTTGTTGGGTCAGAAATACGGTTAGAATTAGGGTTTCGGGTTAAAATTAGGGTTTCGTGTCAAATTTTGGGTTTAGGGTCAAAATTAGGGTTTAGTGTTTGAATTAGGATTTTGAGTTAAAAATGGGATTTTGGGTCAAAAATTGGGTTAGAATTAGGGTTTTGGGTCAAAATTTGGGCTTTGGGTTAAAATTAAGGTTTTGGTTTAAAAATTAGGGTTTCGGGTCAAAATTAGGGTTCCAGGTCAAATTTAGGGTTTCGGTACAAAATTAGGGTTTAGGGTATGAAATAGGGTTATGAGTTTAAAATAGGGTTTTGGGTAAAAAATACGCTTAGAATTAGGGTTTTGGGTCAAAATCAGGGCTTTGGGTTAAAACTAGGGTTTTGGGTCAAAATTAGTGTTCTTGGTCAAATTTAGGGATTGGCTTCAAAATTAGGGTTTGGATTAGGGCTTGGTGTTAAAAATAGGGTTTTGGGTCAAAAATAAGGCTAGAATTAGTGTTTTGGGTCAAAATTAGGGCTCTTGGTACAAATTAGGGTTTAGGGTTTGAATTAGGGTTTTGAGTTAAAAATAGGTTTTTGGGTCAAAAATAGGGTTAGATTCAGGGTTTTGGGTTAAAATTAGGGTTCTGGGTCAAAATTAGGGCTTAGGGCTAGAATTAGGGTTAGAATTAGGGTTTTGGGTAAAATTAGGGTTTCGGGTCAAAATTAGGGTTCGGGGTCAAATTTAGGGTTTAGGGTCAAAATTAGGGTTTAGGGTGTGAAATAGGGTTTTGGGTTAATAATAAGGTTAAAATTAGGGTTTTGGATCAAACATAGGGTTTAGGGTTTGCATTAGGGTTTTGAGTTAAAAATAGGTTTTTGGGTCATAAATAGGGTTAGAATTAGGGTTTCGGGTTAAAATTAGGGTTTCGGGTCAAATTTTGGGTTTAGGGTCAAAATTAGGGTTTAGGGTTTGAATTAGACTTTTGAGTTAAAAATAGGATTTTGGGTCAAAAATAGGGTTAAAATTAGGGTTTTGGTTTAAAATTAGGGTTTCGGGTCAAAATCAGGTTTTTGTGTCAAATTTTGGGTTTAGGGTCAAAATTAGGGTTTTGAGTTTAAAATAGGGTTTTGGGTCAAAATAGGGTTAGAATTAGGGTTTTGGGTCAAAACTTGGGTTTTAGGTCCAAATTTGCGTTTTGGGTCAAAATTAGGGTTTAGGGTTTGAATTAAGGTTTTGAGTTAAAAATAGGGTTTTGGGTCAAAAATAAGGTTAGAATTAGGGTTTTGGGTCAAAATTAGGGCTCTGGGTTAAAATTAGGGTTTTGGGTCTAAATTAGGGTTTTGTTACAAATTAGGGTTTAGGGTTTGAATTAAGGTTTTGAGTTAAAAATATGTTTTAGGGTCAAAATTAGGGTTAGAATTAGGGTTTTGGGTTAAAATTAGGGTTCTAGGTCAAAATCTTTTTTTTTAATTAGGTTTTGTGTCAAAATAGGGTTTAGGGTTTGAATTAGGTTTTGAGTTAAAAATAGGTTTTGGGTCAAAATAGGGTTAGAATTAGGGTTTTGGGTTAAAATTAGGGTTTAGTGTCAAATTTTGGGTTTAGGGTCAAAATTAGGGTTTAGTGTTTGAATTAGGATTTTGAGTTAAAAATGGGATTTTGGGTCAAAAATTGGGTTAGAATTAGGGTTTTGGGTTAGAATTAGGGCTTTGGGTTAAAATTAAGGTTTTGGTTTAAAATTAGGGTTTTGGTCAAAATTAGGGTATGTCAAATTTAGGGTTTTGGGTACAAAATTAGGGTTTAGGGTATGAAATAGGGTTATGGGTTTAAAATAGGGTTTTGGGTAAAAATACGGTTAGAATTAGGGTTTTGGGTCAAAATAGGGTTTGGGTTAAAACTAGGGTTTGGGTCAAAATTAGGTTTTGGAAATTAGGGATTGGTCAAAATAGGGTTTGGATTAGGGGGTTAAAAATAGGGTTTGGTTAAAATTAGCGCTTTGGGTTAAAATTAAGGTTTTGGTTTAAAATTAGGGTTTCGGGTCAAAATTAGGGTTCCATGTCAAATTTAGGGTTTCGGTACAAAATTAGGGTTTAGGGTATGAAATAGGGTTATGGGTTTAAAATAGGGTTTTGGGTAAAAAATACGGTTAGAATTAGGGTTTTGGGTCAAAATCAGGGCTTTGGGTTAAAACTAGGGCTTTGGGTCAAAATTAGTGTTCTTGGTCAAATTTAGGGATTGGCTTCAAAATTAGGGTTTGGATTAGGGCTTGGTGTTAAAAATAGGGTTTTGGGTCAAAAATAAGGTTAGAATTAGTGTTTTGGGTCAAAATTAGGGCTCTTGGTACAAATTAGGGTTTAGGGTTTGAATTAGGGTTTTGAGTTAAAAATGGGTTTTTGGGTCAAAAATAGGGTTAGATTCAGGGTTTTGGGTTAAAATTAGGGTTCTGGGTCAAAATTAGGGCTTAGGGCTAGAATTAGGGTCAAAATTAGGGTTTTGGGTAAGATTAGGGTTTCGGGTCAAAATTAGGGTTCGGGGTCAAATTTAGGGTTTAGGGACAAAACTAGGGTTTAGGGTGTGAAATAGGGTTTTGGGTTAATAATAAGGTTAAAATTAGGGTTTTGGATCAAACATAGGGTTTAGGGTTTGCATTAGGGTTTTGAGTTAAAAATAGGTTTTTGGGTCATAAATAGGGTTAGAATTAGGGTTTCGGGATAAAATTAGGGTTTCGGGTCAAATTTTGGGTTTAGGGTCAAAATTAGGGTTTTGGGTTTGAATTAGACTTTTGAGTTAAAAATAGGATTTTGAATCAAAAATAAGGTTAGAATTAGGGTTTTGTGTCAAGATTTGGGCTTTGGGTTAAAATTAGGGTTTTGGTTTAAAATTAGGGTTTCGGGTCAAAATTAGGGTTCGGGGTCAATTTTAGGGTTTAGGGTTTGAAATAGGGTTTTGTGTTTAAAAAAGGGTTTTGGGTCAAACATAGGGTTAGAATTAGGGTTTTGGGTTAAAATTAGGGTTTCGGGCCAAATTTTGGGTTTAGGGTCAAAATTAGGGTTTAGGGTTTGAATTAGGGTTTTGTGTTAAAAATAGGATTTTGGGTCAAAAATAAGGTTAGAATTGGTTTTGGGTCAAAATTAGGGCTATGGTTTTTTGAGACAAAAGAAGTGTGCAAAGCATCCGCCAACAAGACATCCCGTGGCACCTCAACAAAGCCAATCATCTCAACACCCAATTTATTGATAAAAAAGAAGAAACAATAAAAACAGAAACGTGGGGGAGGGCTAAGGGTTAAAATTAGGGTTTTGGGTTAAAATTATGGATTTGGTTTAAAATTAGGGTTACGGGTCAAAATCATGTTTTTGTGTCAAATTTTGGGTTTAGGGTCAAAATTAGGGTTTTGAGTTTAAAATAGGGTTTTGGGTCAAAATAGGGTTAGAATTAGGGTTTTGGGTCAAAACTTGGGTTTTAGGTCCAAATTTGCGTTTTGGGTCAAAATTAGGGTTTAGGGTTTGAATTAAGGTTTTGAGTTAAAAATAGGGTTTTGGGTCAAAAATAAGGTTAGAATTAGGGTTTTGGGTCAAAATTAGGGCTTTGGGTTAAAATTAGGGTTTTGGGTCTAAATTAGGGTTTTTGTTACAAATTAGGGTTTAGGGTTTGAATTAAGGTTTTGAGTTAAAAATATGTTTTAGGGTCAAAAATAGGGTTAGAATTAGGGTTTTGGGTTAAAATTAGGGTTCTAGGTCAAAATAAGGGCTTAGGGTTAGAATTTGGATTAGAATTAGGGTTTTGGGTCAAACATAGGGTTTAGGGTTTGAATTAGGTTTTTGAGTTAAAAATAGGTTGTTGGGTCAGAAATACGGTTAGAATTAGGGTTTCGGGTTAAAATTAGGGTTTCGTGTCAAATTTTGGGTTTAGGGTCAAAATTAGGGTTTAGTGTTTGAATTAGGATTTTGAGTTAAAAATGGGATTTTGGGTCAAAAATTGGGTTAGAATTAGGGTTTTGGGTTAGAATTAGGGCTTTGGGTTAAAATTAAGGTTTTGGTTTAAAATTAGGGTTTCGGGTCAAAATTAGGGTTCCATGTCAAATTTAGGGTTTCGGTACAAAATTAGGGTTTAGGGTATGAAATAGGGTTATGGGTTTAAAATAGGGTTTTGGGTAAAAAATACGGTTAGAATTAGGGTTTTGGGTCAAAATCAGGGCTTTGGGTTAAAACTAGGGCTTTGGGTCAAAATTAGTGTTCTTGGTCAAATTTAGGGATTGGCTTCAAAATTAGGGTTTGGATTAGGGCTTGGTGTTAAAAATAGGGTTTTGGGTTAGAATTAGGGCTTTGGGTTAAAATTAAGGTTTTGGTTTAAAATTAGGGTTTCGGGTCAAAATTAGGGTTCCATGTCAAATTTAGGGTTTCGGTACAAAATTAGGGTTTAGGGTATGAAATAGGGTTATGGGTTTAAAATAGGGTTTTGGGTAAAAAATACGGTTAGAATTAGGGTTTTGGGTCAAAATCAGGGCTTTGGGTTAAAACTAGGGCTTTGGGTCAAAATTAGTGTTCTTGGTCAAATTTAGGGATTGGCTTCAAAATTAGGGTTTGGATTAGGGCTTGGTGTTAAAAATAGGGTTTTGGGTCAAAAATAAGGTTAGAATTAGTGTTTTGGGTCAAAATTAGGGCTCTTGGTACAAATTAGGGTTTAGGGTTTGAATTAGGGTTTTGAGTTAAAAATGGGTTTTTGGGTCAAAAATAGGGTTAGATTCAGGGTTTTGGGTTAAAATTAGGGTTCTGGGTCAAAATTAGGGCTTAGGGCTAGAATTAGGGTCAAAATTAGGGTTTTGGGTAAGATTAGGGTTTCGGGTCAAAATTAGGGTTCGGGGTCAAATTTAGGGTTTAGGGACAAAACTAGGGTTTAGGGTGTGAAATAGGGTTTTGGGTTAATAATAAGGTTAAAATTAGGGTTTTGGATCAAACATAGGGTTTAGGGTTTGCATTAGGGTTTTGAGTTAAAAATAGGTTTTTGGGTCATAAATAGGGTTAGAATTAGGGTTTCGGGATAAAATTAGGGTTTCGGGTCAAATTTTGGGTTTAGGGTCAAAATTAGGGTTTTGGGTTTGAATTAGACTTTTGAGTTAAAAATAGGATTTTGAATCAAAAATAAGGTTAGAATTAGGGTTTTGTGTCAAGATTTGGGCTTTGGGTTAAAATTAGGGTTTTGGTTTAAAATTAGGGTTTCGGGTCAAAATTAGGGTTCGGGGTCAATTTTAGGGTTTAGGGTTTGAAATAGGGTTTTGTGTTTAAAAAAGGGTTTTGGGTCAAACATAGGGTTAGAATTAGGGTTTTGGGTTAAAATTAGGGTTTCGGGCCAAATTTTGGGTTTAGGGTCAAAATTAGGGTTTAGGGTTTGAATTAGGGTTTTGTGTTAAAAATAGGATTTTGGGTCAAAAATAAGGTTAGAATTGGTTTTGGGTCAAAATTAGGGCTATGGGTTTTTTTTTTGAGACAAAAGAAGTGTGCAAAGGCATCCGCCACAAGACATAGGCACCTCAACAAAGCCAATCACAACACCCAATTTATTGATAAAAAAGAAGAAACAATAAAAACAGAAACGTGGGGGAGGGCTAAGGGTTAAAATTAGGGTTTTGGGTTAAAATTATGGATTTGGTTTAAAATTAGGGTTACGGGTCAAAATCATGTTTTTGTGTCAAATTTTGGGTTTAGGGTCAAAATTAGGGTTTTGAGTTTAAAATAGGGTTTTGGGTCAAAATAGGGTTAGAATTAGGGTTTTGGGTCAAAACTTGGGTTTTAGGTCCAAATTTGCGTTTTGGGTCAAAATTAGGGTTTAGGGTTTGAATTAAGGTTTTGAGTTAAAAATAGGGTTTTGGGTCCAAAATAGGGTTAGAATTAGGGTTTTGGGTTAAAATTACGGTTCTAGGTCAAAATAAGGGCTTAGGGTTAGAATTTGGATAAGAATTAGGGTTTTGGGTCAAACATAGGGTTTAGGGTTTGAATTAGGTTTTTGAGTTAAAAATAGGTTGTTGGGTCAGAAATACGGTTAGAATTAGGGTTTCGGGTTAAAATTAGGGTTTCGTGTCAAATTTTGGGTTTAGGGTCAAAATTAGGGTTTAGTGTTTGAATTAGGATTTTGAGTTAAAAATGGGATTTTTGGTCAAAAATTGGGTGAGAATTAGGGTTTTGGGTCAAAATTAGGGCTTTGGGTTAAAATTAAGGTTTTGGTTTAAAATTAGGGTTTCGGGTCAAAATTAGGGTTCCAGGTCAAATTTAGGGTTTCGGTCCAAAATTAGGGTTTAGGGTATGAAATAGGGTTATGAGTTTAAAATAGGGTTTTGGGTAAAAAATACGGTTAGAATTAGGGTTTTGGGTCAAAATCAGGGCTTTGGGTTAAAACTAGGGCTTTGGGTCAAAATTAGTGTTCTTGGTCAAATTTAGGGATTGGCTTCAAAATTAGGGTTTGGATTAGGGCTTGGTGTTAAAAATAGGGTTTTGGGTCAAAAATAAGGTTGGAATTAGTGTTTTGGGTCAAAATTAGGGCTCTTGGTACAAATTAGGGTTTAGGGTTTGAATTAGGGTTTTGAGTTAAAAATAGGTTTTTGGGTCAAAAATAGGGTTAGATTCAGGGTTTTGGGTTAAAATTAGGGTTCTGGGTCAAAATTAGGGCTTAGGGCTAGAATTAGGGTTAGAATTAGGGTTTTGGGTAAAATTAGGGTTTCGAGTCAAAATTAGGGTTCGGGGTCAAATTTAGGGTTTAGGGTCAAAATTGGGGTTTAGGGTGTGAAATAGGGTTTTGGGTTAATAATAAGGTTAAAATTAGGGTTTTGGATCAAACATAGATTTTAGGGTTTGCATTAGGGTTTTGAGTTAAAAATAGGTTTTTGGGTCATAAATAGGGTTAGAATTAGGGTTTCGGGATAAAATTAGGGTTTTGGGTCAAATTTTGGGTTTAGGGTCAAAATTAGGGTTTAGGGTTTGAATTAGACTTTTGAGTTAAAAATAGGATTTTGGATCAAAAATAGGGTTAGAATTAGGGTTTTAGGTCAAGATTTGGGCTTTAGGTTAAAATTAGGGTTTTGGTTTAAAATTAGGGTTTCGGGTCAAAATTAGGGTTCGGGGTCAATTTTAGGGTTTAGGGTTTGAAATAGGGTTTTGAGTTTAAAAAAGGGTTTTGGGTCAAACATAGGGTTAGAATTATGGTTTCGGGGGTTAAAATTAGGGTTTCGGGCCAAATTTTGGGTTTAGGGTCAAAATTAGGGTTTAGGGTTTGAATTAGGGTTTTGTGTTAAAAGTAGGATTTTGGGTCAAAAATAAGGTTAGAATTGGTTTTGGGTCAAAATTAGGGCTGTGGGTTAAAATTAGGGTTTTGTGTTAAAATTAGGGATTTGGTTTAAAATTAGGGTTACGGGTCAAAATCAGGTTTTTGTGTCAAATTTTGGGTTTAGGGTCAAAATTAGGGTTTTGAGTTTAAAATAGGGTTTTGGGTCCAAATAGGGTTAGAATTAGGGTTTTGGTTCAAAACTTGGGTTTTAGGTCCAAATTTGCGTTTTGGGTCAAAATTAGGGTTTAGGGTTTGAATTAAGGTTTTGAGTTAAAAATAGGGTTTTGGGTCAAAAATAAGGTTAGAATTAGGGTTTTGGGTCAAAATTAGGGCTCTGGGTTAAAATTAGGGTTTTGGGTCTAAAATAGGGTTTTTATTACAAATTAGGGTTTATGGTTTGAATTAAGGTTTTGAGTTAAAAATATGTTTTTGAGTCAAAAATAGGGTTAGAATTTGGGTTTTGGGTTAAAATTAGGGTTCTAGGTCAAAATAAGGGCTTAGGGTTAGAATTTGGATTAGAATTAGGGTTTTGGGTCAAACATAGGGTTTAGGGTTTGAATTAGGTTTTTGAGTTAAAAATAGGTTGTTGGGTCAGAAATACGGTTAGAATTAGGGTTTCGGGTTAGAATTAGGGTTTCGTGTCAAATTTTGGGTTTAGGGTCCAAATTAGGGTTTAGTGTATGAATTAGGATTTTGAGTTAAAAATGGGATTTTGGGTCAAAAATTGGGTTAGAATTAGGGTTTTGGGTCAAAATTAGGGCTTTGGGTTAAAATTAAGGTTTTGGTTTAAAATTAGGGTTTCGGGTCAAAATTAGGGTTCAAGGTCAAATTTAGGGATTTGGTACAAAATTAGGGTTTAGGGTATGAAATAGGGTTATGAGTTTAAAATAGGGTTTTGGGTAAAAAATACGGTTAGAATTAGGGTTTTGGGTCAAAATCAGGGCTTTGGGTTAAAACTAGGGCTTTGGGTCAAAATTAGTGTTCTTGGTCAAATTTAGGGATTGGCTTCAAAATTAGGGTTTGGATTAGGGCTTGGTGTTAAAAATAGGGTTTTGGGTCAAAAATAAGGCTAGAATTAGTGTTTTGGGTCAAAATTAGGGCTATTGGTAAAAATTAGGGTTTAGGGTTTGAATTAGGGTTTTGAGTTAAAAATAGGTTTTTGGGTCAAAAATAGGGTTAGATTCAGGGTTTTGGGTTAAAATTAGGGTTCTGGGTCAAAATTAGGGCTTAGGGCTAGAATTAGGGTTAGAATTAGGGTTTTGGGTAAAATTAGGGTTCGGGTCAAAATTAGGGTTGGGTCAAATTTAGGGTTTAGGGTCAAAATTAGGGTTTAGGCGTGAAATAGGGTTTTGGGTTAATAATAAGGTTAAAATTAGGGTTTTGGATCAAAATTAGCGTTTGGGGTTTGAATTAGGGTTTTGAGTTAAAAATAGGGTTTGGGTCATAAATTGGGTTAGAAATAGGGGTTTGGGTTAAAATTAGGGTTTAGGGTCAAATTTAGGGTTTAGGGTCAAATTTAGGGTTTAGGGTTTGAATTAGACTTTTGAGTTAAAAATAGGATTTTGGGTCAAAAATAGGGTTAGAATTAGGGTTTTGTGTCAAGATTTGGGCTTTGGGTTAAAATTAGGGTTTTGGTTTAAAATTAGGGTTTCGGGTCAAAATTAGGGTTCGGGGTCAATTTTAGGGTTTTAGGTTTGAAATAGGGTTTTGAGTTTAAAAAAGGGTTTTGGGTCAAACATAGGGTTAGAATTAGGGTTTTGGGTTAAAATTAGGGTTTCGGGCCAAATTTTGGGTTTAGGGTCAAAATTAGGGTTTAGGGTTTGAATTAGGGTTTTGTGTTAAAAATAGGATTTTGGGTCAAAAATAAGGTTAGAATTGGTTTTGGGTCAAAATTAGGGCTATGGGTTAAAATTAGGGTTTTGGGTTAAAATTAGGGATTTGGTTTAAAATTAGGGTTACGGGTCAAAATCAGGTTTTTGTGTCAAATTTTGGGTTTAGGGTCAAAATTAGGGTTTTGAGTTTAAAATAGGGTTAGAATTAGGGTTTTGGGTCAAAACTTGGGTTTTAGGTCCAAATTTGCGTTTTGGGTCAAAATTAGGGTTTAGGGTTTGAATTAAGGTTTTGAGTTAAAAATAGGGTTTTGGGTCAAAAATAAGGTTAGAATTAGGGTTTTATGTTAAAATTAGGGTTTCGGGTCAAATTTTGGGTTTAGGGTCAAAATTAAGGTTTAGGGTTTGAATTAGGGTTTTGGTTTAAAATTAGGGTTTCGGGTCAAAATTAGGGTTCGGGGTCAATTTTAGGGTTTAGGGTTTGAAATAGGGTTTTGAGTTTAAAAAAGGGTTTTGGGTCAAACATAGGGTTAGAATTAGGGTTTTGGGTTAAAATTAGGGTTTCGGGCCAAATTTTGGGTTTAGGGTCAAAATTAGGGTTTAGGGTTTGAATTAGGGTTTTGTGTTAAAAATAGGATTTTGGGACAAAAATAAGGTTAGAATTGGTTTTGGGTCAAAATTAGGGCTATGGGTTAAAATTAGGGTTTTGGGTTAAAATTAGGGATTTGGTTTAAAATTAGGGTTACGGGTCAAAATCAGGTTTTTGTGTCAAATTTTGGGTTTTGGGTCAAAATTAGGGTTTTGAGTTTAAAATAGGGTTTAGGGTCAAAATAGGGTTAGAATTAGGGTTTTGGGTCAAAACTTGGGTTTTGGGTCCAAATTTGCGTTTTGGGTCGAAATT